>OY728151.1:831839291-832439291 GCA_963277665.1 Viscum album | reverse complement strand
AAAAATGATACTCCTCAAAATACTATAGAATTGAAATATCTCATGCAAATAAATACTACCCAGATCAAAAATAATAAAGGTCTCCCAATTAGGAAATAAGTGGAATAAATTTTTCAATCGGTTCAAGATTACCCATACTACATTAATCATATGGATTTTACTAGGTAATCCTATCACAAATTCCATAGTGACTTCATCCCATTTCTACTCAAGAATGGGTAGAGGATAAAACAAACCATATGGACTCAGATGCTCAAATTTCACCTGATGACTAATGAAAAATATCACCACAAAGATCACTACCTCCTTCTTCATTCCTGGCCACTAGTATTTTTTATGGATATCATGATACATATTTGTTAATCCAGGATGTACCACCCATCTAGAAGCATGAAACTCTCTCATTATCTTCTTATACAAGCCTATAGGAACCCATACTTAGCCATAGAAAATAATATATTTTCCACTACTAAGAGAACATCCTAATCATGTCTTCCCATCATATAAGATTTCTATCAGAACTAAGCCCTCACAATTAGAAAATTATTATTTCTTGATCCATTACTAAATTATGGGTATACCATATTTCAAATTCAAAGATACTAATCCATGAGTCTCTTGAACATCTAGATGCATGTTTTCAAAGAGTGACATCATCTACCACTCATTGCAGTACATGAACACTACCTCTTCCTGTGTCTTTGATCTCAATGAATTAGAAATGATGTTTCCCTTTCCCGATGTATAAGACATGATGAATTCTAAAGACTATAGATACTCGACCACCTCCTCTATCAATGGTTTAGGTCCCATTGAGAAAAGATGTACCTAAGGATCTTTTGTTCAGTGTATACCACAAACCTCTCACCCGTAAGATAATGTCTCCAACATCTCAGGAAATGCACTACCAAAGATTAATCTATATCATAAGTAGGGTAATTCCTCTCATGTGGTCTTAGATTTCTTGACCTATAAGTAACCACTCAATCCACCTGCATCAAAACTTCACAAATTCCAACTCTGGATGCATCACGGTACACTATATATTATTTACCTAGAATAAGTAAAGTGGATATATGTGATAAATTCAGCGTACATTTTAGATTCTAAAAATATATCTCAAAATCACATGACTAAACAAAATTCACTCTCTTCTTCTTCAGTCCTGAAATTGGTTCTTCTAGATGGGAGAAGTCCTGGATAAAGCACCAATAATATCCTTCTAAACCCATGAATATTCAAATATCAACGATTTTCTAATGATGATACCAAGATACCATGGGTACAAATTTGTTTAGGTATGTTGAGACACCTGCCTCTAAGATGACATTTCCATAGAAGTGAACTTTACCAATCCAGAAACTACATTTGGTTTTCTTTTCATAAATGTGATCCACTCTCAATTTAATCAATATAATTTCAAGATGTTTGGTATGATTGTATACTGACTACAAGTACATTAAGATGTTGTTAACAAAAACCATCACAAACCAGTCTAGAAAAGGATGAAATATCTGATTCATCATGGCCATGAATACCATTGGTGAATTGGTCAAAACAATTGGTATCACTAAGAACGAATATAAGACATACATACTCTTAAATGTTGTCTAAGGTATGTCTGATGGTCTCACCCTCAACTAATTGTATCCTGATCTAAAATAAATCATATAGAAGATATTAGAACTTCTCAAATGATTGAAGATATTCTCTATGTGTGGAAGAGGATACTAGTTCTTGATCATCACCTGGTTTAATTTTTGATAAGCCACACATAAGTGCAAGGTATTATCAGCCTTCTTGGTGAAAAGAACTCAAGAACCCCATGGTGATGTACTAGGCCATATAAAACTTTTATCTTCTAGATCATAAAACTAAACTTTCTACCCTTGAAGCTCTACTAGTGACATTATATATGTGTGGAAAGAAACTAGCACTTCTTCTCACACCAACTCGAACATAAACTCAATCTCCCACTTGGGTGGTAAGTCATAAAAATCATTAGAAAATACATCCTAAAAATGTCCTATCATTGGATAAAAATAATCCTATAGCATTTCAGCATCATCCAAAACAAGGATTTCTATCTTAGTCATGAGAAAATCCAATTTGAACTAAATTGGTCTTTCATGACCACCTGGAAGATATCACTCAACCTTATGAGAATTAATTACTCCTTCTAGAGATAGAAAGGTAACTCTTCTCTAGTAGTAGTCAATATGATCCCGGTATAGGACTAACCAATTCAAATTATGATTCAAATTGAAACCTATCATTTCTAGCATGAATAGTTCCCAAAAAAATGGTAACCACCAATATCTAAATAAAAGGCCTTGCAACATTTTATATTCTCTGGACACACTCACAATAGTGTGTAAATGGTCAAAGAACCGTCCAAGATTCCTACAATGAATCCCAAACCATTTTCAAAATGATCCGATAAAAAGGAATGTGATTCTCTTGTATCAAACAAAAAAAAGGGTAGATGATACAATAATCATATATCTGATGGTAGAAGGTCCTAAATCCACAATAGATGGAGTAGTGTGAATAACATGTAGCTAACCATCCCATTTTCCCTAGGCTCCATCCTGACTCTCCTGATCCATTCCATTTTCCTGGTACTATTATTCTTGTACTAGGGTACCTAATAAAACACTATTTTATTGAATATTTTATTGATAATAAATGATATAATTTCCTCACATTGTGTTAAATATGTTTAATTAGAAAGCATTTGGGATTAGATCATTCATTTGAATATTTGATGAAAATTCTAGTTTTACCCTTTATAGTTCACTGTTGTATTTCGAAGATAAATATTTTTATATTTATTATTTGAATTTTAAATTTTTTAACAGTTTTCCTAACTTAATTATATACAACTTTTATTCAGGACACCAGAGCTAAAGAGTGAATTTTGTTGTTGAAAATGGGCCATGAAGTCAAAGTTGGGATGGACTCGCCATAATGGAGAAGCTTCTGTATTGCGGCCATAACTCCTTTGAATATTCCCGGATTGAGAAAAAATTTGGAGTGGAGATAGAGAACCCATATCCTCACATTTTATACTTCTGGAAGGCCGGCCAATTTACGCATTTTGGTGGTCAAATGGGCGGTGCAAGTTGTCATAAAATATTTGGCTGAGATTCCCCATTCACACTTGAAACCACTTTGAACCTAGCCTCCCCACCACTCTATAAATTGGTGTTTTTCTCATTTGGTGGGGTTGGGAAGTGCATTGTAAAGTTTAGAGAAGAGTATAAGTGGATCCACTCTAATTCTTCAACCATTTCAATAAGGGTAGCTCTTGAAGCAAGGATCCCTTCGATGAAGCCTTCTTCTTCTCCTTCAAGTTGTAATGATTTTGTTTGTGTAATAAACTTCGTTGTTCTTCTTTTATTTATTCTCTTTTCATCTGTTTGTTTAAATCTCTTCTCTTAATATTCCTCTTTGGGCTGGAATTATTGAGTAGAAGCGTTATTGGGTTATACCTATTATAAACCTTTGCACATGCAAAACGCTTCTACGATGATTACGCCACCCATGGAAGAGTAGTTCTTTTTAGTAATTGATCGACCTCTATCATTCTTCATTCATTTATTTTGAATCAATGAGATACTTTAATTCACATATTATGATATATTAATTGAGTTTTTAATTTAAATGAAACTAATAAAGCAATTGAATAGTTAACACAAAACACGCGAGGTCGGGAATTGTGTGAACTGTGAGAGCGCAACCTTAACCGGTAATTCAAAACCACAGGGGATCAATTTGTAGAGTTAAAATATAATCCCTAAACTCAATTAATCCTCATATCTAGAGTGGTTTTGTGACTTAATTTACCACTGACCATAAGCTAATTTTAGAACATCAATCAAAGGTGGGTGTTGCGAATGCATGTTCCGAAGTTAGCCTAAGGTTAAATTCACTTCATCTTCGTGGTAAAATTAATTCTCGTAGGGTTTGGGATTTAACAAATTAATGGATCATAATTAAGTGAATATTAATTTAAATGATAATGATTAATAAATTATTGAATAGGTAGAGTTAGATTTATTACATCTTTTAAATATTGTCTAAAAAACATCTTTTTGTTGTGTCATTTTAATTGAACTTCATTTCAAAACTAAAAACAAAAAAATATACAATATTCTTCCAGAAAAATTCTTCTAGATTAATAAACTATAACCAACCCCCATCAATTTAAATAGTGTTTTTATTCTCTTTTATTTTATTTTTATAATACCTTTAAAAAGTTGTTTTAAATCTACTTCCCCCTTTGAGAGACGACCTTGGTCAGCCACTCTGATGCACCTAAGTACCCTAAAATCACACTAATCATTTGAGGGCGCCCACGACAGTGCTCTATCAATTTGGCTCCGTTGCCAGGGAGGAAAGTAATTTATTCAACCATTTAGAGATATTTCTTGTATTTTTCATTTTATTATTTTCTACCCCTCTCTCCCTTTCATCTTTCCCCTTTCTTAAGTTTTCATTTTTTTTCATTCTCTTCTTTTCTTTTTGGACCATCAACTCAAACTTATCATTTTTATTTTACTATGGTCCACTTTATTTCTTTTCATTTTTATTTAATTTATGACATGAACTAATCCTGAAGATCTTTTAGATCTTGACTCTGAGATTGAACGTAGCCTTAGGGCTCGAATCAGACATTCTCAGTCTACGGGAAGTTTCAATATTCAACCAGTTGGTGAATTCCTCTCTTCTGGAAACATTGAAATTGGAAGCTATTCAAATTCAAACATAAAAGAGGAACCAATGGCTGGAAATAAAAGAAATGAACTTAATAGAACCATTCGAGAATTGGCTGCACCAGATATTAACTATCAACGAAATTGTATTGCATACCCAAACCTCGAATCCGACTTTGAATTGAAATCTGGATTAATTCACCTTCTTCCAAAGTTTCATGGCTTATCTGGTGAGGATCCCAACAAAAACCTTAAGGAATTTAATGTGGTTTTCTCAACCTTGAAACCAAGAAATGTATCTGAAGACCAAATCAAATTAAGAGCATTCCCATTCTCACTTGATAGAGCTGCGAAAGATTGGATGTATTATTTACAACCCGAAGATGTAACTTGTTAGAACGAATTGAAACGTCTTTTCTTGCAGAGATTTTTTCCAGCATCAAGGACCAGTTCCATTCGTAAGGAGATATCGGGGATCAAGCAAGCACAAGGGGAGTTAGTGTATGAGTATTGGGAGAGATTCAAGAAGTTGTGTGCAAGCTGTCTGCATCACCAAATCAGTGAGCAACTCCTCATCCAATACTTATACGAAGGACTCACACCCATGGAGAGGAGCATGGTGGATGATGCAGCTGGAGGATCATTGGTTAACAAGACACTAGTAGTTGTACGTGCATTGATCGACAAGATGGCCCAAAACTCCCAAAAATTTGGGGATAGAGGTACACCACATGTCATGGGAGTACATCAGGTAAGTCCTTCTTCTCATGAAAGTCATTTGATTGATACCACGTTGGAAGAATTGAAAACTATGGTGAGGCAAATTGCTTTGGCACAAAAGACATCTCTACCCCCTGCTTCAAGGCCTTGTGGAATTTTCACTGAGACAAACCACCCAACTGACTGTTTCCCACAACTACAAGAGACAGAGGATTGCGCAGCAGTATTCCCAAGGAGACCATACCAGCAGCAACAACAACAACCATATCCCCAAAAGAAGTTTGATCTAGCATACAACCAAGGGTGGAAAGATCATTTGGACATGAGGTATGGCTCTGGACAACAACAAAGGCCCCCTTTTCAACCAAACTTTCAGCAGCCTCCACCTTACCAATAGGGTTTCCAACAACCCCAAAGGAGATTCGAAGCTCAAACATCAATGAGTCAGCAACAAGGGAATCTCCAACACAAGGTAGACTCTAACACTGATGATATTTTGAATCAAATTGTTCTTAATCAACAGAATGAGCTGAAGAGTCAAAGTTCAGAGCTGAGGGAGTTGAATAATCAAATGATCCAGATTTCCACCGCCCTCCATGAACTTGTAAGTAAGAATTTCGAAAATCTACCTTCGCAACCCACTCCAAATCCAAAGGGGAATGTTAGTGCCATCACATTGAGAAGTGGGAAGAAAATGAACGATACATATGTACCTACCATTCCACCGGGGTTCACCTCTACACTAGAGAAGCCTCATTCCATACCAATTGATGAGAAATCCAAGGAGAAAGATAAAGGTGAGAAAAAGATTGATGATCTTCCTCTTAAACCCCTTCCTTTTCCAAACAGGGTTGTTCAAACCAAGAAGATGGCTGAAGAAGCAATGTAAAAGGACGTTTTGGACACATTCAAGCGTGTGGAGATCAAAATTCCTCTACTTGAAGCCATTAAGCAAATCCCAAGGTATGAAAAATTCTTAAAAGAACTCTGCACCAATCGAAGAGGGCTCAAGGGAAATGAGAGGATCAACCTTGGAAGGAATTTATCATCACTCATTACACCAACTCTAGCAATTCCAACAAAGTGCAAGGATCTCGGGACATTCACCATCCCATGTACCATAGGGGATTTTCACTTCTCTAATGCTCTTTGTGATTTAAGATCTTCAATAAATTTGATGCCTCACTCTGTATTCTCTTCCTTGCAGGTTGGTGAGTTGAAGCCAACAAGACTAGTGGTGCAATTGGCGAATAGATCTACGACATATCAAGTGGGAGTTGTTGAGGATGTACTTGTCCGGGTAAGAGACATGATCTTTCCAGCATATTTCTATGTTCTTAACATGGAGGATGATCAGGTAAGTTCTCATGCCCCCATTATCTTAGGTAGGCCCTTCCTCAAAACTGCAAAAACTATCATAAATGTCAATGAGGGTACACTTTCCATGGAATTTGGAGATGAAGTTGTGATATTTAATGTTATGGATTCCATGAAGTACCCCTCTGAGGACCATTCTTCTTTTGTTATCTCCCATATTGAACCACCAAGTAAAAACTCCATGGATCTTGATTGTCCCATGCTTAGGGAGATTATCAGTATTGGTTCTGGTTTAATGTCTAAGAGAACTTACACACCCATTTCTAAGGAATAAGACTCTCTAAGATTTGATTTTGAAATGGATTCATATTCTGATTTTGATCATGTTCACTCTGATTATGACATGGCTATTGATTATGCTAATGGATTTGATGTTTTATACTCTGATTTTGATGATGTCTATTCTGATACTGATCTTCATTGTGCAGATATGTCTGTTACATCAATTTCTCCATCCATACATCACCCCCCTACATTGGAACTCAATCCATTGCCCCCAAATCTTAAATATGCATACTTGCTGAGTGGTGATAGATTACCTGTTATCATTGCTAACAATCTCTCTTTTGAACATGAAGAAAAACTTTTGAATCTATTGAGAGATAACATCAGGGCGATTGGGTGGACCTTGGCTAACATATCAGGTATTAGCCCCTCCATTTTCATGCATAGGATTCTCTTGGAGGATGGGGATAAACCGGTGAGACAGCCACAAAGGATACTCAATCCCACCCTCCTAGAAGTTGTTAAAAAATAAGTTGAAAAATTGCTCGAGGCTGCTATAATATTTCCCATTTCAGATTCTCAGTGGGTAAGTCCTATTCAGGTTTTGCCTAAGAAGAGTGGTGTTACTGTTGTTAAAAATGAGAAAGATGAGTTAGTTCCAATGAGGGTACAAAACAGTTGGCGTGTGTGTATTGATTATAGGAAACTAAATAATTCCACTTGCAAAGACCATTTTCCCCTCCCATTTATTGATCTGATACTTGAGAGACTAGTTGGGAAAACACACTATTGTTTCTTGGATAGATTTTCTGGATTTTTTCAGGTTCCCATTGCAGCAGAGGACCAGGAGAAGACGACATTCACCTACCCATTCAGTACCTTTTCTTACCGAAGGATGCCATTTGGACTTTGCAATGCCCCAGGTACCTTCGAGAGATGCATGGTGAGTATTTTCTCTGATTTCATTGAGACCTACATGGAGGTATTTATGGATGATTTTACAGTTTATGGGTCCTCGTTTTATGAATGTCTCTCTAGTTTGGGTGATGTGTTGCATCGTTGTATTGAGAAGAATATGGTCTTAAATTTTGAAAATTGTCATTTCATGGTCGAAAAGGGAATTGTCTTAGGTCATATAGTCTCACAACATAGCATTGAAGTTGATAAATCTAAGGTAGACATTATTTCATCCCTGCCATATCCTACATGTGTGCGTGATGTTCGATCATTCCTTAGACATGATGGATTTTATCGACTCTTCATAAAGGATTTTAGTAAGATTGCTCTTCCTCTGTCAATATAACTTCAAAAGGATTCTGATTTTGTGTTTAATGATTCATGAAGGGTATCATTTGATCAGCTAAAGAAGTGTCTGACCACTCCACCGATCATACAGGCCCCACGGTGGGAGATTCCTTTTGAGATTATGTGTGACGCCTCCAACTTTGCGGTTGGAGCTGTCTTATCTCAGAGGGTGGAGGGACGTTCACATGTGATCGCCTATGCATCGAGGAAACTAGATTCAGCCCAATAAAATTACAAAACCACCTAAAAGGAGTTTCTTGCTGTCATATTTTCTTTACATAAATTCCATTCATATTTATTGGGCTCTAAAGTAGTTGTTTTTTCTGACCATGCAGCTTTGAGGTACCTCTTAAAGAATCCAGATGAAAAGACATGACTTATCCGTTGGATGGTCCTTATTTAGAAATTTGATATTGAGATAAAGGACAAGAAGGGATCAGAGAATTTGGTGGAAGACCACATGAGTAGGCTTACTCACACACTAGAGGATGACACCTTGGACCAGGTACCACTTCGGGACACTTTCCCCGATGAGCATCTCTATACCATCTCAGGTACGCATCCTTGGTATGCTGATTTAGTTAATTACATTGTTTCCTCTGAAATCCAAGCAAATTTGAAGAAGCATCAAGTCCAAAAATTAAAAAGTGAGTCTAGGTATTATGTGTGGGGTGATCCTTACCTTTGGCGCATGTGTAGTGACCAAGTCATTAGGAGGTGTATTCCCAATCATGAGTTTGAGTCTGTTTTTCATTTCTGTCATACACTTTCTTGTGGGGGACACTTTGGACCCCAACGGCAGCTAGAAAGGTTTTGGACTCTAGATTATATTGGCCTAGCTTATTCTCTGATGCCCATGTGTTTTGTAAGTCATGCTCTCGTTGCCAACACACTGGGAACATTTCTAGGAGACATGAGATGTGCCAACAACCCATACTATTATGTGAGATTTTTGATGTATGGGGCATTGATTTTATGGGTCCTTTTCCTAGTTCATTTGGATTTTTGTATATTTTGGTTTCTGTTGATTATGTGAGTAAATAGGTGGAGGCTAAGGCCACTAGGACTGATGATTCTCATGTTGTTGTGGACTTTGTCAAAACACAAATTTTTTGCAGGTTTGGAGTACCAAAGGCCATCATCAGTGACCAAGGGACACACTTTTGCAATCGGAATTTTTCTTCTGTCCTTCGAAAGTATTGGGTGACACACAAAACATCAACACCATACCACCCCCAAACAAATGGCCAGGCTGAGGTTTCAAATCGTGAGTTGAATCAAATTTTGGAGAAAACTGTGCAGCCAAATAGGAAGGATTGGAGAAAGTGCTTGGATGATGCATTGTGGGATTATAGGAAAGCATAAAAGACCCCCATTGGTATGTCCCCATTTCGGATTGTGTTTGGGAAATCATGTCATCTCCCAGTGGAAGTCGAGCATCGGGCATATTGGGCTATAAAGATATGCAACATGGAATTGGCCCAAGCTGGAATTCAAAGGAAGTTGCAAATTCAAGAGCTTGAGGAGATTAGATTGTCATCATATGATAACTCAAGGCTCTACAAGGAAATATAAAAAGCAGCTCATGACAAAATGATCCAACAAAGGGAGTTTCATGTTGGAGAGAAAGTCCTTCTCTACAATTCACGACTGAAGCCGATTCCTGGTAAGTTGTGTTCCAGATGGTTAGGTCCTTATATTGTATCTAATGTTTTTCCTTATGGTGCAGTGGAGATCACGCAAGAGGACAATAGAAGGATATTTATAGTCAATGGGAAACTTTTGAAAAGATACATTGAGGGACATCCTACTGATGTAGTGGATTTTATCACACTGCATGACCCCATCATCACTTGAGCACATCAGGATGTTCCTAACCCTTTCACTTTGATATTATTTGTCCTATTTAAAAAATATTCATTTCATGTGCATATATCATCTCATGGGTTCACATTGAGGACAATGAAATATTTTAATTGTGGGGGAGGGAACCTTTTAGTTTAGTATTTTCAATTGTTTTCTTGTTTAAAAAAAACAATTTTTTGTGTTTTTCAAATTTTGTGTGTTTATTTTACAATTTTCTGTGTTTTTTGAAACTTTTGAGCTAAAATGATTCTCATCACCATTTTTAAATCCATATCAATAATTGAAACAATTTACCCTTTGAAACTAAGCTTAAATGAATGCTAAAATGACTTTGTTTCAAGTTCAAATATTTAGTAATTTCATGAAAAGTACGCTGAATTTTGAATCCCATGCCACATCTCACTGTCTTTATATTTGAAATCACTTTCCTGTGAGGCTTATAAACAATTATTTTCATATTCTTTACATTCACCTCACTTCTTGAGAGAACTAAACCATGCTTGATTTAACCATAATTTGATCTATTCTTGTCAAAACTTTAGGGTTTGAGGTACTTATGTTTAAATGATTGAGGCATTTGTTTGGTATTAAAGCCCCTATTTCAAAGAATCCTTTTTTATAATGTCCTACATTAAATATTAAATCCTTGTAGAACTTAGAAGCCATGCACATCCTGTTAGGTTTTCCACATTACAAGCCAATTTTCCCTATCCAACCAACTCTTGAAGTGAAATTTCATAATATAGTTGAGCTTAAGTGTGGGGGGAAGCTGTCTTGTGTTGTGCTACCACATTTTGTGATACTTTGGGTGGAAAATTAAATTCTTAAGAGATGTGTTTGTTGCTGAAAAAATTGATTATATTGAAAGTTGTGCCTTTTCTGGAGCATTCATGACAAGTGAAGCTATGCCTTTTCTGGAGCTTCTAATTGAGGTGGAAATTTGTGCCTATCTGGAGCTTTCAAGAAAATCATGTTTGAGAAGATTGACAATTTTTTATGCTGAAATGAAGAATGGTGTAAAAATTTTATGACTTTTCATGATTATGGAGCTGAATTGATACTATGGGGATTAATGAAGAGACCATATTTAAGTGAAAATTATATTAATGCAATTTCGCTTCAAAAAGAGTCAAGCCCTCCTTATTCAGCCTCGGAATTTTTCACATCTAAATCCTACCATCCAAAAGCCACAGAACAACCCTGAAAAGTCCTCATGATAATCATATGTCCTTGACTCACATCGGGTAGTGATTTAGGAATCTATAAATCCTATGGTGACCCTTGAATGAGTTTGGATGAGAAAGACATTGCAAAAAAATTGATATTTGAGTGATGAGAGAAAATTCAAGCGAGGTAAGTGTTTTGTGCATGGGAGGATAAATGAAGTGGAAATATATTGAATGATATAAATGGAGAACTTGAAATAAGGTTTTTTATGAGGCATGATATCTTTTGATTATTAGTGTGAAATTGATTGATCTCAATGATATGTGTTTAAAAATTGGTTTTGATTTGATATTGATGTTTACTTGATATTAGGTTTTGCCCAGGAGTGCAAAAGGTTAAGTGTGGGGGAGTTGATAAAACACTATTTTATTGAATATTGTATTGATAATAAATGATATAATTTCCTCACATTGTGTTAAATATGTTTAATTAGAAATTATTTGGGATTAGATCATTCATTTGAATATTTGATGAAAATTCCAGTTTTACCCTTTATAGTTCACTGTAGTATTTCGAAGATAAATATTTTTATATTTATTATTTGAATTTGAAATTTTTCAACAGTGTTTCTAACTTAATTATCGACAATTGTTATTCAGGACACTAGAGCTAAAGAGTGCATTTTGTTGTTGAAAATGGGACATAAAGTCAAAGTTGGTCTGGACTCGCCAGAATGGAGAAGCTTCTGTATTTAGGTCATAACGCCTTCACCTGGGCCTGGATTGAGCCCAAATTTGGAGAAGAGATATATAACCCATATACTCACATTTTAACCTTCTGGAAGGCCGGCCAATTTACACGTTTTAGTTGTCAAATGGGCTGTGAAAGTTGGCATAAAATATTTGGCCGAGATTCCCCATTCACACTTGAAACCACTTTGAACCTAGCCTCCCCACCACTATATAAATTGGTGTTTTCTCATTTGGTGGGGTTGGGGCGTGCATTGGGAAGTTGAGGACAGAGGAGAAGTGGATCCACTCTAATTATCCAACCATTTCAATATGGGTAGCTCTTGAAGCAAGGATCCCTTCGACGAAGCCTTATTCTTCTCCTTCATGTTGTAATGATTTTGTTTGTGTAATAAACTTCGTTTTTCTTCTTTTATTTCTTCTCTTTTCTTCTGTTTTTTTAAATTTCTTCTCTTAATCTTCCTCTTTAGTCTGGAATTCTTGATTATAAGCATTATTGGGTTATACCCATTATAAACCTTTGCACATGCAAAACGCTTCTACGATGATTACGCCACCCATGGAAGAGTAGTTCTTTTTAGTAATTGATCGACCTCTATCCTTCTTCATTAATTTATTTTGAATCAATGAGCTAATGTAATTCACATATTATGATCTATTAATTGAGTTTTTAATTTAAATGAAACTAAGCAAGCAATTTAATAGTTAACACAAAACACGTGAGGTCGGGAATTGTGTGAACTGTGAGAGTGCAACCTTAACCGGTAATTCAAAACCACACGGGATCAATTTGTAGAGTTCAAATATAATCCCTAAACTCAATTAATCCTCATTTACAGAGTGGTTATGTGCCTTAATTTACCACTGACCATAATCTAATTTTAGAACATCAATCAAAGAAGGGTGTTGCGATTGCATGTTCCGAAGTTAGCCTATGGTTAAATTCACTTCATCTTTGTGGTAAAGTTAATTCTCGTAGGGTTCAGGATTTAACAAATTAAGGGATCATAATTTAGTGAATATTAATTTAAATGATAATTATTAATAAATTATTGAATAGGTAGAGTTAGATCGATTACGTCTTTTAAATATTGTCTAAAAAACATCTTTTTGTTGTGTCATTTTAATCGAACTTTATTTCAAAACAAAAAACAAAAAAAAATATACAATCTTATTCCAGAAAACTTCTTCTAGATTCATAAACTATAACCAACCCTCATACTTTTAAATATTGTTTTTATTCTATTTTATTTTATTTTTAGAATACCTTTAAAAAGTTGTTTTAAATATACTTCCTCCTCTGAGAGACGACCTTGGCCAGCCACTCTGCTGCACCTAAGTACCCCAAAATCACACTAATCATTTGAGGGCGCCCACGACAGTGCTCTATCAAATTGGCGCCTCTGTCTAGGAGGCAAGTAATTTATTCAACCATTTAGAAGTATTTATTGTATTTTTAATTTTATTATTTTCTACCCCTCTCTCTCTTTCATCTTTCCCCTTTCTCAAGTTTTCATTTTTTTCATCCTCTTCTTTTCTTTTTGGACCATCAACTCAAAATTATCATTTTTATTTTACTATGGTCCACTTTATTTCTTTTAATTTTTATTTCATTTATGACATGAACTAATCTTGAAGATCTCTTAGATCTTGACCCTGAGATTGAACGTAGCCTTAGGCCTTGAATCAGACATTCTCAGTCTACGAGAAGTTTCAATATTCAACCAGTTGGTGAATTCCTCTCTTCTGGAAACATTGAAATTGGAAGCTATTCAAATTCAAGAATAAAAGAGTAACCAATGGCTGGAAATAATGGAAATTAACTTAATAGAACCATTAGAGAATTGGCTGCACCAGATATTAACTATCAACCAAATTTTATTGCATACCCAAACCTCGAATCAGACTTTGAATTGAAATCTGGATTAATTCACCTTCTTCCAAAGTTTCATGGCTTATCTGGTGAGGATCCCAACAAACACCTTAAGGAATTTAATTTGGTTTGCTCAACCTTGAAACCAAGAAATGTATCTGAAGACCAAATCAAATTAAGAGCATTCCCATTCTCATTTGATGGAGCTGTGAAATATTGGATGTATTATTTACAACCCGAAGATGTAACTTGTTGGAACGATTTGAAAAGTCTTTTCTAGCAGATATTTTTTCCAGCATCAAGGACCACTTCCATTCATAAGGAGATATCGGGGATCAAGCAAGCACAAGGGGAGTCAATGTATGAGTATTGGGAGAGATTCAAGAAGTTGTGTGCAAGCTGTCCGCATCACGAAATCAGTGAGAAACTCCTCATCCAATACTTCTATGAAGGAATCACACCCATGGAGAGGAGCATAGTGGATGCTGCAGCTGGAGGAGCATTGGTGGACAAGACACCAGTAGATGCACGTTCATTGATCGACAAGATGGCCCAAAACTCCCAACAATTTGGGGATAGAGGTACACCACATGTCAGGGGAGTACATCAGGTAAGTCCTTCTTCTCTTGAAAGTCATTTGATTAATACCAAGTTGGAAGAATTGACAACTATGGTGAGGCAAATTGCTTTGGCACAAAAGACATCTCTACCCCCTGTTTCAAGGACTTGTGGAATTTGCATTGAGACAAGCCACCCAACTGACTGTTGCCCACAACTACAAGAGACAGAGGATTGTGCAGAAGTATTCCCAGGGAGACCATATCAGCAGCAAAAACAACAACCATATCCCCAAAAGAAGTTTTATCCAGCATACAACCAAGGGTGGAAAGATCAGTCGGACATGAGGTATGGCTTTGGACAACAATAAAGCCCCCCTTTTCAACCAAACTTCCAGCAGCCTCCACCTTACCAACAGGGTTCCCAACAACCCCAAATGTGATTCGAAGCTCCAACATCAGTGAGTCAGTAACAAGGGAATCTCCAACACAAGGTAGACTCTAACAATGATGATATTTTGATGAAAATTGTTCTTAATCAACAGAATTATCTGAAGAGTCAAATTTCGGAGCTGAGGGAGTTGAAGACTCAAATGAGTCAGATTACCACCGCCCTCCATGAACTTGTAAGTAATAATTACATAAATCTACCTTCCCAGCCCCCTCCAAATCCAAAGGGGAATGTTAGTGCCATCACATTGAGAAGTGGGAAGCAAATGAACAATACATCTGTACCTACCATTCCACCGGGATTCACCTCTACTCCAAAGAATCCGCATTCCATACCAACTGATGAGAAATCCAAGGAGAAAGATAAAGGTAAGAAAAAGATTGATGATCTTCCTCCTAAACCCCTTCCTTTTCCAAACAGGGTTGTTCAAACCAAGAAGACAGCTGAAGAAGCAATGAAAAAGGAGGTTTTGGACACATTCAAGCATGTGGAGATCAACATTCCTTTACTTGAAGCCATTAAGAAAATCCCAAGGTATGCCAAATTCTTAAAAGAACTCTGCACCAATTGAAGAGGGCTCAAGGAAAATGAGAGGATCAACCTTGGAAGGAATGTATCAGCACTCATTACACCAACTCAAGCAATGCCAACAAAGTCCAAGGATCCGAGGACATTCACCATCCCATGTACCATAGGGGAGTTGCACTTCTCTGATGCTCTTTGTGATTTAGGAGCTTCAATAAATTTGATGCCTCACTCTATATTCTCTTCCTTGTAGGTTGGTGGGTTGAAGCCAACAAGAGTAGTGGTGCAATTGGAGAATAGAGCAACGACATATCCAGCGGGAGTTCTTGAGGATGTACTTGTCTGGGTAAGAGACATGATCTTTCCAGTGGATTTCTATGTTCTTAACACGGAGGATGATCAGGTAAGTTCTCATGCCCCCATTATCTTAGGTAGGTCCTTCCTCAAAACTGAAAAAACTATCATAAATGTCAATGAGGGTACACTTTCCATGGAATTTGGAGATGAAGTTGTGATATTTAATGTTATGGATTCCATGAAGTACCCCTCTGAGGACCATTCTGCTTTTGTTATCTCCCATTTTGAACCACCAAGTAAAAACTCCATGGATTTTGATTGTCTCATTCTTAGAGAGATTATGAGTATTGGTTCTGGTTTAATGTCTAAGAGAACTTCCACACCCGTTTCTGAGGAACAAGACCCTCTAAGATTTGATTTTGAAATGGATTCAAATTCTGATTTTGATCATTTTCACTCTGATTATGACATGGCTGTTGATTATGCTGATGGATTTGATGTTTTATTCTCTGATTTTGATTATGTCTATTCCGATACAGATGTTCATTGTGCAGATATGTCTGTTGCATCAATTTCTCCATCCATACATCACCCCCCTACATTGGAACTCAAGCCATTGCCCCCAAATCTTAAATAAGCATATTGCTGAGTGGTGATAGATTACCTGTTATCATTGCTAACAATCTCTCTTTTGAACAGGAAGAAAAACTTTTGAATCTATTGAGAGACAACATCAGGGCGATTGGGTGGACCTTGGCTGACATATCAGGTATTAGCCCCTCCATTTGCATGAATAGGATTATCTTGGAGGATGGGGATAAACCGGTGAGACAAACACAAAGGAGACTCAATCCCACCCTCCTGGAAGTTGTTAAAAAAGAAGTTGAGAAATTGCTCGAGGCTGGTATAATCTTTCCCATTTCAGATTCTCAGTGGGTAAGTCCTATTCAGGTTGTGCCTAAGAAGAGTGGTGTTATTGTTGTTAAAAATGAGAAAGATGGGTTAGTTCCAATGAGGGTACAAAATAGTTGGCGTGTGTGTATTGATTATAGGAAACTAAATCATTCCACTCGCAAAGACCATTTCCCCCTCCCATTTATTGATCAGATGATTGAGAGACTAGCTGGGGAAACACACTATTGTTTCTTGGATGGATTTTCTAGATATTTCTAGGTTCCCATTGTAGCAGAGGACCAGGAGAAATGACATTCACCTTCCCATTTGGTACCTTTGCTTACCGAAGGATTCCATTTGGACTTTGCAATGCCCCAGGTACCTTCCAGAGATGCATGGTGAGTATTTTCTCAGATTTCATTGAGACCTACATGGAGGTATTTATTGTTGATTTTACAGTTTATGGGTCCTCATTTGATTAATGTCTCTCTAGTTTGGTTGATGTGTTGCATTGTTGTATTGAGAAGAATCTGGTCTTAAATTTTGAATAATGTCATTTCATGGTCGAAAAGGGAATTGTCTTAGGTCATATAGTCTCACAACATGGCATTGAAGTTGATAAATCTAAGGTAGAAATTATTTCATCCCTTCCATATCCTACATGTGTGTGTGATGTTCGATCATTCCTTGTACATGCTGGATTTTATCGACGGTTCATCAAAGATTTTAGTAAGATTGCTCTTCCTATGTCAAGATTACTTCAAAAGGATTCTGATTTTGTGTTTGATGATTCATGCATGGTATCATTTGATGAGCTAAAGAAGTTTCTGACCACTCCACTGATCATACAGGCCCCACGGTGGGAGATTCCTTTTGAGCTTATGTGTGATGCCTCCAACTTTGCAGTTAGAGTTGTCTTAGCTCAGATGGTGGAGGGACGTTCACATGTGATCTCCTATACATCGAGGACACTGGATTCAGCCCTATAAAATTACACAACCACTGAAAAGGAGTTTCTTGATTTCATATTTTCTTTAGATAAATTCCATTCATATTTATTGGGCTCTAAAGTAGTTGTTTTTTCTAACCATTCAACTTTGAGGTACCTCCTAAAGAAGCCAGATGCAAAGACACGACTTATCCATTGGATGCTACTTCTTCAGAAATTTGATATTGAGATAAAGGATAAGAAGGGATCAGAGAATTTGGTGGAAGACCGTATGAGTAGGCTTACTCACACACTAGAGGATGACACCTTGGAACAGGTACCACTTCGGGACACTTTCCCTGATGAGCATCTCTATACCATCTCAGGTACGCATCCTTGGTATGTTGATTTAGTTAATTACATTGTTTCCTCTGAAATCCAAGCAAATTTGAAAAATCATCAAGTCCAAAAATTAAAAAGTGAGTCTAGGTATTATGTGTGGGATGATCCTTACCTCTGGTGCATGTGTAGTGACTAAGTCATTAGGAGGTGTGTTCCCAATCATGAGTTTGAGTCTGTTTTTCATTTATGTCATACACCTGCTTGTGGGGGACACTTTGGACCCCAACAGACAGCTAGGAAGGTTTTGTACTCTGGATTATATTGTCCTAGCTTATTCCATGATGCCCATGTGTTTTTTAAGTCATGCTCTCGTTTCCAACACACCGGGAACATTTCTATGAGACATGAGATGCCCCAACAACCCATACTATTCTTTAAGATTTTTGATGTATGGGGCATTGATTTTATGGGTCCTTTTCCTAGTTAATTTGTATTTTTGTATATTTTGATTGCTGTTTATTATGTGAGTAAATGGGTGGAGGCTAAGGCCACTAGGACTGATTATTATCATGTTGTTGTGGACTTTGTCAAAGCACAGATTTTTTGCAGGTTTGGAGTACCAAAGGCCATCATCAGTGACCAAGGGACACGCTTTTGCAATAGGAATTTTGCTTCCCTCCTTCGAAAGTATGGGGTGACACACAAAACATCAACACCATACCACCCCCAAACAAATGCCCAGGCTGAGGTTTCAAATTGTGAGTTGAAACAAATTTTGGAGAAAACTGTGCAGCCAAATAGGAAGGATTGGAGAAAGCGCTTGGATGATGCATTGTGGGCTTATAGGACAGCATACAAGACCCCCATTGTTATATCCCCATTTCTTATTGTGTTTGGGAAAGCATGTCATCTCCTAGTGGAAGTCGAGCATCGGGCATATTGGGCTATAAAGAAATGCAACATGGAATTGGCCCAAGCTGGAATTCAAAGGAAGTTGAAAATTCAAGAGCTTGAGGAGATTATATTGTCATCATATGAGAACTCAAGGCTCTACAAGTAATGATCTAAATAATCTCATGAAAAAATGATCCAACAAAGGGAGTTTCATGTTGGAGAGAAAGTCCTTCTCTAAAGTTCACGACTGAAGCTGATGCCTAGTAAGTTGCGTTCCAGATGGTTAGGTCCTTATATTGTATCTAATGTTTTTCCTTATGGTGTAGTGGAGATCACACAAGAGGACACTAGAAGGAGCTTTACATTCAATGGGAAACGTTTTAAGAGATACATTGAGGGACATCCTACTGATGCAGTGGATTTTATCACACTGCATGACCCCATCATCACTTGAGAACATCAGGTTGTTCCTAACCCTTTCACTTTTATATTATTTATCCTATTTAAAAATTCTGCATTTCATGTGCATATATCATCTCATGGGTTCACATTGAGGACAATTCAATATTTTAAGTGTGGGGGAGGGAACCTTTTAGTTCAGTAATTTCAATTGTTTTCCTGTTTAAAAAAACAAAAAAAAAATTGTCTGTGTTTTTCAAATTTTGTGTGTTTATTTTACAATTTTCTGTGTTTTTTAAACTTTTGAGCTAAAATGATTCTCATAACCATTTTTAAATCCATATCAATAAGTGAAACAATTTACCCCTTGAAACTAAGCTTAAATGAATGCTGAAATGACTTTGTTTCAAGTTCAAATATTTAGTAATTGCAGGAAAAGTACGCTGAATTTTGAATCCCATGCCACATCTCACTGTCTTTATATTTGAAATCACTTTCCTGTGAGGCTTCTAAACCATTATTTTCATATTCTTTACATTCACCTCACTTCTTGAGAGAACCAAACCATGCTTGATTTAACCAGAATTTGATCTATTCCTGTCAAAACTTGAGCTTTTGAGGTACTTATGTTTAAATGATTGAGGCATTTGTTTAGTATTAAAGCCCCTATTTCAAAGAACCATTTTTTATAATGGAATACATTAAATATTAAATCCTTCTATCCCTTAGAATCCATGCACAACCTGTTAGGTTAGCCATATTACAACCCAATTTTCCCTATCCAACCAACTCTTGAAGTGAAATTGCATAATCTAGTTGAGCTTAAGTGTGGGGGAAGCTGTCTTGTGTGGTGATACCACATTTTGTGATACTTTTGGTGGAAAATTAAATTCTGAAGAGATGTGTTTGCTGCTGAAGAAATTCATTATATTGAAAGTTTTTCCTTTTCTGGATCTTTCATGACAAGTGAAGTTGTGCCTTTTCTGGAGCTTCTAATTGAGGTGGAAAGCTGTGCCTATCTGGAGCTTTCAAGAAAATCATGTTTGAGAATATTGACAATTTTTTATGCGGAAATGAATAATGGTGTAAACATTTCATGACTTTTCATGATTATGGAGCTGAATTGATACTATGGGGATTAATGAGGAGACCATATTTAAGTGAAAATTAGATTAATGCAATTTTTCTTCAAAAAGAGTTAATCCCTCCTTATTCAGCCTCAGAATTTTTCACATCTAAATCCTACCAACCGAAAGCCACAGAACAACCCTGAAAAGTCTTCATGATAATCATATGTCCTTGACTCACATCGGGTAGCGATGTAGGAATATATAAATCCTATGGTGACCCTTGTATGAGTTTGGATGAGAAAGACATTGCAAAAAAATTGTTATTTGAGTGATGAGAGAAAATTCAAGTGAGGTAAGTGTTTTGTGCATGGGAGGATAAATAAAGTGGAAATATATTGAATGATATAAATGTAGAACTTGAAATAATGTTTTTTATGAGGCATTATATCTTTTGATTCTTGGTGTGAAATTGATTGATCTCAAGGATATGTGTTTTAAAATTGGTTTTGATTTGATATTGATGTTTACTTGATATGAGGCTTTACCCAGGAGTGCAAAAGGGTAAGTGTGTGGGAGTTGATAAAACACTATTTTATTGAATACTTTATTTATAATAAATTATATAATTTCCTCACATTGTGTTAAATATGTTTAATTATAAAGTATTTGGGATTAGATCATTCATTTGAATATTTGATGAAAATTCCAGTTTTACCTTTTATAATTCAATGTAGTATTTCGAAGATAAATATTTTTATATTTATTATTTGAATTTTCAATTTTTTAACAGTGTTAATAACGTAATTATCTACAACTTGTATTCAGGACACTAGAGCTAAAGAGTTCATTTGTTTGTTGAAAATGGGCCATGAAATGCAAAGTTGGGCTGGACTCTCCAGAATGGAGAAGCTTCTGTATTTTGGCCATAACTCCTTCACCTGGGCCTGTATTGAGCCCCAATTTGTAGAGGAGATAGAGGACCCATATCCTCAAATTTTATCCTTCTGGAAGTCCGGTCAAATTACGCGTTTTTGTTGTCACATTGGCGGTGCAAGTTGTCATAAAATATTTGGCCGAGATTCCCCATTCACACTTGAAACCACTTTGAACCTAGCCTCCCCAACACTCTATAAATTGGTGTTTTTCTCATTTGGTGGGGTTGGGATGTGCATTGGGAAGTTTAGGGCAGAGGATAAGTTGATACACTCCAATTATCCAACCATTTCAATAAGGGTATCTCTTGAAGCAAGGATCTCTTCGACGAAGCCTTCTTCTTCTCCTTCATGTTGTAATGATTTTGTTTGTGGAATAAACTTCATTGTTCTTCTTTTATTTATTCTCTTTTCTTATGTTTGTTTAAATTTATTCTCTTAATATTCCTCTTTGGTCTGGAATTCTTGAGTAGAAGCGTTATTGGGTTATACCCATTATAAACCTTTTCACATGCAGAACGCTTCTACGATGATTACGCCACCCATGGAAGAGTAGTTCTTTTTAGTAATTGATCGACCTATATCCTTCTTAATTCATTTATTTTGAATCAATGATCTACTTTAATTCACATATTATGATATATTAATTTAGTTTTTAATTTAAATGAAACTAATCAAGCAATTGAATAGTTAACACAAAACACGCGAGGTCGGGAATTGTGTGAACTGTGAGAGCGCAACCTTAACCGGTAATTCAAAACCACACAGGATCAATTTGTAGAGTTCAAATATAATCCCTAAACTCAATTAATCCTCATTTCTAGAGTGGTTATGTTCATTAATTTACCACTGACCATAAGCTAATTTTAGAACATCAATCAAAGCAGGGTGTTGCGATTGCATGTTCTGAAGTTAGCCTAAGGTTAAATTCACTTCATCTTCGTGGTAAAGTTAATTATTGTAGGGTTCGGGATTTAACAAATTAAGGGATAATAATTAAGTGAATATTAATTTAAATGATAATGATTAATAAATGATTGAAGAGGTAGAGTTAGATCGATTACGTCTTTTAAATATTGTCTAAAAAACATCTTTTTGTTTTGTCATTTTAATTGAACATCATTTCAAAACTAAAAACAAAAAATATACAATATTCTTCTAACAATATTATTCTATATTCATAAACTATAACCAACCCCCATCTTTTTAAATATTGTTTTTATTATCTTTTATTTTATTTTTAGAATACCTTTAAAAGGTTGTTTTAAATCTACTTCCTCCTTTGAGAGACGACCTTGGTCAGCCACTTTGTTGCACCTAAGTACCCCAAAATCACACTAATCATTTGAGGGCACCCACGATAGAGCTCTATCAGTACCGCACCCTCTACTTCGAATTGAATGACCAATGGAGATCTAGATACATATCTGCGGAGGAGTAGTGGAGTACTTCCAATAATATGATACCTATCCCAATCCCCTCTAATGATCTAATGTGATATGTTGTGAAAAAACATATGAATATATCCAATATAACCACAATAATTACACTCTAAAGAGGGATAGTTACACTGAGACATCTTATGTCCCAAATTTCCTCATAGAAAATACTATAAAGTAGAAAGGTCTTGACATGGCTACCCACTTCCATGAATAATATATCTGCTACTACCATGGTGGATACTATCATAACATTACTTTTTTCACTAGAATAATATCTCCCAATTTACCCTGCAGAAACATCTTGGTTGTTACTCGGGACCTCTCTTAGATTCCCTTCTATGATGATTTCCCAATAAATTATGTCTAAAAAGCTAATCAGATAAAAAAATTCACCTATTAACTAATCTTATAAATAATACCATCCTAAAAATTTGTCTCCCTAGAGATCTCATCATCATATAAGGATGGTGAAAAGAACTGCAAGTCGGTGAAACGTTCATCATAGTCCATCACTGTCATGCCCTCCTGTGTCAGATGCAGAAACTCACAAGTCTTCTCATCCTTCAATGTCTCTATATTGAATAAGATAAAGATATTTTCCTTGAATAACTTCCAAGATAACTCCCCCTATATCTCTTCCTACTCTAGAATATCCCACCAATTCTTAGTAGGTCCATGGAGCTTATACACAGGTAGCTTCACCCTCCTCTCAGTGGGTGTCTCAAGATTCTTTAAGATCATTTGGAATAACTCAATCTAGAAATAAACTACCTAGGGGCCTCCCTCCCCAGTGAATGTATGTGTATTCTTCAATTGAAACTCTATCATTAGCTCATACATCAAAATCACAGTTCAAACAGTCTCCCTTTACATGGATCGAATGACCCTTAAGAAGCTGTTATGAATTTAAACATCTATCTCATCCTTAGGATCTACTAGAAGCTCCGGATTAGCTATGTTAGGAGTGTGATGATTTCTAATCTCCTGACACTCAACTCGAAGATAATGGGGAAGATATTTCTCTATAAGATAGACACACTCCTTAGAACACTGGATATAACAACAAGGTCAACCTTAACTTGCGATAACAATAGACAACCACAACTCTTTGTATCTCTAAACAAGGTATACGAGTGTTTTATCATGACATAACAGGTCATTTATTTTAATTTATTAAATACAATTGTATCTCATTTTATAATTATTATAAGAAATTATATAACACGTTCAATATATATGACTTTTAATACCCCATAATTCCATGATATTTTTTGAAAATTAAAGAGGATTATTTTGAGACCATGCTCTGAGACGGCACATAATTCTAAGGCCTGGAGTGGCCGGAATGTATTTTTGAACTATTTTTAAGGTTAATTAAATAAACATATGAGTGTGTTTTTCTAAGTTTTAAACTGGTTCCTAGATCAAAAATATAAAGGCATCGTTGAACTCAGAGCTTCGGGATTCTCCTAGAAAGGTCCTAACATTGGTCAGCACAAGCCAATAGTGGAAAGTAGTTTTTGGCCATAAATAAAATAATTAAGTAATAATAATTTTATTTTAAAATCTTTATAACTCATAAAAGTTATCTCAGATTGGAGATACTAGAGTATCTTAAAGCTTGTGAGGGCGTGTTTCCCTTAGACAAATCTTAACCTCGACCGACAAGGGTTGAGGGTGAAATTTAATTTTCAGAATTTCTGGAAGAAAAATAAAATAACTTAAAAAGTTATTTTAATTGTTTTCTTAATCTTTGAGTAGTGGCACATCAGCGCTGTGGTTCAGTGATGAGAAGAGGATGAATCTCATTAATTAACCTCATTAATTAGTCAGTGTAACGATGATTCACAGCAACGTAACAAAAATTATGATTCACATTTATCAATTAACAGCCTAATAAGAAATGTAGGATTGTGGGAACGATCTTGGAATTGCAATGAGTCTTTGGTGGGTGGAAATTATGAACACACCTTCTTACACCCTTCAAAAAATCTCTAGCGATGGTGGGATTCAAATCAAGAACAAATAATGGAGGTTCACAATATCGTTCTTCCCCGACAAGAAATCCTATCCCAGGTAGGGGGTTTTATTATAATTCAATTATCCTTTTTCCTCGTTCTTTCTTTTAAACAACAAACATAGGTTAACTCACAAACCAGTTAACACGTGGTTTGATCTTTCATGCGAGATAGTTAAATATTTTGAATAAAAAGGGGATACTAAATCTTAGTGATTTATAATTGTATATGCTTTGTTTTTTCTCTAACGAGAATAAATCCAAGCTGACATGAACAAAGGCGGGTTTGTCTCATTTGGGAATTCATGTGTTCTTTGTGACAGAACCCTCAAATCAATGATGAGGTGACCTTGAGTACGTAGTAGGGATGGCGGTGATCCGAGAAGCTCTAGGGCATAGACAGTTAAAGAATTGGACCACCGGAGTGGACATAGTGATCTGCAGAATATACCGTCAGTGCGCCAGCTATCAGCAATGGTGGACTACAGTGGAAGCTGTGGGAGAGAGGCAGCGTTCCTCGTTAGTGCGCTAAGGAGTCAAAGGTCGTGGCCCATACTGGCCATGGCAGTGTGGCTGGGCGGTGTTGTTTGGGCACCGCATCAGAGGAGTGGCCCACCTAGTGGGCTGCGGCACATGTGGCACATAGTCCATGCAGGATTGCATTTGGAGGAC
Source organism: Viscum album (assembly GCA_963277665.1). Classification (NCBI taxonomy): domain Eukaryota; kingdom Viridiplantae; phylum Streptophyta; class Magnoliopsida; order Santalales; family Viscaceae; genus Viscum; species Viscum album. The sequence continues at coordinate 832,413,871 of OY728151.1, read as the reverse complement.
CCAACCAGCCCCAGTCTAGCCACACCATAGGGGATGGATGGGGGTTTATCAACATGTGTCAGTGGAATCGGGAAGCGAAGCCCACCGCATCCCGGGTGGCTCAAACCGGCACACCTAGCTGGGCAGAATGGAGTTTCACGATCCCTTAACTCAAATGAAAAAAAAATCATTTAATACAGATATCTGAAGTTGCGATTTCTTCTTCCAACATGAGATTCAACATTACAAGAATACAAACTCATCTTCTTCAGTTGTCACTTCTTTAACTCATCAAAATCAGTCTCAATATTCCATTTACATTTAATATCTCATGGAATGATATAAATATAATGGATTTATTTTGAAAATCATCTTAACCATTCATCATTGCTTCTTGATTAGAAAGTGGTTTGGGATATTAATAATACCACAACATCATCTCAATGATATTCCAAATCTAATATCGATAAATTATTCAATAATAGACTCTTACTCATATCGGTTCATATTTATTCTGTTGATAACATAATATATCATGCTTCACATAATGTGGGTAACATAGATTCTTTTTATTTCTTGAATCAAAACATAATTGTGATATTTTAATCACTAAAAAATATATTTGTAATTGTCTTGTTTAAATTTATTTAGAATATTAATTTTCATGAAACTTTATTTTTTACCCAATAGGAACTCAGACATTTCTTAAGTATTGAAGTCATATATTAGGCATTCAAATGATTGTGATTAGTGAATATTAATGATGAAAGGATTACACTGGATCAAAAACATACATTTAGTGCTTCCAATACTTCCGCTCATAGAATTTAAGTCTTATAGTATCCAAATACTTATATTCATTGAGTTCTTACAATAACCACTCAAATAATTATACTGAAGCTCAAGGATTATTCTATCTCTTAAAAGACTTACACTCCATAAAAATTCATACAATTATGGAGTCATATGATATTCATCAATGTATTACAATTAAATATGTTGTTGAGTAAGTTATACACCCAAATCCAAAGTCGTATGCTCAGTACATTTTCCATTTTTTACCTTATACTAGAGTTATACATTGTGATAAATTCTTACTATGATCTTCATAAATTCTAGATGACTTTCAACACTGAAAAAAATTATTTAAAATAACTCCATCTCTTTTCAACCATCTCAAAAAAAAATTAGTCAACTCAAACATTATCTCAACAGCCTTTAGTAATACTCAAACTCATTGGAAACAAATTAAAATCTTCAACAACATCATCAAAAAATACAAGAACACTAAAAATATGACATAAATTATCCCTCTAGTATCAATAAATAGACTAATCCAAAACTAGAGGAATTATAATATACCTCATAGTGATTTATTGAATTTGAGAGAATGATAAAAGGTCTTTATGTCAACCTTCTCTTAAACTCTTGAAATATAGAATCATGTTTATAATCTCAAAGGAACTTAACGCTTTTCCTATTCAATTATATTATTAGTATATCTATGTGAGATAAGTACTAAAAATAAATAATAATAACCAACAAGACCCAATAAACTTCAAATCTCAAATGTATTCTTATTTTTATCTTAAGATATCATAGCTTCCAATTTTTTAGTATTCATTGATATTCTATATTTAGATACAACAGTTCCATGGAACTTCACCTCCCATATCTAAAAAATGGAATTTTTGTATAATAGTATAAAATTGGTGAGATATCAATGCATCTAATATAGTGACTAAATATTCCCCACGTTCCTCATAGGATTATGAGTGTATCAAAATATCATCCATAAAAACAATAATGAATGAATATAGATAACGATGGAAAATGAAATTCATAATGCTATAAAAATATCTAGTGAATTCCTTACCTTGAACCACATCACCAAGAATTCAAAATGTATATTTTTTTGGAATGTAATATTTGGAACATCTTAATATTTTACTCTCATTGAGTAATAATTGAACTGAATATCAATTTTATAAAACCACCACACTCCCCTTAGATGATCAATAAAATCAACAATATATAGTAATAGTTACCAGTTCTTGATGGTAACCTAATTTAACCAATAATAATTGACATGAAATCACAATATCACATCCAAATTCTTGGAAAAAAACTAGATGACCTCATGTAGGAACACTTTTCATTTTTAATCCTTTGGATGTAATATCTTTCAACTAGGTTTTTAATTATTTTAGATCAAATAGTGCCATTAAATAAATTGGTATAGAGATATCCTTAATACCTTCTGGTAATTCAATTACAAACTCTACCTCCCTTTTTGATTGCATCCCTAAAAATCATCAACATGCATATCCTAGTATTTTTCTTCCATGGGTTTAAAACATACCATCAACGCTTTCATTTATTCTATGAATTATCCATATTATCTTAGATTTTATCATCCTCATCTTGAAAAAAAATCATTCCTACTGGATTGATTGTCTCACTCCCATATAAAAACATAATATTAATTATAATATAGAAATAAAGTCACCCACAGATAATAAAAATTGATAAGATATGAAAAATGTTTCAGTCAATCCATCTTGATGATCACATAAAAATCATTCATATCCAAAATAAATAAGACACAAAGATATTTAAATCCACTAATGAAAGCATCACATACTATATATATTATGATGGAATCCTCTCTTATTCCTAATAGAGTATTCACAATTAAAACTCTAGATAAAAACACAAAATTCAAGTATAGATCACCAATAAACATGTAGATTTGAAATAATGAGAAGAAATAGTATGGAATAACACACTAACCATGGTAAAGGTAACTAGTATCATGGCTCTAACCACCGAATACCCCTCACTAAGATCGAGTAGTACTTTCTCCACTGAACATTACTGACCAGTCCTTATATCTTGACCAAGATTATATGTTTCCTGACTAACCTACACTATATATCCCCATTAAACCTCTTCATAATAATCAATTTCATCCCCATAAATAGACCTCCCATACAATATATCCCAAGATCTATATTTTTGTGCACTAAACTATACACAAGATACCTAAGTTTATGTAACGTCCCGGATTCGAGTGCCACGTTACGGGTGCCCCAAACCCGGTTGGTCACAAGACCTCAAGCTCATTTCCCCAAACGCCAGAGGCTACCGACTAGCAGCGAGGGCCCAGGTCTGATAGTGGGGAAACTATGCCCTCATTTGTCAAAGTGTAGCGCAATGGAAATAAATAAATCCATAAAACAACAGAGGAAGCAATAAACCATACATGTTTAATATGAACAACTGCAGTAAAAGATAACCAACCAGTTATATAGATATGATGCAACATGTCTCAAGTTCTAAGAAAATATCCAGAACATGTTACACAGCAGTACAATACAATACAGAGTACAACAAAGGAAAACAAAACAGCTGGTAGCATCATGAGCCTAATCTCGGTCGCATGCTCCTGTACTCCTCAGCATCAATAAAGTACCAGTATAGGGACCCTTTCCCTTATCCACACCTGCAGAAACATAATCTGTTTGGGCCTAAAAGCATGACCCAAACAGGGTGTGAGAAATAATCTCAGTAGGCACCCACCGAAGGCCCGTGCTCAACTGTGTGTAAACATGCAACAACAGTGTGAAATAGTAAAATTCAATAAACTAAGTAGTACTAAAAAGTAACTAACTTAACCAGTTATATTTCCATTTTAATATTCAAATTATCCATTTAATATAAGAAAACACCGCAGTGAATTCATATGTAAACAGTCAGTCAGTATCCTCAGACACGCAAACCCTTACCCTCAGGTAATCAGAATCATGCCCTCAGGAATTTCCCTCAGGCATAAAAAATATTTCCCTCAGGCGTATGAAATGTCTCCCTCAAGAACAGAAGTCACGTACCTCAGGCATTCGAAAGGTTTCCCTTAGGCGAAAAAGAACGTTTCCCTCAGGCTAATCTAGTCATGCCCTCATGCTATAGTAAAACACCGCCCTCAGGCATAAGTAACCGGGATGAGCCCAACATATAAATAAACAATTCACATAAAATTCCTCTCAAGGAAATTTAACAAACATTATTACAATGGAATACCCTCGGGTATCCTGGCCAAATGGCTAAACAGAGGAACGCACCCCTGGGGTGGCCCTGGATCCAAGCAATGATCCCAAACAGCAGTTTATTATCACATTTAATCATATATACATTTCTAGGTAGTTAATATAGCCATGGCCTCAGCCACACGACACCCCAACATGGGTTCGTAGCACAAAAATACACACAAATTCACAACTTTTGGAAATTAAACACCAAGCCACCTACCTTTAACACCAACGAACGGTATACGCGAACGTCGATTCCAGAAACTCCCAAGAATTATGTAGATATTAAGTATAAGAAAACCCGTTCAAATGTAAATAACTTCCATTAGAGGAATAATTGGCAATAAATATGCAAGGAGAATGGAGGGATTACCCGCATGGTTCCAACGTGATCGACGAAAGTGGGATCAGATTCTCGTTGCTCGATCGGTTGATCCTCGAAGGTCCGGTTGTCCTCTCCCGAGCTCCCATATGGTTCTAAGACAATCCTGTGAACAGGGTTGGCTACTGCCAATTTGAAGCGAAAAAAAACAAAGTACATGGTGTTTACTTTTGACTACACAGCATGTACTTCCTTCATTTAACTGATCCTTTGGTGGCACCGCCAAACTGTTCATCTGTCACATGAGTACACGACATGTATTCCTGACTACACGGCGTGTACTGTTGTGTAGCTGGTGGATACTTCCACTGCCTTACTATTTTCCTGCTGACTGACTACATGGCGTGTAAATACACACTACATAGCGTGTAGTCAGTTTTTATACCCTTCTCCACTGACTTGGCTACACACCCTGTGTACTCATCCCACACAGCCAAAAGTACACGGCGTGTGGAATAGTACACGGCGTGTAGTTCTAAATTTTAGGATTTTTCCCCATTTTCCTTATTTTCACCAAAACACTTGAGTAAAAGAGAAAAGAAGAAACATGTACCTCAAAATAAGAACCGGGTTCTTGGAAACGTCCCCCCTTAAAGCAATTCGTCCCTGAATTTCCCTTCAAAGGGTGGCAAAGATAAAGCTCAGAACAACTCTGGCCACTGAGCACGTACGTCGGTCTCCTGCTCCCAGGTTTTGTCCTGCACTCGACCTTGCTGCCATAGCATCCGTAAGAGAGGAACTGACCGGCCTCAGAGAACCTTTGTGCTCCTATCAACAATACGAATCGGATTCTCCTCGAAGGACGCATCTACCTCAAGCTAAACCTCCTCAGGTTGAAAGACGTGAGATGGGTCTGAATGATAGCGGAGCAACTAAGATACATGGAAGATGGTGTGCATGGCTTGGCACCTCTGTGGTAACTGCAACCGATAGGCAATCGGCCCGACACTCTCCAAAATCTCAAATGGCCCCACATACCTCGGTGAAAGATTACCCTGTCTCCTGATCCGTCTGTGTCCCAGCCTCGGAGAAATGTGTAAGAAAACCTGATCCCTGACCACGAACTCCAAAGGTCATTTGTGGCGATCAGCATAAGATTTCTGACGAGACTGTGTGGTAGTCATTCGCTTCCAAATCAATTAGACCTCCTCAGAATTCTCCTACATGAGACGTGGTCCCAGTAAAGCTACCTCACTTGCCTCTATCCAGCACAAAGGTGATCGGAATGGCCTACCATATAAAGCCTCGTAATGTTCCATCTCAATAGTTTCCTGAAAACTGTTGTTATAGTCAAACTAGACTAGGGGTATGTGCTTCTCCTAAGAGCCCCCAAAGTCTAGGATTCATGCACGCAGCATTTCCTCAGGCACCTATATCGTACGCTCTGACTGGACATCGGTCTGAGGGTGGTAATCTGGGATCTGAAGCACCTGTGTATCCAGTGCCCTCTGAAAACTCTTCCAGAAACGAGATGTAAAATGGGCATCCCTATCTGAAACTATAGAACGAGGGACCCCATGAAGACGTATGATCTCTCGGATATACAACTTCCCGAGGTCATCAACACTGTAGGTCTCCTTGATCGTCAAAAAGTGAGCTACCTTCGTGAGTCTGTCAACAACAACCCACACGACATCATTTCCTCGAGGTGACCTCAGCAATCCAGTCACAAAATCCATCGTGACATCATCCCATTTCTACTCTAGAATGGGTAACTGCTGTAACAGTCTAGCTGGTCTCTGATGCTCCTCCTTCACCTGCTGACAGGTTAAACATATCGTAACAAAACCATCTACCTCTCTCTCATACCCGACCACCAATACTGACGTCTCAAGTCACAATACATCTTGGTAACCTCGGGATGAACTACCCAAGCAGAAGCATGAAACTCCCGCATCATCTCCTCACTTATATGCCCTAGAACCCATACTCATCCATGGAAATTTAGTACCTCATCATCGTCTATCGTCCACCCAGGAGGAGGGTTCTCACTGGCCACCACCTCCCGTAGAACTAGGCCTTCTGAATCAGATAGATGTCTCATCCTCACTCTATCCAGAAGGGTAGAGGTCACATCTAAAGAAGAAAGATAGGTTTTCCCCTGACTGTCATGAACCTCCAAATGCATCTCAGAGAACAAAGCCATGAGCTGCCACTCACCACTGGACTCCTGCACCGCCTGTATCTGAGTCCTTCTACTCAGTGCATCAGCTACTACATTACCTTTACCTGGTGTATAGGCAAGCACAAAATTGAAGGACTGAAGGTATTCAACCCACCTCCCTGTCTCAGATTCAATTCATGCTGAGTAAAGATGTATTTGAGGCTCTTTTGGTTACTGAAAACCACAAAATGATCTCCCAAGAGATAGTGTCTCTAATAGCACAACACATGAACAACTGTAGCCAACTCGAGCTCATGCGTTGGGTAATTCCTCTAATGTGGCCTCAACTGCGGAGACCCATACGCAACAACTCGATTTCCCAGCATTAACACTACTCCCAGACCAATACCTGATGTATCACAATAAACTGTATAGCTCTTCCCTTGCTCTGGAAGTATCAGGACTGGTGCTAATGTCAACCTTCCTTTCAGGTCCTGAAAGGATGTCTTGCAAGCTTCTGACCAAATGAACTTCACACCCTTCTTAGTCAAACCCGTCAACAGTACTGCTGAGCAGGAGAAGTCCTGTATGAAGCGTATGTAGTAACCAGCCTGCCCCAAGAAACATCATATCTAAAACACGTTCTTGGGATGCTCCCAGGAAACTACTTCTCTCGCCTTCTCTGGGTCTACTGCAATTCCTGCCTCTGCGATGATATGACACAGGAAGTGAATCTGGTTCATCCAAAAGTGGCATTTTTAGAGCTTATCATATAGCTGATGCTCTCTCAGTGTACTCAATATGATCTCAAGATGGGTGGAATGGTTGTGTCGATTGTGAGAGTACACCAAGATGTCGTCCATGAATACTACCACACAAGAATCCAGATAAGGATGGAACACACAATTCATCAGAGCCATGAAAACTGCTGGCGCGTTCGTGAGACTGAACGACATAACCAAGTACTCATATAGACCATATCTGCTCCGAAAAGATGTAAGAGGTATATTCGCTGGTCTCACGCGCAGCTGATGATATCTTGATCTCAGTTCGATCTTCGAGAACACTTGTGCTCCACGAAGTTGATCAAAAAGATCATCATTCCTTGGTAAGGGATATCGGTTCTTGACCGTCAACTGGTTCAACTTCTGATAATCCACACAGAGTCTGAGGGTACCATTCGCCTTTTTCGCAAAGAGGACCAGTGAACCCCAAGGAGAAGTATTGGGTTGGATAAAACCCTTTTCCTATAACTCCTCTAACTGCCTCTTGAGCTCCTGCAACTCTGGTGTAGCCATTCTATAGGGAGGAATGGACACCGGTGCTGCCCCTAGCATAAGATAAATAGAGAAGTCCACCTATCACTCTAGAGGTAGACATGAAAAGTCATCTGGGAAGACATCCATAAAATGATAAACCACTGGAGGTAAATCCATCTGACAAGTCCCCTAATCATCCAGATATAAACTCACAATCTGGGCTGTGACTCCACCTCGCCCATGATGCTCTGGTCCATCTCGACTCGCCTGAACATCCCACTCGCCCTTGTATAGAAACTCTTCGCCCTCTGGTGACGAGAACCTCACCCTGCGACGATAGCAATCTACAAAGGCTCGAAAGGGAACCAACCAATCCATCCCGAGAATGAAGGCATAGATCTTAATCTCTAAGACATAGAGGTCTCATAGAAAGTGACACCCACCAACATCAAGGGGGGCCTCCTTGCACTAATGCACACATGTCGTTCTCATTCCCAATGGAGTGTCTAGTGTTATAAAATCATAAGAAGAAGAAACACAGATCCTGAGGCCCTACACAACAGGTATAGATATGAAACTATGCGTAGCACCCGTATCAAAAAGTACTGAAGATATGACAGAAGCTACTAGAATAGTACCTATGGTAGTAGAAGGTCTGGGATCCTGCTCATGTTGGGTCTGTTTCACTACATATGCCTGCCCAGTGTCGTGGCCCTACGTCATAGCCTGGCTACCCTGAACTATCCCACCCTACTGCCTATGAGATCCTGGTGTCTGGCTACCACGTCCACAACCACTATCTCTGCCTACATGCCCTGAAGTATTCCAGTTTCCTAACTGGTAAGAACCACCGGTCCTGCTCCCATACGTAGAGTCTGCACAGAACCCCTCTCACTAGCCGCTGGTGGAAATGCCCTGCAAAAGCATTGTAGATGACCCATCTTGCCTCAAGCTCGGCACTCCACTGGATCACGTGGACACTACGGTCTCTTGTGCCCCTCTTTACCACACTGGTAGCAAAAGACCGGTCCACCTGAAGAAACTTCCTAAGTAGTACTGCCACCATGAGAGAATCTCATTTGTTGCTTCCTCTTGCCCTTAGAAATAGTACCAGAAACCGATGCTGAACTGCCCTAGCCCACACCACTAGCTTCCCACAGGTTCCTCTCTGTAATCAGATCCCGGTTCACAATATCATGTACTAAAGGCAACCTGAAAACATTCACCAATGCTCTGATGTTGTACCGAAGACCATCCACGAAGTTTCTGGCCCTCAACATCTCATCACCCACCAGAACAAGTGAAAAACTCTGAATCTCGGTGAAATGAGCAGAATAATCCATCACTGACATAGCGCACTGCTACAGATTCATGAACTCTCGAGCTCTATCTGCTCTTAGCATCTCTGGAGAGAAAAATTCATAGAATACTACCTGAAAATCTTCCCACACCATTTCTTTGTGATTCTCTGACTGGGTGGTAACATCCCACCACCTCTTGGCGGAATCACGCAGCATATAAGTCGCGAGCTTGACCCTCCACCCTGGAGGCGTCTCAACATGCTCGAAGATAGTCTACATAGACCCCAGATAAGACTCCGTAGCCTGTGGTCTACCATCCCCTGAGAACATAGGCAGATGCTGCTGCTGGAAGATTCGAGTTAGCTCAGCCATAGATGTGGCAGCCGGCGGTGCTCCCTAAAAGGTCTGCATGAACCGCATAAAGCCTTCAAGGAACTGCGCCTCTATGCCTGTGTCTGGTATAATAGCTAGTGTCGCATCTGGATCTACTATAGGATCCTCTGGTAGCCTATGGCCCACCATCTCTGGAGTATAATCTTCACCGCTCTCTTCGCAAACAATGTTTGGTCGTCTCGGCGGCATGACACTACAAGGTCAAACACACACCTTAGATCAAGATTATCAAGGACTGAAAATGAAGGAACTGAAAATGGAATATGAGGAAGAAGGAATTTTATGATTTTAAAAACAAGACTACATGGCGTGTATACCGACTACACGGCATGTACCTGACTTCTCTTCCCCTGCCCGGGTCCTTCTACACGGCTTAGCCACACTGCTCCTATTTGAACAAAACTACATGGCGTGTATATCATCTACACGGCGTGTATGGTGTAATTTTACAACTGCTCGTGTCGTTTGTGACACGGCCGACTACTTGGCTTGAGACTACACGGAGTGTTACACCCGCACACGGCGTGTACACCACTCTGTCTTCCCAGCCACACAGCTAACTCCACACAGTCTGTCCTCGGACAAGACTACACGGCGTGTCCCAAAGGCACATGGTGTGTACTAGATGAGCTCCACCGACCCGTGCTGTTAGTTACATGGTTGGATACACGGCTCAAACTACATGGCGTGTTCCATATACACACGGCGTGTACACAAAAGGATTACCCCGGGCCGTGTTGTTAGTTACATGGCTGGGTCCCCAGGTCATACTACACGGCGTGTTCCACAGTGGACATGGCGTGTATGTCTTAAGGTTTCCTCTTCCCATGTTGTTATTCACATAGCGGACATCGGGTCAACACTACATGGCGTGTTCCACAGTGGACACGACATGTTCTCCCCAAGCCTTTCCCTTCCCCGTGTCCTTTCCCACATGGTCTATGACACAGGAAGAGACTACACGGTGTGTACTTAGGGTACACGGTGTGTACTCAAAAAGTTTTCATTTCTTCCCAAACAGAAGAACACACGTCATGTTTCCATAGAACTACACGGCGGTTACACTGGGTTTTCTGGACAATATGCCTCAGAAACTTCCCCGAAACCCAGAAAATACTAAAAACAACACCTAAGTGCCAAATTACGATCCGTGAGGGCCCATACTCCCTGCGAATCAAGGTTTGGAATCTTATCTGTGTTATAATAAGATAAACAGTCAATGATCCACCAAATTCCAGTAAATGGGGGCCCATAATCCCCAAAAACCAAAGTTTGGAGTTCATTCTCATAACCGGATCACACAAAAAAATATCTTATCACATTGTAGGTATTTATCAAGTAGCTACCACAACAGCATTCTTTTCTAGCACAAAAACTATCACAACAACATGCAATTTCTAATGCACCTATATGGCATGGAAACTACGCATGGCATGTGATTCCTAGAATGTGCCTAAATGATGCATGAGATGGAATGCCCTCATCTCATCAGGCTGCGATGAAATAGAACCCATGGATAAAATATAATTGCACAATCACAAGTGTGTCACCCAATGGTGAAAATCAAATCAACTATAAAATTTGAAAAATCAGAAAATTTGTAAAAATACGAGGTATACTGGCTTTTCCGTGTACACAAGTTAGCTACACCCAGGCACAACTTATTACCAACTACCGTTCTCATCATATCCCTGACTACGGCTCCAAATAGTCAGTCAAAGAAAAGAACCCCTCTGATACCACTTTGTAACTTTCCGGGTTCGGGGCACCCATCAAGTGGCACCCGCATCTGGGAAGTTACAATTTAAGTAGAATCTTCACACCTACCCCTACAATCTCCTGTACAATATATTTTTCTAATGATATACATTTTTTCCCCTGAATGATATTCCTTCAACTCACTAGGATATATAGGTAGGTTATACTATTTTTTCCACATTTATATCACTCTAATAGTGCCTTGTCTCTAAGAGTAGAAAAAATATTCCCCTAACATACTAATACCTTACCACCTCTATGATAATCATCTATATTATTATTATTTATGCCTCTAGATATAATATAACCTATCTAATAAATCCTTTGTTACTATAAATACTTTAATACTAAGGCCTTTTATAGTATGAGGGAACCGAGTGGAAATGGAAAAGGGAACCCATATTTTCCAATATTTAGTATATAGGAAGATGGTTTGATAGAATCCCAAGGTCCATCATATGATGGAACTGGGGATTCCATTAAAAGTGGGTGAAAACAAAACTTACCCCATGTAACCGATTCTTTCGAATGATATTACCCCTCCCTACCCCACCTCACTTCCTACCTTGAAAGACACTCCATACAACCACTGAATCTTATTCAACCACCATCATTTCCTTAACCATCTTCCAAAATAGGTGCCACCAATATATCCTCTCCCAAACTTCGTGAAAACCAACCACCATACCAGAAAACCCACACCACTACTCTTCTTATCATTATTTCCCCCTTTAATCAACTCGCACTACTCCTCCTAAAAATCTTAGGACTAATCCTATCATCCACCCCACCATTGCTCTAGATAGCCACTATTTCCCCTCCTATTTTCAAAAAACAAAGTAGGGTATATGATATGAGGTTATTTTGATAATTATAAGTTACGATGGTGAGGTGTTTTTATGGTATGAGTATTTTGAATATATAGGGATACAATGATGGGTTGTGACAATAAGGGTCTGGGTCAACTAGGGAATGTGATGACGTGGGGTTTCTATGGTAGCGGGATATGATAAGGAGGGGCTACAATATATTAGAGTATTTGGAAGTGTGGAGCATTGATTAATAAAAGATTACATTTTTAGTGCATAGAAGATGAAAATTTTAAGGGGTAATATTGTATTTTTATTTATTACTTCATTTTTTTACATTGTTGTTTTACTCATTTCCCTTGAATTTCTAGGGCACACCAAACATGATGTTGAGTTACATTTAATTTTCCATTTTTTCTTCCATTTATAATTAATTTTCTATAAAAACATATTCTATAATACTAAATAAGGACCAAGAGATCATAAGACAATGGGATTTAGAAATATCATCACCACCCAAAGTTGTGGAAAAATAACAAAAGTTTATAATATTAGAATTATAATTTAGAATAAACATATTACATTACTTATTTTCTATGAAATTGTGATATTTATTCATTCTCAATGTCTATGGATATAACTTCTAAAATAATAGATGAAAAAACCATCTCATATCAATCCTTTAGTCTCATTCACTAGAATCAAAATATGACTATTTCCGCATTGGTCACTTAATCATAAAGAGTGAAAGATTCACTTTATTATGCTCTAGTAAATCAATCATCTCAAATATCTTATTCATGCCTTTAAAACCCTTATATACACTCTGATTCCTTGCATTTAAACTAATGATATGTGGATTGTGTGCTCAAAAATATTTAACAACATCAATCACTACCACCACCTCCAGATATAGACTACTTTCTATATTCAAAATCACATAATATAGAATTTTAATAAGCCTATTCTCTAATATAGTCTCAGGTTCACTGACTAAAGGAATATAGTATAATTATCCCTCCATATTCCTCTATTTATAATATTCATGTTATGCCTCTTTACCATGTATCTCATATGTATTATTCTTTAGTTCCATGATTCTATAAAAATAAACACACTCGTTATCAATCAATAACAATATTCAATCAAATAAACACATTGATGGAGCTTTTATTTTCATTAATTTTAAATTTAAATTCAATGAATTAATACCAACTATTTTTACATTTTAATGTAAATTTTATTATCTTTATATTTTACCAATATTTTATGTTTTTACGTTAAAAATTTCTTATTAATGATTTATCATTGTTTTTATTCATTTCTGGTATTTTTCAAAAAAATCTATACTTTATTTTTTTGTTGTTAATTTTTATGTAAAGGTTATTTTTTTAAGATATAAATAAATTTAACAATGTACTCTCATAAATAAGAGTTATAATAATCAGTTGATGAGAAAAATTGACACAATACCTATATAAGTATGATTTATTCTACTCATTATCTATAATTCATTTGAAAGCTAATGGGAAGAAAATTGATAAAATCTTAAAACATGTAAAGGTTATTATTACAAGAACATAATATATATATATATATATGAATTAACCATAAGATTATGATTGTTAAGTATTGTATTTTTTCAATGGATTAAGAAAATTCAATGGTTAAGTTGAAGTAAAATGGTGTTTCTTATGGGTGTTTCTAAAGAAGAAGATTTATAAGTACATAATTTGGAAGATGAAACCATTAAAAGTAAAAATACCATAGATGCATGTTTGAATATCCGAAGATGGAATTGAGGAATTTTCAAATGATATTTATTGAATTTTTAAGCCTCATGTCACCAAAATTAACTTTTTAGTAATGTAAGTGAATACTTTTGATAGTTAGAATGTTATTCACTAAATTTATTGAAATTATTTAAACATTAGATGATTGATTGAGATAAAATTCAATATATTTATGAATAATACTTAATTATGAATAATCACTGTCAATTAAATTTCTAGTTAAAGATTTAAGCTTCCCATATGTATAGATCTAAAATATATAAAATAAAATCTAATAATTTTTTAGAAGCTAGTAGTTGGGGAGGTTGAAGACCCATAGGAAATTTTATATATCGTATAAAGATATTGTTTAGATGATGAACTAACCTTAAGTTACAAAAAATAATTTTTTAAGATGTAAAAATACTTAGAAACTCAGTTTACAAGAATTTGAAGAAATCGAGATGATTGGAAGGATGAACCACATTGAAGAATTAAAATTTTCGCTAAGATAGATCTATAGAAGGTGGAGCTTATTATAGTATTGGAAAATTATCAATGAATCCACTATAAATTCTTAAAAATAACCCTAAGTATTATAATGATCATTAAAACTTATAAAGGTAGTTCTTATAATAATTTATCCAAGGCATGATGTGTGGTGTAGACTGATCTATACCTATGGAATAAAAATCACCTGAAGATATACTGAAGATAATAAGATAGAAGATATCTAAAAGAAAAATATACTAATAGATTTGAGATTTATTAGATATCTAAAAGGATGAATACAAGTTATATGATTCTATGTTGTTCCTTCATTATAAGAAAATTACTTCGATGAAAGTCATACAGGGATTCAAGATAGGTTGAATTTGCAAATACAAATGAATGATTTGAAAAAGGAATCTCACCAGAAGTAGAGGATTCATATGAAGCATCATTTATATTTAAGTCTGATGGAAAAACTTTTAGTCAGATGATATAGAATGTGATGAAATGTGTATTAAATAACTAGAATGAAAAATATCATAATGATCATATTTATTGAATCTGAGATGAACAGAATAATAAAAATAAGATGTGTTTGATTTGATCAGAAGGATGAAAGAAAATTGGAATGTGTGTCGATGCCTAATAAAATCAATTCAAGATTGATATGAATAATTATCCTAAGAAAATACCAAATTAATAATCTCTTGAATATATATATCCAAAATGAGGAACCATAGGTTGAGGTTGAGTCAATCTGAATATATGACGATCGGGAGTTGAGTTGATTAGAAAAACAAACTACAAAGAAAAATTAGAAAAGTATGAAGGTGTAATGGATGGATACCACCAGAATCAAATAAATCATGTTATAGGATGTTTTAATTACTAAATTACATTGAATATTCAATGAAGTAATAGTAAGAACTAGAAAGATCTGATTAACTTCTATGAGGATTGTTTTCTAAAACATGTTGGGTAACTTTACATTTTTTTTAAATTTAGTAGTTATGATGATGATAACATGGATGGTCAATATTCAATATTAATGAAATAAATTTCATGATTCAAGTCTCTTTTTGTGGAAGATATTGATTATTAGATTTTATAGAGATCTGAAAAAATTTATAGGCTCCTAAATCATATGATATTTTTAATGGAGTTCAACTAAAATTTAAAACTAAGAAAATCTCAGAGTATAATGATTTTGAATCATTGAACTTAAATGGGGATTTAAGCCTATAAAAGAATCCTATATAATTCAAATAAATTTGATAAATTGAGAATAAGAATAATTTGATATATCCACTTATAAGAAGAAAAGAATAATTGAGAGAAGAATTTTTTTATTATAGCTTTCAAGGAAGATTTAGATGAGTAAAAGTGTTTGAGAAGACCGAAACATCAAGTTATAAAGATTTTTGAGAATAATATAACATTAGGTTTTGAGTAATGTTGATAATATATGAATATTAGTTTCTAAAGAAAGGTTAGAGTACAAGAATATCAGGTTTTGAGGAAGAAAGTAAGGGATCCAAAAATTATTTTACCAAAATCAGAAAAAGTTCTACATGCAAGTACTCTGGGAGAAGAATAAGTTTTAGTAGAAGACCTATTCAAGTTTTTTGGAACATTTAAAACTAATGGGATTAATTATATTATGAATTCATGAGACTTAGTGTTTAGTATTCACACTGTGGGTTAAGGATAAAAACTTTACACACCACTTGTACTTACTAATAAGATTATTAGTTGAAAATATAGGACATGATAGGAGTTAACACGAAAAATACTATGATCTCACATTGATTTAAAACCTTATACAAATTCATGTGTAATATTACCAAATTCTATATATAATAATTGAAAAAGTGGTGAGGGCCCATACTTAAGATCTATATATTTTAATTGATGATATAGGATCAATCATCATAACGTTAGTAAAAAATATTAGTTGAATTTTATTGAAAACATTTGGTCACCATAGCTTCACCCAACCCCTCTTAGGGTGACTGCACAAACCCCTAAGACTTTCAATTGGTATTTGATCATAGGGTCCCTCTAGATCTAAAATTTTTTATTTCCAATTTTTTCTCACTATTTTATATTAATTTCATATTTTCAAAAGTTAAGGCAATAATTTCTCTTGAAAGATAAGGAAGATGAGCCTGAGATAAAGGAAATGGAATTTATCCTTGGTTATATTAACATGGAAGTTTCGACTAAGAAATTGAAAACCAGAAAAATAAAAAATATCATAATTAGTGGAGGTTAATCTCTTAGAATCAGTTATTGGAGAATCCACCACTACCAAAAGTTAATATAAGTGGTAAGATTATTTAAAAAAATATTAAAATGAATTATCCTAAATAATAATATTACTCAAATTTTAGTGGGTATGAATCCATTGAAATTACTATATATTTTTACTCTAAAATTAAATATCATCATAACAAAGTTCTCATTTAATTTTTCATGTATATATTTTCATTTATCAATGGACTTTATAAATAAAAATCAAAGCTATATAATAAATTTGATACAATGGAGGATGAATTGGTTATAAAATTATGTGAGTGTAAAACTCTCACTAAAATAATAGATGGTAATAAATAATTGGTATTACATTATTAAGAAATATTCAACCTTGTAGAAGAATAATTGAAAATTATTCTTTTTAATAATTTTATTTTAAATTATTTTTAAGGAAGGATTACATGCACTATAAGATATGGTAAAATTCAAGAAATTTTAGTTGGAAGTCAATGAATGAAGAATAAAAGAGATAGAAAATAAACATTGGAATAGGGTGATATGCATGAAGAAAATTTTCAGAATGAAAAAATTTGAATGTTAGGAAAAGATAAAATATTGTGAAAACAAAAAAATATAAATTAAATGCATCTTGAGTTGGAAATATAATTTAAAAACTCAAATGCTTCTCGAGATGAATCTTTACTTGAAGATGAAAATAGAAATGTAATTTTTAAGGTTTATAAGAAAAATTATACCTAATATATAGGTATGAATAATATAATATCATCATAAGTTTCATCTTTCAATGAGTTAAAGGAAAAGGTAACTCCACATTCTGATGAAGTTGTATGCACTAATTCCACTATTTTGAATAGTACGGGTCATAGTTATAGAAAAATATGGGTGAAGAAAGTTGAAAATAAATCCACCAAATTCATAATGATTAGAAAAATAATAAGATAATTAGGTTACCCTTGATATGTTTGGATGAAATAAGTTAATGTTCAGGATTCATAGGATACATCAACCATCTATACTAAATCACAAAGGAAGAAAAAATGATTTGTTGATTATTGTTGGTGTTGTGAAAAATTTAGACATCAGGCCTTGAATTATTTTCATAACATGTTAACTTTTGGAAAATGTAGAAGCCCTACATTTAATGGGAGAAATAAGAATTATAATAAGAATATAGATAATGTCAACTAGAGTATACAGAATAAAGAAAATCTATTAACATCTAATAGATTAAAATATCTTGAAAAGATATGTTTAATTTATAAAAGAAGTTGTTATCATGATGTTGAGTGTTGGTTTATATCTACCAAGTACAACTTAGTTACATCCAAATGAATAAGGACATGAAATGTGAATAAATTTTAATAGAATACATATGAAAATTCTTCCAAGGAGTCTAAATAAAAGGAAGTTATAAAGATGATTACACCCAAGATAAAAGAAAAGGAATAAGTCACAAAAAAGAGGATATTATTATACTATATAAGAAAGGGTCAATTTATGTAAATATGTAAGAAAGTAGATAACTTTAATTTTAAAGTCATAAATATTGAAAAAATGGAAATCAACCCATAAAAAAGGTAACACTTTTGAAATGATGAATGGATCTTTTGAATAAAAATGTGAAGTTCATCGGAATTTACCACAAAAGGGTAACTTATCATAAGATATGAATATGTGTGGAAGTCATAACATAGACAAACATATTCTTGAAAAAGTTCATTTAAATATTATGAGGGTGGAAGAATTTAGAAAGCACAAGGGATAAATCATCAAAAGAAATAAGTAATATAAAAGTTCCTAAAAAGAAATCTCATAATAATAGGAGAGATAAACATATTTATAAGGTTTTCATAATTATATGTCCAAAAAAATTGGTTAAAGTAAGGAAGTATAAAGAAGAGAAAATAATAATTCTTGTTCCTTTCTAGGAAAAGTTAAGAATAATGATATAAAATTTAGAAAATGAATATAGAATTAAGAATACTATGACACCTAGGAAGCTTGATGTTTATAAAGTAAAGGGTGAAGGAATGCAGAAAAATATAGAAAAAGTAATGGGACTTTCTGGGTTGGGAAAAATATCTCAACATTGTTTTTGTAACTAATGATAAAAGGTAAATCCAACTTTTTACTTGATAAGTTTTGATGCAGTTCAATGAAAAATATAATTTAAGGTGATGTAATCTATGGTATTTTTACCTTGAAAAGGAATTTTGAAATTTTGGAGACAAAATAAAGTTGAAATAAAGATAAAGACTCCCAAAAACCAATTTTTATAAAACTAGATTCTAAAGATCTATATTTTAGAGCTATGAACGATGATGAATAAGTTATAGATACACAAAATCTAGAGAATTAATGTTTTTTTATAAGGTATGTTTTCCATACTTTCCCATTCATATATGAAAATATAAGTTTAAATACAAAGGGATAAAATTGATTCTTTTGTTATAAATATTTTTTTTAAAGGGGATAAACCTAAAATTTTATACTTGAATGTTATGAATCAGTTTTTTGAGATAGATGTATGAAAGTAAGTTGAATGAATATATAATAAATTTAACCCTCAAATAAGAATGTTTAGAAGTTGGCATTAGTTGGTAAATTTTATGAAAAACTTTAATGTATGGTTCAATCAATCTTATTTTCTACACTGAGCATGGATCACATAGGATTATAGTGGGTTGATTTACAAAATATTTATTTAATAAAATTTACATTGTTATACACTCAAAATTTCATGGTTTATATTCAATTAAATAGAAGAAAAGGAGATAAAAAAAGTTTTGAATAAATTTTCTCCCTTAACCTAAGATTTCAATCAGGGGTATTCAAATTCAAATCATTAAGGGGGAGATAAAATTAATCCCTCACATATAATTCTTTGAATTTCTACTAAATAAGGGATCTTTGACTTTAAGAATAATTTGGTATTGATAATAGATCAAAAGGGGGGAATTGAAGTACCCATAAAATTATGATTATGAGTATTTTATTTTTTGTCAATGGATTATGAAAGTTCATTGAGTAAGTTGAAGTAAAATGATGTTTCATATGCGTGTTTAAAAATATTAATATTGTGAAGTACATACTCTATAATATGCAGCCATTAGAAGTAGGAATACCATAGATGCATATTATACTATCAAAATATGACACTGATGAATTTTTTATGACATTTTTGAATTTTAGAAGGATCGTGTCATTGGATGTAAGGATTTAATTACTGAAGTTATTTTTATTAATAATTTATGTTTTATTCATTAATTTTACTAGATTGAGATAAACCAAAAATTAATTGATTAATTTTAACTTCAATATGTTTATAAATAGTTTTGAAGAATGAAGAATCCCTATCAACTAAATTTATAGTAGAAGAAATATGTTTCCTAGATGTATAGATCTGAATGATATAAAATAAAATTTAATGGTTGTTGAGATGAAAATGGTTAGGGAAGTTTAAGAGACAAAGTAAATTTTAGAGCTCGGTTAAAGAAACTAGATGGTTGATGTATTAACTATAATTTACACACATTAATTTTTAAGGATATAGAAATACCTATAATCTGATGTTACCAAAATTTGAAGAAACCAGGATGATCATAAGGATTGACCATAGTGTATCATTAAAATTTTCCATAAGATATATCTCCATAAGGTTAATTTTATTATATAATTGGAGAGTTCTCAATTAATCCACTCTAGGTTTGTTAAAATAACCCTAATGATTGTAAGGATTATTCATCCTTAGGAATATTTATACTAATAATTTAGAAAATACATGAAGTGTATTGTAGACTGAGATACATCTAAAGAAGAAACACCATCAGGAGATGCGTTGAAAATAATAAGATAGAATATCTCTTAAAGATAAATCTGCTAAGAGAATTGAGAATGTAGAGCTGACTTAATGGTTCAAAAACAAGTCAAATGATGTCATGTGTTTCATTCATTGGTAGAACATTATTTTGGTAAAATACAAATAGTAATCTAAGTTGAGTTGAATTTAAAAATCCAAAGTAATTATTTGACAAAGAAATCCTCATTGTAAGTTGAGGATTCAATTAAAGCATTATGGATTTTAATTTTACGATAAGGGATTATAGTTAGATGAGACAACAGAAGTTGATATAGGTATTAAATCATTAGAAATAAGAATATTGAAAAAATCATATGTATTGAAACTGATGTGGTTAAAAGAATAAAAATGATATGTGTGTGTTGTGATCGTATTGAAGAAGACAATTAATAATATGATTTTTTTGCCTAATAAGATCAATGAAATATTGATGTGAATATTGATCCTGATTAAGAACCAATTGAGGAATCTTTGGAAGTTAGATATTTTTAAGGATGAACTAGAGGCTGAGTCTTAGTCACTTATAGGATATGATGATTGGTGGTTGATATGATAATAAAAGAATCTATAAGCTGAAGGTAGAACAGTATTAAGGTGCAATGGATAGAGACCACAGAAAGCACATAAATAATGCCAGAGGATGATAAATGTAATAAATGATATTGAATATTGAATAGAGTAAAAGGAAAAACTGGAAGGATCTAACAATATTCTATGGAATATCATTGGTGGTAATATTCTGAGTATCATTACTTTTTTTTAAAGTTTATAATTACGATGAAGTTGAGAAGGATGGTAAATGTTCAAAATTCATAAAATGAAATTCATGATTCTAAATGAGCTTTGAGAAAGAGATGCATGCCTAGATTTTTAGTAGATATGAAAAATATTATTGACTCCTAAATTATAAAATATTTTTAATAGTGTTCAACCAAAATTTAAAACAAATAAAATCATGTATTTAAAATATTTTGAATAATTGAAATTATCATGGGAACTTTGAGCCTTTTAAAGAATCCTAGATCATTTAGATAATTTTTTTAGTTGAGAAAAATAATTTTAGAGAGATGATTAGAAGAAGTGAATAAAAATTAAGAGAGGATGTGGTTAACTAGATATTTTAAGGAATATTTGGCTGAGTATATGTTTTTGAGAATAATATAAAAAAAGTTACAAAGAATTTTTAGAATACCAAAGCATCAGTTCATGAGAAAATTTGAGAAGAATAGAACATCAGGTTCCCAAGAAATGTGAAAAGACCAAACATAATGTTTTGGAAAATAAAGTGATAGATCCAGAATTAATTTTATTATAAAAATAACTAATCCAGTGTAAAAATACTTTATCAGAAAAAAAATTTACCATCGAGTTTGTTTTTTTGGAACACCGTAAACTGATGGGAGTTAGTATAATCTAAATTAAAGATACTTAGTATATAGTATGTACACTTTAGTTTAAGGATAATAACATCCAAAATCAATCGTAATTGATAATAATATTATTATTTGAAAATCTATGATAGGATGATAATTGACACCGTAAAAAGTAGGTTCTCACATCGAGGTCAGACATTGAAAAAAATCATGTGTGCTATTTTCCATAAATTATCTATATGGAAAAGGTAAAATTGTGGAGGTTTTATACTTAATATCCATACATAATAAAAAATTATATAGATTAGATCAACTTAAAATAAGTAAAAAAACTATGTTGAACTTTATCGATAAAATTTGTCAGTCTTGATTCACACCCCTTCCCCCCTCAGGGTGACTGCATGATCCCCTGGGACTTTAAATATGATTTATTTTGAGTTTTTTATGAGAAATATGAAAAAATAAATACAAATATAAAGGTGATTTGGTAAAAAAATATGATTCTTGTTTAAGTAGTGCTACGAATTGGATAATTACTAATATGTGTATGAGTCATCTTGGCCTATGTGTAAAATTTTGTTCTTACTAGAAAGGAATAAATTCCTTGAGATTCCTTGTATACATATGAGTCATTTGGATAATAAATATGAGTAAATTTAAATTATTCTATATGAAATGGAAAAGTCTTGAAATGTGCAAAAGTAAATTATTATGTGTGTAAAAGTAACTCCAAACTCTCTTAGATGTATAAGAGTTATCTTAGACTTGTACTCGAGAATTTCAAAAAGGATAGTGATGCGTAATATTTATTTTATAATCCATAAAATTAAAAACCCTTGTTTAATTAGTTCATAAGATTAAATTAAATGATTCATGGGATTAATTTTCTTTTTTATTGGGAGATTTGATTGAATATAAGATTCATCCCAGCATAGCAAAGGTGGAAATAATAGAAATATTTAAACTATATAAAATTCATATACTATAAGATTAAAGTATTAAAATTAATTTAATTATTGAGGGAGTTTATTAATAGGGTTTTATAATTTGGAAAATTAGATAAATCATAGTCCTATACTATGAATAAATGTGTTACTCCACAATGGTTCTTGGGCCAGATATTTAGGAGAATATAATAGAGGATCGTGTTATCATGTTAGGAGTCACAGTTGTAAAGTAATTTAATCTAGTGTCAGATATACTATAATTTTGGAGATACACACACAATAGTGATAGATACCAAGACACAAAGATATTTACTGTTCTTTTATAGTAAATTTAATAATAATTTCACCATGACTTATTTTGTTGTTTTATGAGGTGATTCTTGATAAATTCAGTTATTTTCATATTTCAGTTGTGTGTATTAAATTAAATGGGGAGTTAAATAGGAATATAAAATTACAAAATCAAAGTTATTATAATATGAATACCTGTTACAACTTATTCATGGGAGTTTTTCATTCAAATACATGTTGAATATTGTTTCCACCTAGAAGGAAGGTTCGAAGAATAAGAAAGAATGTTTCCACCTGAATGAAGTTCATGGGAAGAATTATACATGTGAGAGATCTTCCTCATAATAAATATAGATACATGGAGAATTGGTTATATGATTCATCATCTATATTAGAATAATAAAATAAATAGAGGATCACTAACTGGACCTAGGTAGATAGTAGCAACATGAAATTCTTGATGATTTCATCCATATCTAGCCAAAAACCCATGGTGGCTATAAGTAGTGGAAACTACAGATAGCCCCATTTTTAGTCATGAACTATATTATATCTTGTTAAATTATTTTAAAAATATTTATTCTTTAATAACTAGTTGTTTTTTCTGGATTTTTTTTATTTTGTTATGAATTTTTGTTCAATCTATGAAGTAAAATAATTATTTTTCTATTAAATTTATTAAGTAAACACTTGTTTAGAAGTACAGTAATTTAAAATAGGTTTAATTACATATTTTTATGATTAATTAAATCAATTTTATAAGAATATTGACACTCATACCGGGGTCTTGATGTTAACATCAGATATAATTAGGTGTACATGTTAAGGTCTTGGTGTGTGTGTGTGTATGTGTTAAATTATTCAAATGGTAGGACTTTTATTGACAATGAAGATGGGTGTGTTCAATTTTTGAAGCTAGTTCATGGTTTTTATTTTCTATATATTTTAAATCCTTCTTTAATAAAAACTTTTTTTCTATTTTTCATCATTCTTACAGAAAATCAACAAATGCCCATTTTTCTTCTTTTTTCAGAAATATAAAAACAAAAGTAATGGTTTTTAATATAGTCATAATCTCCTTATAAGATATCGTTCATGGATATTTTAATACATTATTTGGGGATAAATTTTTAACATAGGTTCGTGAAAAAACCTCTACCTTTCACTCTACATTACCTATTTATTATAATAAACATAAATTAATTCATTAAATAAAACATAATCACATTACATCATCAAATTTATCACATAGATTCCAATTAATAGATCAATTACTAACAAATAATTCAGTAAAATATGAGTTAATTTATTAATAATTCAATCATTTAACGGAAATAAAATCACCAATCAATTGAAATCACATATAAGCACACATATTTCATATCACTATATTACAATATAATGTATAAATACCCCACTACACACCCTCAATTAGTGTGAGTATATTAACCCCCTAAGTATCATTTATAAAAAATTAACATACAATTACATACTCCCCTATACTATGGTTGTACTATCCAGGCACACACATAAATCTTTCATACCAAGTCTTGGCTCTTAGCCCCCTTTATAAGGATTTTTCAAATATCAAGACCTCATAAAATAATTCACTCTGATACCATTTTTTAATGACCTGCCCCAATATTACTATGTTGTTCAGGTGAAGCATCACTTGGTCTCAAGAACACTTCCTAATAACTAGAGGTTGCGCACTATTACCAAACTTCCATAAGTTTCTCTTGGGAAGTGATTTACCATTTAATGGTTTATCATAAATAAAAAACATAAAATAACAAAAAACTAACTAAAAAATAATAAATATAAATTATAATGATGTCTAATATAATATCCCATAAATTCTTAAATGATATATATAACCAAAAAAGTCATAAAAATATATCCCAAATACCAAATCATATAAGATTCCTCGTAAATATGTAGAAACAAAATATATGGATAGTCCCACCACATCACTCTAAAATAATAATAAATCAACCCAAGATATATCCTAAAATTGACTCCCAGCAACTATGTCCCTTTACCTTTACCTATAATTACATGTATATAATTTTCACATACATGAAATGTTTACTCATAGTGAGTGAAAAATAATTCTCCATAAAAACCACTACAACCTCAAATATCTCTTAGATTTTAATGTTATTATATTAAAATGATCTAAATGTATCATTTATAGCATGTATTTTAAATAATTAGGTATTAACTAACTCACCTAAGAACTCTTATACCAGATCCATCTAATGCACATAAAATATTTGAACATTAACCAAGGTATATAGTATCCAAACACATGTTTCATATGAGTCTTATACCAAATTTATGACAGGGCTTGGAAAAAACTATGGTTCACATATCATCATCTCATGTCATAGCCTAAACCAAGTCTGAATAAAAGTTATCCAACTTCATGGATTTGAAAAATTAAATATTTATATCATAATATCATAAACGCAACTACAATTTTAGCAAAACAAGGTAGTTTTTATCCTCATTTTCATCCTATCAATTTAATTTTTAATCAATTGGGAAAATTAATTGATCTCATTCACTACCTAATCAATTAAACACAAAATTAAAACAAATAAATCTCATATAAAATACATAATTTAAATCCTTAATTTTACATTATCAATTTTAATATAGTACAACCAAGTATTTTCCCACAATATTTCTCCATAATACATATTAAAGTATAATTTCAAAAAAAAAATATTTCATAACACTCATTCTTCATTATAAAGTCACCGTAAAACATTCTTGATTATTCTAACTCATTCCCTTGGGTTTTACCAATAATTATAAACATTATTATATAATTAAATACTTATTAAATCACAAAAATTATAACCAAAAAAATTAATATATCTCAATTAATTATCATTAATTCACTCCATTTTATACACCATTTGTATGAATTTATATCATAATAAAATAACACATTAGTACAATAAAAAATACCAAAAAATTAATTTTATCACATAAAACTTATTATTAATTTCATTAATAATAAAAAAATTAAATTCGCAGTTTAATCCACTAATTTTACCCATTTATTACAATAGTTTGGTTAAGGGGATTAAAAAGAAATAAAGATTTCTATTTCACCTTCAAGTACTCAGGGAGACTCGACCCTGAGGCCACCCATGAGACCCCTCAATGGCGTAACCACTAGGTTATTATATTGGGGACAAATTGTACCCATTTATTCAATATTTAAACAATGTTAATCAATAATTTCATCCATAAAACTCAATTATAATAATTTTTAACACATCAAAATAATGTAAAATTATTTTCATCAAGTTAAACTTAATTTACATAACATTAAGTTCAAATAAATCATAAAATAATAAGAGAAATTTAAAACTAACATAGAAACACCTAACTAAAATCCAAGGAGTGAGATAGGTCACCTATATTTTAGTTTATGGATAATTGTCTCTAAGAACAGACCTAAAACTTCTCCTTAAATACTAAGAAATAAAAAATTTTATTAAACTAAAATGATGGAAGAATATTAGAATGTTACAGAAACCAAACTATAATGAATGCATATTAAGTGATAAGGATTTTGAAGATCTTACAATTGTGAGTAAAACATCATCAATGAATCACAATTCCACATGAAAATGAAGAATAAATTACCCATGAAGGTTATATAAGGAAATGGGATATTTTAAAGAAAATTTCACATATAAATGACCCCCATGAATAGAAAATTGAAGGATTTGATCCAAATACCATGATCACTAAATTACTAAAATTACCATATTAAAAAATCCCATAAGCCTACTAGGTATTTGGTGCCAATCCAATGGCTATTAATTGTACATCAAACACTTTTTTTGTGATAACTATCCACCTAGTGGTTTGTTCAATGGCTTCATCGACACTTCCTCCTCTATCGAGTACTCAATATCATGCCACTAGGTACTCAGTGGTCCTTTCTTCAACACTTCATCAATTCCAACATAAATTATCCCCTCCCTTCGATTTACTTTACCCAAAACTGAAAAATTATAGATCCAAACAAATATGGTAAATATAAATTTAACCATGATTAAAAATATAAAAAATATTCCTAAATACCCAAAGTTATTAAACTCTAGAGATAGTATGGCATGCAAAGAGAGGGATCAGATTGTTAAAGGGGTTAGTTCATAGTTTCATTGGGTTTGGGGTCAATAAGGGGGATGGGAATCATGGGGGGATAGAGTTATAAAGGATGAGGGATACCATGGGGGAATCATGAGGGTGATTGAATCACTAGTTAAGGTTATAATGTTGGGTGGAGATGTTGTTGGGAGGATTTAATGGGTAGAGAAGGCTATGGTTATGATGATGGGGAATGGATTCATTGATAGGTCCAAAGTATGACAGAGGATTTGGATCCTGAGTCATCAGAAGGTCATGATGGGAGGACGATTAAGGTCATGAGCATGGAGGAGGGTTGGGCTGTGTTTTCTTAATATAAGTGAAAATGATTTTTCAACCAATATATAAAGGTATTGACCTTTATGGGTTAGATTCATTTTTAATTTATAGTTATTTGATTTCATTTTTGGTGTATTTTGAGTTATAGAAGGAATTATAAGGTTTTATGATGAGATTAGAGGAAGAAGGGGAAGGGGTGAGGTACAATAAGCACTAAGTACCCGATGGTCTAGTACCAGGTACCCAATGAGGTGAAATTAATTTTGGTTGAACCACTAGGTATCTAGTGTCATTATACCACATACCTAGTAGACACCTAGACAAAACATTTAAAAAAGAGTGTTTTATCATTTTAAACCCTAATTTCACCCCTAAATTCCAAATTCCATAGTATTTCACCCCCATTAATCATTACTTCACCTTCACAGATCTCTATTATACTCCTCTTTAATATATGGTGACACAATCTTACCCCTTTCTCTATACCGCTTATTTCATGAAAAATCATTATTTAGTAAAGATAAATCCCTATATCTCATTTAATATCCCCAATTTTCTTTTTCAATGATTGTATGGGATATAAATCCATTATTTCTAATTTTATTTCTTTTAAATATCTTAAATTCTTTTTTTTTCTTCTAGTATAGCTATTATAGGTGATTTTCCTAGGTGAATCAAAGGTAACTATGTGGTTTAACTTTCTGGATTCACTTGCCTCAAATGGAAATTATTTTTACCAGATTCTAACATCTTTTTATGTAGTATTAATGAGCTTATAGGTGGAATCTCTTATCTTTCTTGGAACCTTAAAGAATTTCTACAATCAATTCAATAAGTGTACCCATTTTTCCTCTCATACTAACAGAGTGATATCCTACTAACAGTCTAAGATTGACTGAACAAAATTAATTAAAAGGGTTTAAAATAAACAATTTTTTTTCATAAATACTTATTTAAATTAAGATTTTTTATATTACTCTTGGTTATGTATAATAATTTTATCATGTTATAGTATAAATAATAAGGATTACTTTACATTTTATACTTTCTGTTCATGCCTATTTGTTTATTTATGATTAGTAATGCATTAAAGGTTATATATTCACTTTTTACAATTTTTCCACTATAGATTAATTAAATTCCTAGATTTTATTCATGATTTACTTTTTTTTATATTATATGGCCTATTGTTTAGATTTTTTGATACATGGATGTATTAATATATATATATATATATATTGTGGTATATCAACTATAAAAGGTACCCACATGTTTAAAGAATGGTGGGTGGTGTGGTATAGGCTCACAAAACCATGATTTATTATATCCATTAACCTATTCTTGAAGAGATGGATTGAAATATTACCCTGACTTGAGTATATTTGATTCCCTTTATCGTATTAGGACAAAATAATAGGGCCCCAACCTTATTACCTGCATCTACATTTATATAAAGTTATATATGTATTTTTGTGGAAGATTTATAAGTTTTAACACTACCTCACATAGGTATTTCACTGACACTTTGTCTCAAATCCTGAGTTGAGGCTCACAGTACTTAATACTGGTAAAGGCCCTCCCCATGTCGGATGTTACTTGTAATTTCTCATGTCCATGTATAATTATTTTTTAAATATTATATGTGCTTAAATTTTTTGTTCCTTTATCTTTATATCATTTCTAGAATACACACTGATTTATGATAGGTTGTTAAGGGTGGGTGGAAATTACCTACACGGTATTGTCATACTCACTCTCTATGGGTGTCCCTATGGGGTGTGTGTGGAATTTTATATGTGAAAAGGTAAAGGTAAGGTCCCCAAGCATAGAATATAGTGTACAGAAAGTGTGGGGTACGAGTTTTCAATTTTTTGGATTTTGATACTTATTTCGTTCAGTGGTATAAGGGTTGTCTACAATATTTTATGGGAGAGGATTCAATTTTGGGATCACATTTTGGGTATTTAGGCTATGTTTTCCTTTATCAAATGAGAATATATATATTTTTTATATTATCACCAAATTTTCATTTTTTATAGATTATTTTGGACTACTGTCATATTTTTATACATATTCATGTCATGTTGTGCATTTTGGACAGTGTCTCATGGATTCACCTACTTTTATCTAATGTTTTTAATATACTGGGTGTAAAGAATTCATACATAGTTCATGATATAATGGGTATGGAACTTGTTAAATTTATTTTATTTATAAAGGGGAAAAACCACCTTCCACTTAAATACTTATCAACCCATTGTATTTACACCAGTCTTTGGTGATTAGGAGATGCACCAAAATTATTATGATGAAATTAATCGAGTATTATTAGGGATTCAAGTCATGAAAATTAAAAAATGGAATCATAGCATACTAAGGGATCTTAGATGTGGTAATTGATAGTACTAAAGAGATGGGATCATAAAAAATCAAGATATCACCCATAAATACATCTGTACAACATAATTATGGTATAAGCTTGAGTGTTAAAGGGTAGTTTGGGATTTCTTTCTCTTCTCTCCTTTATTATTTTCTATGTTATTGAATTTCATGCATCATACTAGGCATCTATAGGTCATAAAAAGTCGGGTAAAATAAAATATCATGCGCTTTCATATCTTTTTTAGTATATTATTGTTGGGGATAGTTTTCTACTCATATATTATTGAAACATTAGTAATAAATAAAAATTATCTTTTAATATATTTACTATTAATGATTAGGATGATATGGATCCACAGATAATTCCTTTGAATTGATAACTTTAATAAAAACTAATGATAGTTATTATTTTATATGTTATTCCTAAATAATGTATTTATTTACTTTAAAATGATTTCTAGTCTTATAGAAATATTATTTTAAAAAAATTAAAGGGAATTTTTTTTATAAATGAAAATGGAAGTATGTGAGAGAGGAATATGGTTACACTTGACCTATAGTGTAGTTTAATCTTGGGGTAATCTAATATGGGTAATAAAATCTTTATATTGTTCTCTACTTTGTTGTAGAGAACTCCTCCTAGAAGACTACCACCTTCTTAGTAGAAATGGGTAGATGAGCATGCGTCATGATACTGACCAGTAGTTGTTCCTTAAGTATTGTAATGGATCACTCACCTACTTCAAGAAGGTAATTAGGGATATCCTTATAGGGAGCCTTTAATTTTTTTTACCATTAGTTATTTTGAGCTCCCCCATCCTTTACATATTTTGGGGCTGAGGAGTTAATTAATTACATCCATCATATTTTAGAGAGTATTAAAGCCACCAAAAAAATAATTCTAGTTGGTCACATTAATACTGGAATGGGTGTCTTTCTAAAGGTTGGATGTGATTCTTGAGGCTAATAAGGACCATATCCTCACTTGGGGAAATCGGGTTATGATTTTTAACCTACCAACCATATTTGAATTGGTCAGTAAATTCATCCATACTAAGACATGATCCAAAGGACGTTTGGGTGTAGATGATGAACTATATAGTGAAACTTATGTGATATCTTGTAAAGTGGTTATAAGTGATGGTGATAGGAGGTTAGTAGAGGTGCTTCTTAGTGGAGAATCTAGTTTTTTGGTATATCATCATCAACAAGATCGGGAATTCCCTCTATTTTATGTCATCTATATGGAAGTCACTTCATTCCAAGACTAATTTTACTTTTTAGGAAAATAAATTCCACTCTTTATGTCATTATATCCATTTATAAAGTATCTAAAAATATATTACATTATAAAGTGTTTGGAAGTGTCCTTAGATAACCCAGGCATCCCAGGTATAATCAATTTTTAAGACTACTAAAGAAGATTGACCACCCATTGGGAAATATAGTTATGATGGATTTTATTGAAATCAAGGATGATTGTATATGGTATAGTATTTTGATTATAATATTATACATCATGGTCAATATGAGGAATAAGGTAGTATGTATTATATAGAACAACTATTAGATAATATTGTAGTGGGGCCTTCTACTATCAAAGGTGTTATTCTAATATATTATATTTTATCATATTCATTATTTGATATAGTTTTCTCTCGTTGTTTCAATTTTTTATCAATTAGTATCACTTATTTAGATTAAATTAAATGAATTATATTTATATATTATCCTCAATGACTCATTACATAATAGGATTGAATATAACTAGAAGTGTATGTCCTATGATTTGGTAGTGCAATCTTATGGGAATCTCTAGGATTTGATGTTTCTTAACATAAATTCCTTTGATATCGTTTTGGGAATGGATTGGTTGAACCCATTCCAAGACATTATTTACTTTTATAATAGATGGGTATCATTAATATCTCTCATTGGAATAAAATAAACTCTATGTGGAGAGTAGGAGTTTTAAACTAGTTAAAATGATTCTAGTTGAGATTAGGAAGGGGAAATAATCATAGAGATAGATAGTATTTTATTTAAATCAATTGATGCTAAGTAGTAGAAAATTATTCCCCGTATAGTAAATTTATATCATGATGTATTCCCTGAAGATTTTTAAGTACTATATCTATAGTGGGAAGTAAAATTCACCATTAATCATGTTCCTGAAATTGAGTCAATTTCTATTCCTCTATATCAAATATAACTAAATAAGTTAAGTTAATTAAAACTCAGATGTAGGAGCTCAATGTTAAAGGGATACATGGTAGACCAATTCTCATTGGGTTATCTAATTTTCTTTTTTAAGAATGATGATTTCATTCTATGTTTATGTGCATACTATCAGAATTTGAATCAGGTAATGATCACAAACCAGGATCACATGCCTAAAATTGTTTACCTTTTTGATTAAATAAAAGGTGAAATTTGGTTCTATTAAATTGACTTATGATTAGGTTATCATAAACTATGAGTTATGACAAAGCATATTCCAAAGACAAATTTTTGAAGTTAATATAATCACTATGAATATCTAGTAATGATTTTTTTTCTTTACAAATGCTTCAACTTTATTCGTGAATTTAATGAAAAGGTTCATTCATCCATTATTAAAAACTTCCATAGTAGTATTCATTGATGATATCTTTGTCTATTTTGATCCACATGTTGATCGTGGTTGACATATTTTCATTTTTCTTCACTTATTATGGGGACATAATCTCTATGTCAAGCTGTTTAAATATACCTTTTTGATCCATAATTTCAAGTTCCTAAATAATGTAATCTCTAAATATGACATTCTAGTGGAACCAAAGAATGTGGATTCAGTTAATTCCTGAAAGGTCCTAATGAATGTCTCTGAGATTAGGATTTTTATCAGTTTTATCAAGTACTACCACCACTTTATTCAGAGTTTTTATTTGGTCAAACCAATGTGAATCGACTTTCCAAGACCTGGTGTATCGGTTAACTATAGATCTAGTTATCATTATACATTATCCAAGAAAGGGATTCAAGATGTATTTTGATGCTTATTTTATGGACCTTAGATGAATCCTTATATAGGATCATTAGTTAAAGGCTTGTGATTATAGTAATTTTTTTTTCATTATAGGAACCATCTAACCTATGATTTTTAATTAGTCATTAATGTTCATTACTTAAAGTGTTTGGGAACAACCTATATGGTGAAATTTTTTGGTTTTTATATATCACAATACCAAATATTTCATATTTCTCAATGAGCCTTGAATCTCATAAAACATCACTAAATTATCCATTTGATTTCAATATGTGATATAATACTAGTAAGGGGAATATAGATATTAATCCTTGTAATGGAAATGTTCACCCTCAAAGAGTATAATAAATGAACGATTATTGGAGATTCATGTTTCTAATGGATGAAATCCACTTGGAGAATATTTAGGATCAAAGTGGGATATATTTATACTACATTTTCTTCATGTCATATATTATGGATAAATTAAAGGAATCATGGATATTAGACCCTAATTGTACCATAATTTAATATAAACTCAATTGTGGGGAGACCCTTTATATATGGTTTTGAGATTTTTCAGCTTTCTTACTCATCTAGGGAAGGTTTGACATAAAAACTATAATAAGGAAAATTTTATTTAAATAATACCATGGTTCATGATGGGTTATGAATCCTTGAGTCAAAAGGATGTATCATGGAAATCACCACCGATTTGGGTGTCCTGGCATGAACAAGAAGATTAAGTTGTTCATTTATATATGTATTACCTATTATCTAGTGGAAGTGGTGGACTGAAGACCTATAGGTACTCTCTTCCTACTTTAATTACTACTGTAGAAATGGGAAAATCATATTAAATTTTTCAATTGTTCTTATAAGATCGTATAAAGGGATATACATTGTATAGGTGATTATGTATCATCTGATCAAGATAGTGTTGACACTATAAAATATGTTCCATGAACTTTTTCATGGAAGATGTGATGTGGTCCTCACTCGAATGACACAACTCAAGTCCAAATAGAAAAGTAACTATTTACATGAAAAAATACAAATAAAATCTATATATGCCACATGATTTCTCACCCATAAATTGATGGATATTACTTAAAATGTTTCTCATTCTATACATGGTGATGATAAACTCCCATAGTAAGTAGGACATGAATTTCATCTATTGGTGACTAAAACCAGTGTTAAAACCATAAAACCCATTTTAGGTTATTTTAGAAACTTTTTTGCCCTAAAAACACCTTTTATGGGGGAAATTCATAAATAAGGGTTTAGTTCATTTTTCAAGAATCAATTTGACTACTTTTAAATACAAAATGAATATATGGATCAAAAGTTTAGGCTTTTAGAAGTTGAAATAAATTTTGACAAGTTTCAGTTTTGTGATAAACTGAACCACACAAGCATTCCCTACATCATGTACTCCCTAGTCTCACATGTGTTCCCTAGTATTGCACAAAAATATTTGTGATAGTTAGTTATCCTACCTAGGATTTAATTTTAATATGATCTAGTCTGTATACACACGAACCCTTCCCTCCTTTGAGAGAAGGCCATTAGCATACCCACATTGCATTCCCAAGTCCCCTGAGTAGAGAATTCTACCCCAGTCCTCCTTGATATATAAATAAACCCCCGTTGAATACATTTTTCTAAAATTTTATAGAATATGAATCAAGTTACAATATTCATTCACCATATATATTCTAGATCCCCCTTAATAGAGAACCATGTTCCCTAGTAATCTTGATGGTCATATATTGGGGTGTTCTAATCCCTAGTCATCCTTAGAGATTCCTACTTGAGAATTAACACCTAGATGCCCACCAGTGAACCTAGTTAATACTTACACGTAGTAAAATACCTAGGGATCCCATTCACCCAACATTCCTATCTGGGTTCCATTTCACCCAAGACAGCATTCTTGGGAAACCGTTTTTCCCAGGCCCTTACACTAAGGTGAGCCTTCATCTAGCCCCCCAACACTAGGATAAACTATTGCCTAAGCCTCAATACTTAGAAAATACTTGGCCCAAGGCTCAATATTAGGGTGACCTTTCATTGAAGCCTCAATACATGGGTGACCCTTCACCCAAGACTCAATACATGGGAGTCCATTTCTCCTAAGACACTACACAAGGGTTAACCTTCTCCCTGGTTTTAATACTAGAGATCCACTTCACCTTCATCCTATAACTAAGGAACCACTCACCCAGGTCTCTTAACTGGATTCCAGTTTATCCAATATACCCACCTAGGTTCCCATCCCAGCCATATATTCATTTTTTTTAGACACTACTCATGGTTTCCTCGGGCACTTTAAGCCTATAGACTCTTCTTGGAACCTGAAATTCATTTATATGTATCACTCTATATAATAAAACTATATGGGACTATTATTAGGTGTAAGCCCCAAAACCTACCTTCACTTAAGATAGCTACCTGGTTGGGCCCATGTGATACTCCAATCAGGTGTATGACCTAATCATATCCTATATTTTCTAGTTACCAATAGGAAAGATGAACCAAAAGGGAAGATCGTGTATAATCCTTACTTGTTCTCCTATTTTCACCTCTTTTATGAAATAGGTTTCCTAATTGGGACTCATACTATGGTTAAGCCCAATAATACCTCTCATATCTAGTTACAAGTAAAAAAATGATGATCCAATAGATAATATCACGCATAATTACTACTCAGTCTTATATTTTCACCACTTTTATGGCGTAGATTTCTTATCAAGGCCTCATACTAGGTGTAATCACCAACCATTCCTTCTATTTTCTAGATATTAGTATATAGGATAATACATTATGGTAGATAATGTATAATACATATTCAGTATCATATTTTTAACCATGTTAAGGAACAATCATCCTACCAATACATCCTTCAATGTGTAAGGCCCAAATATACCTTATACAGTCTAGTTAGTGGTATAAAGGATAAGCTATTAGGGTAGACCATGCATAAAAACCACTCATTATCTTGTTGTTTCACCTTTTATGGAACATGAATCCTATCAAGGCCTTTTACTAAATTTAATCCTCATTAGTACCTTATTCTATCTAGTTACCAATAGATAGGATAATCCTTAAGGGTAGTCTAATACATAATCACCACTCTATCACTTATTGTCTCCCCTTTTTCAATACAAAATTCCTTAGCACATTATGTTAAACTACATGTTATGATCCTATCACATGAACTTAAACTATGAAACCCAAACTACAAGAAATTTGATTCTTGTAAACTATGATATCTAGGATTCCTATATAAGGTTCAAACCCAATACCCCATAAGTCCTAGATTCACAATATTAAAAGTAACTTCACTTGGTCATCATTGTATGACCTAAAAAGGAACCATATTTGTACTATCACATGACCTAAGATTATGCAGCTTGAACTATGTGCGATTTAATTATTATAAACTAAGATATATAGTAAGCCCCCTTAAAGTTAAATTCCAATACCCCATATTTCATGGACGCATGACCTAACTTCTTTTGGCCATGGTTGTATAAACCTTAAAGGCACCATATCGATCCTTATCATGTGACCTTAAAAGGTACAACATGTCCATTTAAGTGGAACCAAACTACATAGGTTTTTATTCCCTATAAAGGGATATATAAGATTCTCATTTTAGGGTCTTGATCCCAAATCCAAAACACTTACCACCACCCCGGATAGTGATAAATGTTAGAGTTACCAATTTTAATTCTTTAAAATATAGTTTCACTAACTAAGAATAGGGATATATAGAAACTATGTTATATATAGATGTTTATATATGGTTCTGATCAAGAAATGGAATGGTGGTAACAATTCTCGCACTATAATTTTGTAATGATTCATGAATATTTATTAAATATATAATATATTCAAAGATTAGTTCATAATTATACCCAATAAAGTGAGATGATCCTAACCTTTCATCCACTCAGCCAACATGTATTATAAAGAATCACTAGAAATATCTCATAGATCATATTCTTTTTTAAATTAGGTCAAAGACTGGCACAAAACACCCATGGGTTAGAAATTCTTTAGAAATGGATGTATCACTTTCTACCAATTAAGTAATCTTCTTCAGTTAATGTTCTTGGAAATCAATACATTATAGAGATTATAAAGCACTACACTTTATTGGGTAGCATCATCTCTAACAAGGATCCAAGGTTTATATCTTGGTTTTTGTAAGGAATGAAATGGGATTTTGGTTCTCAAGTAAATCTAAGTATCACTTTTTATCCTTAAAAAAGTGGTTATTATAAGTAGATTATTAATATTCTAAAGGATATGTTACATGCATGCATCCTTAACTTTAGTGGCTCAAAAGAGGATCACCTCTCTTTGTTGGAATTATATTATAAAAAACCACTAGGAATCATTTCAAATGGATCAACATAAATCCTTATATATAAGACCATTTCATTCCTATCATTATTTGATTTAGATAGGTGTGTCTTCCGTGATCAGACCTAGAATCATCTAGAAGATGATAGAACAATAAAATATTATTTTGAAGTATATAATAACCACCCAATTTTTGAAAAATACTTGTTCTAACCATTTATGTTGACCCATTGAATTTAGAGTTGATGATTATGTGTTCCTCTAGGTTTCATTGAGTTTAGGTCATCGATGGATGGGTAAATAGGGGAAGCTAACTCCAAAGTATATCAAGACTTATGAAATCATGGTCCAAGTTATATAAACTTCCTATTATCCTACTCTAACTAAAATTTTTATTTCCATGTATAATACTTTCCATGTTT
Source organism: Viscum album (assembly GCA_963277665.1). Lineage (NCBI taxonomy): Eukaryota > Viridiplantae > Streptophyta > Magnoliopsida > Santalales > Viscaceae > Viscum > Viscum album. Next base: position 832,376,144 of record OY728151.1, on the reverse strand, counting down.
CCCAATTGAATAAATATATACCTAGACCTATACATTTGATTTAGTATAAAAATGTGGATATTAAGGTTGATACATCTTATACAGAGCATCTTATCTGTATCATCAATCAAATTCAGAAGGTGTTATGGGGAAATGTACACCATATGGTTTGTTCTATGTAGAAACATGGGAATATCCAAGATTTAAATTGGGAATGAGAGGCTAATATAAAGATGAAATATCTAAAATATTCCCATCCGCAATCTTATTGAATAATTTTATGGATGATAATCCCAATGGTTTGGAGGTTGTAAAGACCCCAACCTTTCCAGTAAGATTACTCTTTAATTTCCAACCATTTTAGTTAATTTTTGGTGTATTTTTAGTTTTAAAGGGTATCAGAGGGATTCAAATTGAGATTGGAGGAATAATGGAAATGGAAGAGGTATCATAGGCATTAGTTACCTACAGAACTATTATTAGATAACTGGTAGGGTGTAGGTGGTGTGGGTGGTGCGGGTGGTGCGGGTGGTGCGGGTGGTGCGGGTGGTGCGGGTGTTGCAGGTGGTTATATGTCAACCAACAAGTACTTAGTATCATTATATTGAGTACCTGATAGACACCTAGGAAAAATATATTTTAAAAATGTTAGTTTCATCATTTAAAATCTTAATCTTACCCCTTAAATTCTTAATAGAAAATAATTTTACCCCCATCCATCCATTTACTCACCTCTATGGAGTTGTCCTCTCCTCTGCTTTCATCCATGGTGTCACAAACTTCCCCCTTACTCTAAGTGCCTCTAATTGGGTGAAAAATATTAAAATAGAAAAGATAAATCCCTAGTTATACTTTAATCTCCCATATTGTCTTTTTTTGTGATTGTAGCAGGTCTATATCCTATCTTTCCAATTCCATGGCTTGTAAATCCCTTCAAATTCATCATGTTTATTCTATTCATCTTATTGATTGTTCTTTTACTAGGTGAATAAATGATAACGTTACGGTTTTTTATTTCTATATTATACTCCATCAATTGGAAATTATTGAGACATAATTCAAACATTTTGTTATGTGGTATATCTATGTTTAGGGTTTTCATCTATTATCTTCTTTAGAACCTCAAAGACTTATTGTAATAAATTTAGTAGATTTACCCCTTTTCTCCTTTCATACTCATAGTGGGTTATCCTTGTAACAGTTTGGGACTAAGTAGACATATTTAAAACGAATAGTTAAAAATAATAATGGTTTTATTAAATACTTGTTTGGATTAAGTGATTTTTTTATGTTACTCTTGATTGAATTAAAAAAAATATCATGTTATATTGTTAATTTCAAGTATTTATTTCAATTATATAATTTCATGGAAGGCATGTTGTTTTATTTGTGCCTAAATAATACATTGTAGGGTATATATTTACTTTGTACATTGTTGTCTACTATTAAATAATTACATTCATACATTGTTCTTTATTCTTTACTTACTTTTCATGTTATATGGAACATTGTTTATATTTTACTCTAAATTAGTTATATTAGAATATATATATATATATATTGATATATTAACTATATAAGATACCCACATGTTAGTGAATGGGTGGGGTGTATGAGATAGGATCAAAATTCCTTGGCATGTTATACTTATTCCCCTATTCTCGAAGGGATAGGATAAAAGCTTTCCCTAACTCGAGTATAACCCTTTCCTTTAATGGTATGAGTTTTTTGGGACCCTAAATATATTACATGAATGTATATATATATATATATAGGAAGTTATATGTTTACATGTGTGGTACATTTATAGGTTTGGTGGACTACCTTATATGGGGATGACACTAACATGTTATCTTAGATCTCGATTTGAGGATCGAAGAAGGTATTATTGGTAAGGACCCTCCCAATATAGGGAGTTAATTATAATTTCATATGCTCATTACTGATTATTTATTTAATTATATATTTAATTAATTTTTTTGTACCTATATATTTGTATCATTGTTGTCATACACTCTATTTTATCATATGTTGTTATGGATGTGGTGGAAACTGCCAACTGGGTATTCTCATAGTCATGCCCTATATGTTCCCCTATGGGATAAGTGAAGAATATTTTGTCTATAATCTTGGAAAAGGTAAGTAACCTGATCATGGGATCTAGTACACATGTATCATGGGTTACAGGTGTTCAATTTTTTGGTTTTTGATTCTTGAGTTAGCTAATTACATGAGGGTTGTTCACAGTATTCCATGGTAGATTATATACTTCTAAGAGAACCATTTGGGGTCTTTAATACATGATTGTCTTGAAAAACTTATGTATATCTGGTTTTTTGTGTAGTCTGTCATGACTCGACCCATTTCAGGGCTCGATCTGAAACTACCCCAAGCACGTCTCCATAGGAGAGTGGGTGGTGAAAAGCACTAAAGGCACAAAAAACTCGGGTATGCCTTTGCTTAAGAACATGTACTCACACATGAAGATAACTCAATGAAAAATTGTATAGTAAAAGGAACAAAAGATTAAGCACTCTTATAAATAAACCAAACATGCATGAACCACTAAACAATACAAGTACGATATAGTAAAATGAAAGGGAAAAGGAAAAAAATACATGCCCAACCAAAAAATTCCCGCAACCTGGTAGCAGTTGAAAAGTTAAATTTATAAGAGATCCCCACTCCTAGAACCCAAGATACGACCACCATACATGGTCCAAGAACTCATATCCCTATACTCCTCTGAATTCATGATCAACCTATTTTTTGTATACATAAGGCACGACACGTGTGGGAAAATTCCATGCAGGGGTGAGTATAAATATACACAATAGGACACCCTGAAAAGGAGAAGGGGGAGTCATAAGAGATACTCTGAAAAGTAAAGCAGTATAAAGGACAAGGTACAGTAAAATGAGTGCAGCTCAACCAAAGGAGTGAACTAAGCTCATCCAAGAATAAGGAGCTAGAAATTGTGAGAATATAAAATTATCATCGATTCTTCGCTACCTATAGTAGGAGAGTAGACTTGTCCAAACATAAGAAGCTATACATGGAAAGCACATGGCATACCCCATGCGTCTTCAAATCACTTGTAATGAGAGTAACCAAAACCCAAGGAGTGGGTACTAGAAATAGAATATATATATATATATACCCTCATTCAAAGAAACCCAAATGAGAGAATAATGGGATCTCTATCTCATAGCTTAGACCAAGAGAGTGAGTAGGCAACAGTCCCAAAATAAACCACCATTGATGCCCAGTATCCCACACATCTACCCTAAATTGCAATTCAAAGGGACTTAATCACTATCCCTTGATACTATCCGCTTTGGGCAGCATTGTCTCTCCCTCATGGTTTTAGGTCGTGTCACATAGACGCATCTCGGTGGGAAAAAGCATCCCTATTCCTCATGAGTTTAAAGGAATGTCAAATCACACCATGTCACTATGTCACACAGTCGATAGGTCATGTCTCAAAGTTGAAGACCCATGCCCAGCCCATCTAGAGGATGCCACTCGTCATCGGGTATCCATGCCCTAGTATGTCAAGGGGGTCATCACCCAGAAGTCAACGGGGACCCACTTCCCAACCCCACTGGAGGGTAATTCCCAAAAAGCATCCTCGACAGGACCCACTACCAATCCCCACTGGAGGGAAGCCTGAAACTGCCATTGTGGACCACTGACCAGCCCAACTGGATGTAAGACCAGAATTTTCATCAGGGACCACTGCCCAACCCAACTGGAGGTAAGCTTAAAACTTATCTAGCCATCCCAACTAGATGTTAACACTCATAAATCATTGAGGAACACTAGTCATCCCTACTAGATGGTAACCTCTCAGAAATCATCAAGAAACAATAATCATCCATGCTGGATGGTAACCTCTCAGAAAGCACCAATGAACCACACTAGCCATCCCTACTAGATGGTTCCTCTCAAAAAGAACTGAGGAACCACACTATCAATCCCTACAAGATGGTGTCACTTGGAAGAATGTCATTGTATTCATCGGGTTCCACCCTAGGTAGGCATCACACATGGAACATCTTGTGGCATATCGTAATTTGGTACACGGTGAGTGTGGGCCAACATGATGTGTGACCCTTCCTTATCACCTGGACATGTACCTAACCATTCTCAGGTACTAAATTGTGAAAAAGTACCCCTAGGCATGTCAAGATACTCCAAGAGTACATTTCACATCTAGTCAGAATGTCAATGACTGCATGACACTTGTTATTTATTCAGAGGTCCAAAAACATATTTTTTCTAATAGGCCTCCTCAAATAGCCCCAGAACATTTTTCACACCACTTCATAAATCTTCTCTACTCTCACAAGGGTCGATGATGACCCAATACAAGGGTTCTCTTCAAACAATTTAGAAGGATATTCCATCGGTATTCCTTTCATGTTTCCACAATTAAATAGATTATGAATAAGGATCTGCACATCTAAACAGGTCACACCATTGTGATCCATTTGAAAAAACACAAATGTTGACTATTCATTCACCCCAACCAGACATCGAATGGAAAAGTCATATGTCACTGCATTTATCTTGAAAATTATCACATGGGGTCTATGCCTTGATCCTAAAATTAATGATACTTATTTTTCCATTATGATCCTCATATAAAAACACACCGTTTCGACTACTCATTCACCCAAAATGGATACCTGTTGAAAAATATGCATTTCACCGCAATGTGTACAAATTGGCTCTCATGGGGGCCACAATTATACTTTGGGTTAAACATACAAAATTAGTCTTGAAATGTCCCCACAAATACCAGGTTCATGCATCCACTGATGATGCATCAAAAATACATTCCATTTAGAAGATAGGTTCGATGCAATAATCCCAAATAATAATAATAATAATAATATACTTAGGAGTTTCTTGAAACAGATCCCTAAGACCAAGTCTTAAAAGTTCTGAACTGGTCTAAATAGGTGTTTCTCTAAGATAGGGATGTGTGGCCCCAGACGGTTTATCAATCGAACGCCCGGATTAGAAGATACAACTATTTAAAGGCGTATCGAACCTATCCACGTCGGTTCGGCCCATTCTTGCAAGACCAATACACCTGTGTTGGCCCACTCTGGCCGGCCTAGTCCATAATGTCGGCCCATGGCCCAGCCCAATCTATCGTCGGCCCGGTCCCTTCATCAACGTGGTGACCCGCGTTGCGCAGGTTTCTGTCACATGGGGTCGCACGCCCAACCTCGCCTCATGCTCTGCCCGGCACACCAATGGCCTAATGCGGCCAAATTCCCCCATATGCATCGGTCTCTCCACCCTGATCACCCCCAACTACTCTACTCACTAGCTACTCACCAATATCACCTCTATCTATGCCCCAATATCTGCTCCATCGTAACCCAGACATGACGTCTCGTGGATACTCTGCACATGCCACCTCATGCACCCACTACGCCATCGTCTTACTCACACCGCATGCCCCACCAATGTTCGACCCAAAGATGCCTCTCTCGGCCACCCTACTCCATGTGGCTTCCATTGGAAGCTCTCCATTGGTCCCCTCTTCAGACCACTAGAACTCTTATGACTAACCAATCTCAGATCCAAGAATGGATCAATGATCCCTGCGATGAGACCTTCATAATTCTAGCCTTAGATTGATAATCTGAAGGTTGATTGATGCATTCCAAAGTTGACGGTGGGTATCCATGAAGAACAGACACATTTTCGGATAAAATTATAGGTTTTATGTATGGATAGATGGTTGTGTTAGTGTGTTCATTGGTGATTGATAATCAAAATAATAAGAAATTGATAAAAAGAGGATTTTTGAAGAAAATTTCAAAAATATATCAAAAATGGGAATAAATCCTACCTTGATTCGATCGCCCATAGTTGGTGACGCATCAATGGTGCTCTTGCTTCGATCCGCTGAGGTTTTGGTGATTATTTACACTTGATTTGATAAATAATGGATGACGAATAGGATAGAGAGTGAGGGAGATAGTATTTTTAGTGAGATAAGGGATTAGGTCTAACCCAAACCCCGAATCCCTAATTTTCTATTTATAGGAGCTCTGCTCAGTGAAAAATCTGAAATTCCCACATCCCCTCATTTTATGTCATGCCCTACAAAAACACCCCATTACAAACTCAACAGTGGTATTATATTTCCAATCCGAGTTCTTGTTATACTGTTATTTGATTCGGTGTTCGAGATAAAATAACTAAGTTTAATTATTTTATTTATGATTTTCACCCTGGGTGAAGTTCCTCACAGAAGTCCCATTCTGAAAAAAAATTATTCCTTAACTAGGGTAAAGGCTATGTTCCAGACTCAACCATGACCTCAGATCTTTTATCACAATTACATTTGATATTTATCCTATTTCCATCACATTAATAGTATAAAAATACTTAATATTTTTATAAAAATAATTCTAGGAACACTGGGTCTCATAATTTCACGTCATCTCAGTACATAGCTCTGGAAATATATATAGAAATATTTCAAAGTCTTAAAAGTTGAAAACTAGGTGTTTACATCATTCAATCCTTCAATATTTTCATCCTCGAAAAGAAAAACTAGTGAAAAAACTCGGGTTACTGAGCTCAGACCTGGATCTCATGCTCCTAAGAAAACCTGCACGTTTCCATGTTGGCACAGCACGTGAACCAAAGGGATGGACCATCCTCATACGGTTTTCTCCTTCAGATGATGTGCATTAAAACATGCACGTATCTCCCCAGTTGTGACATGTGGGATATTTCATTCACCCACTCTAAGTATTTAGGGTAGGGAAAGGTGTCAGGTGACCTATCCATCTCTTGTCATGGTCCTGAATGTCCTGATGAAACTCAGGGGATAGTTTGTCTCCCCAACTATACCTTTACATCCCATATCACAACTAGAATCACTATTTTTTCCTGGAACAGGGTCTCATTATTCCCTCCTTCAGAATATCAATCTGGTGAATCACCTAAGGATATATGGTCACACAAGGTTCCACAGTTGATGCATCACAACCGAGACTCTCTTACATGCTTGATAAGTGACAGAGTCATCACCATTGACTGAAGAAAAACTATACCCTTCTACTCTACCAGGGTTAGCTACATGGAATCTAACTAATTCAAAAATTCCCACACTAAGAGAGATTTTAAATTCCTTCTAAGGGAATCTTATACAATGTTTCCCTTTCCTGAAGTATAGATTATCTCAATGTTGTAGTCCTGTAAGAAGTTAAACCAGTATTATTGCCTCAGGTTCAAGCCTCTCTAGGGGAAGACACACCTGAGACTCTGGTGGTTTGAATAAACCACAAAGTGTTTTCCTAAAGATAGTGAGTTGTGTAGTTCTGTTCATGGTGTCTCCATCACCTCGACTTGTACTTGATAACTGTTATATCAAGGTTGAATTTGATCGCACAAAGGTACCAACAAACAAAGAGGGTGAGTAAAATCATCCAACGGTAAGAAGATAGAAATGGAAATCACGTGGTATACCCTTCATGTATTCACTTCCCTTGGAAGGAGAGTTATCCCCAAACTAGATACTCTGATACACTCACTAGAGGCATTCTGAGAAAAAATTGTCAAGTAGTAAAATGCCACCAGCAATGCCAGGACCTACATTGACACTCTATCACACAACCTCGCCATGAATGCACAAGTCATAGGGACTCTTCCACCACATCTCAATACTATCCACTTTAGGTGGAACTAAATTTCCCTCATGTTTTTTCTCACATCAAAAAAACGTGCCTCAGTGGGGAAAGACCCCTATTCCTTATACATTAAAAGATGCGTCGAACAACACTAATATAGGGTTACACCAATGCCCCACATCACCCTGGTAAAACTTCAATCAAGGAGAAAGGTGGAAAGAGTAATTCACATAGTGTCTAACAAGTTATACTGAAAAAGGTAGAAAAGACACAGGGCATACCTCTTATCATATCATGGTCTTCAGGATCGTAAACATCTAAAGATTTTGGTTATTCATGGACCCATCTACCATCTTCCTGATCTAGATGTGGTTTTTATAGTGGTGATGGTGGTGAATGGACCTCATAACATCATCCCCCACCTCTATCTTCTCATGATCCTCTACTAGCACTGCCTCCTTGGGGACCACCCAATCACTGCCTGGGGAATCCCTAGTCATAGTGTTGTCTCTTCCGTGGTGGTTAACCTATTATCTTCTTGATATTCTCCACACGTTTGGTCAGGCAGTCTCATTCCATATGAAATCACCCATCACAAAAATAGAGTTGGCCCTCTCTGGGATAACCCAGTGCTCTGCACTACCTCGGCCCCATACAACTACTTTCCAAGGACCTATTATGGAGAGGTATCGTGCTTCGAGATCTTATTTTCTGATGCATACTAGATACAGAGGACATATCATCTCTATTTCACCCACTACCACACCCAGTTGTATGGCATCCCTCGGACAGAAATCTCTCTGTCACTAGTTCCTGCTCTATAATCCCAGCATAGGTGGGGATGCACAAGGGTACTATGATAACACGGATCACTCTATAGAGTCCCTGCTCAATATTTTGTGCTTGAAAGTTTCCATCATGGATCATGTACAAAGAGTAGCATGCAAGGTCGATGAAGCTACTCATGTACTCTTCCACCATCATCCCTCCATTCTAAAACTGCAAGAACTATTAAATCCAAATAGATCACAAATAGGAGGGGTATTAATCCTCACAAAAAACAAATAGAAGTCATCCCATGAGAGTGTCGACTCAACGAGTATTTGAGTAACTAGAATCCACCATCGCCCTGCTACTCCATGGAAAATTTTGGATGCCAAAGACACTATCTGATTGGTTAATGTTTGTACAAGCCTAAAGATGTAGACTACTAGCTCTAGACAAACCTCTACTGCCTGAGGGTCTGGCTCACTAGTAGTCTTTAATGTTAGAACTCGCAGAGTGCGCTCAACCTACGCACATCCTCAGCCAGCTCTTTTGGGGTTGTCTACTTCTCAAAAGGTGGGGGTGCTTCTACCTTCCCACCTAGAGGAAGGGGATCGCATGATGGATCTTGAACTAAGGCCTTGTCACTCACATGTTTGTCATCATAAACTAGAGTTGGTATCATGGATGGTTGTCGTCATAGAGGCATCTTGAATGTTATCAAGGAGTATCACAGTCAGATGAGCATGTATATATATATCAAAATCAATGGGGATCTGACTCAACAAGGATAGTCAAAGACTCAATCATATATGATGCATGTACCATTGTTCCCTACAATAAGTGTCTCAATGTTTTGAGTTGACAAGTGGGTAATTAGGGTCCAAGTGAATGGATTCGTCATCCACCCACACCATCACTGGACTCCCTGGACTAATAGATTCTCTCAAGACACTTGGAAAATGTTTCCCTAAACCTAACCAAGACCTTTTTAGGAAAAATTTTAAAAAACATCCCAAGGGTTGAACCACCTTTGATACCACTTTGTTACGACCCAACCCATGTTGGGGATCAATCCACAACTACCCCAATATCACCTCCATAGGCCTTGGGGTGGTGAAAAGTGGTAAAGGTACAAAAAACTAGGGGAGTAATTTTCCTAAGAACCTGTACTCACACATGCAGCTAACTCAATGCAAAAGTGTAGAGGAAAATGAACAAAAGAATCAACACAACTATAAAGAAACCAAACACGCATGAACCACTAAATAGTAAAACTATGGTATAGTAAACTAAAAGGGAAAAGTGAAAAAATACATGCCCAACTAGAAAATTGACACAACCTAGAAGCAACTAAAAATTAAAATATCTAAGAGAGCCCTGCTCTTCGAACCCAAGCTACCACCATGGTACGCAGTCAAAACACCAATATCCCTATTCTCCTATCAAGTCACAATCAACTTTTCTGTCATCTGCATAAGGCACAAAAAATGTGTGCAATTCCCATGAAGGGGTGAGTATAACAATACTAAGTAGTATGCCCCCAAAAAGTGAAGGGGTATCCATAAGAGATACTTTAAAAAATAAAGCTGTTGATAGGAAAAGGTACAGTAAAATGAGTGAAACTCAACCCAATAAAGGAGATAAGTAGGCTCATCCAAGCACAAGGAGATATAAACGGTGAGAATATGAACTTATCATCAAGTATTTTCTATATATATCAGGAGAGTAGATTTATCCAACCATGAGAATCTAGACTCAGAAAGCATGTGGCATACCCCGCATGTCTTCACCTCTCTTGGAAGTAGAGTAACCAAAACCCAAGGAGTGGGTTCTGGAAATAGAATATATATATATATATATATATATATATATATATATATAATCAGTCAAAGAAACCCAAACAAGGGTGTAATGGGTTCTCCATCTCACATCTTAGACCAAGAAAGTGAGAATCCACTAGTCCCATAAGTAACCACCATTGATGTCCATCATTCCACATGTTTTCCCTAAACTGCAAGTCAAAGGGACTAAATCACCGCACATTGATACTATTATATTTGGGTGTAACTATCTCACCCTCACGGTTTCAGTTTTCATCGAATGGATGTGTCTCAGTGGGAAAAGAGTCCATGTTCCTTTTAAGTCCAAAGGTATGTCAAATCACACCTCATCATTATGTCACACAGTTGAGAGGTCATGTCTCAAAGTCAAGGACCCATGCCTAGACCAACTAGAAGATTCCACTCATCATTGGGTATTTGTTCCCTAGTATGTTGGGGGGATCATCACTTGATAGTCAATGGGGACCCACTTCCTAGCCCCATTATAGGGTACTTCCTAGAAAGCATCATCAACGGAACCCACTGTCCAGCTCCACTGGAGGGAAGCCCAAAACTTCCATTGGGGACCACTGCCTAGCCCAGCTGAAGTCAAGCCTAGAACTTTCATTAGGGACCACTGCCTATCCTAGCTACAGGTAATCCCGGAACTACTCTGGTCATCCCAATTTGATGGTACCTTTTAGAAATCATCGAGGAACACTGGTCATCCATGATGGATGGTAGCCTCTCAAAAATAATTGAGGAACATTGTCCATCACTTCTGTATGGTAACCTCTCAGAAATCACCAAGGAACCACACTGGTCATCCTTGTTGGATGGTACCTTTTGGAAGGCACTAAGGAACCACATCGGTCATCCCTACTAGATGGTGCCTCTCAGAAGAATGCCACTATAGTCATCAGGTTTCGCCCTGGGTAGGCATCACACCTAAAACATCTCGTGTTGTATCATAATGTGGTACACAGTTCATGTGGGACCCACATGATGTGTGATCCCACCTCATCACATGGTCATGTACCTAACCATTCTCGAGTACTAAATTTTGAAAATGTACCCCTAGGCATGTTAAAATACTTCTAGAGTACATGGCACATATATTCAGAAGGTCGACGAGCGCATGACACTTGTCGTTGATCTGGAGGTCCAAAACCCAATTTTACTGACACAACTTCTCAAAGGACCCTAGAACATTTGACTGTATCACTTCATACATCTTCTCCACTCTCAAAAGGGTCGATACTGACCCAAGCTGAGCGTTCTCTTCAAACACTTCAGAAGGATCTTCCACTGATATTCCTTTCATGTTTCCATAATTAAATAGATCATGAACAATACTCCACACATCCATACGGATCACACTATTGTGATCATTTTGGGAAAACATTCAAGGTAGACTATTCATTCACCCTAATCATAAATCTGATGGAAAATTCATATGTCCCCGCATTTTTCTTGAAAATATTCATGTGGGACCCATTCCCCGATCCTAAAATTAATTATATGAATTTATTAATTGAGATCCTTACAGAAAAACACACATGATTGACTTCTCATTCCCCCAGAATGGATACCTGGTGAAATTTTTCATTTCACTGCAACACGTGCGAACCGGGACTCGTAGGGCCCACACTTCAAACTTCATTTAAACACTAAAAAGTGGTCTTGAAAATTATGCACAAATACTAGGGTTGTGCCACCACTAACAGTATGTCATACAGACATTCCATTTATAAGATAAGTTCTATACAAGAACCATAAATAATAATATTATTATTATTTTTAATCTTAGACGTTTCTTGCAACTAAACCTCAATAACAAGTCATAAAAGTCCCAAACTAGTTTAAAAAGATCCATCTTGAAGAGAGAGATGTGTGGCCACAGACAACACATTAATTGGACACTGAACTTAAGATATAAAACCATTTAAAGGCATATCGGCTTAATCCACAATGGTTGGGAACATTCTTGTCGGATCGATCCACCTAGGACGACCCGGCTCGTATCACTGGCCTGCACCCATCCATGTGGTCTGGCCTGCTCTTCCACCAGCTGAAACCACCTATCACCATCCTGGTCCCCTTGTCAATGCGGCGATCCACATCTTGTGGACCGCTTTCACCTGGGGTCGCACACTGCAACCCCACTTTTTGCTCCACCCGACACACCACTGTCCTGATTCCACTGGAAGCCCCAAGACACGTCAACATCATCGTCCTAGTTGCCTCTCAACTGCCCACCTCACTGGTCACTCACCAGTATTGCCTCCATATTCACCCCAAGTTCTAATCCACCATCACCCAATCACACTGCCTTACGGCTCCTTTGCACTGACTACCTTGCACACCCATCGTGTCGTTGTTCTACTCACACTGCGTGCCCTACCACTGTCTGACCTCCAACAACCTCACCTGGTCTCCCTGCTCCATGTGGCTACCACCCCCAACCACCAATGCCAGCAGATCTTTGGTGGTCCCTTCCACAGACCACTGGGACTCTTCCGACTACCCGGTCTAAAATCTAAAAATAAATCAATGATCCCTACTATGAGACCTTCATAGTGCCAGCCTCTGATCAATGATCCAAAGGTCAGTTGATGCATTCAAAATTTGACAGCGGGTATCCATGAATAACGAACAAGTTTTTAGATAAAATACCAGTTTAAAGTATGGATCAATGACTATGTTAGTGCATCCATAAGTTATTGATAATAAAGAGAAGAATAGATTAATAAAAATAGTAATTTTCAAAGAAAAGTTCAAATGGATATCAAAAAGGGTAAGAAATCCTACCTCAATTCGATCGTTCATCATTGGCGAGGTGTCCACAGCGCTCCCAATTCAATCAAATAAGGTTTTGGTGATGATTTATCCTTAATTCAGAGAAGAATGGATAAATAATGGTAGAGATATATGGAGAGATAATTTTTAGAGATAGAAGGGATTAGGGCTAATCTTAACCCCAAATCCCTAAATTTCTATTTATAGGAGCTCCGCTCAATGCATAATCTAAAATTCTTGTGCCCCCTCATTTTATGTTGTGATTAGGAAAAAACCCCCATTCCGAACTCAATGGTGTTCTCATAATTCCAATCTGAGTCCCTATTCAAAAGTTATTTGATTCGGCGTTCAAGATAAAATAATTAAGTTTAATTATTTTATTTACGATTTTCCCCTAGGCGAATTCTCTCACAGAAGTTCTCCGCCGACAAAATTTATTCCCCACCTAGTGTAAATGTCACGTTCCAGACTGAACCATGGCCTCATATTTCCAATACAAGTTACCATTTGAGAGTTATCCCATTTCTATCACATGCATAGTATAAAAATAATTAACATTTTTATAAAATTAATTTCGGGTACACCGGGTCTCAGAATTGCACGTCGTCTTAGTACCTATATCTGGAAATATATTTAAACATACTTAAAAGTCTTACAAGGATAAAACTGAATCTCTACATGGTCTGACCAACATTTCAAATTTTATGTATTTTTTTATATTTCTATCACATGTTTATGCATATACATGTCATGTTGTTATTTTTTTTTACATTTTATTATGATTTAACCAACCTTCATCTACAATTGTATATATATCAGGTGTAAATGGTTCATGAATAATTATTTCCACATATGGGTATGGAAATTATTAATTATATTTAATTTCTAGATTTTTAAAACCATATTCCACTTGCATATTTTTCAGCCATAAGTATTTAAACTGTAACACCCCGAGATTTTATGAAAAATATTCTTTTTAATTTCATTAATGTTTTGTGTTTTACGCTACACCAAAAGGAGCTTGCAAAACACGTATCATTGACTTGCCTTTCATTACACGCAATCGCGAACTTCCTTGATAGTGTGTGTAATACGCAATATCGAGTTTCACTAAACAACGATATACTATTAAAATATTATTAAAACTAGTCGTTATGAATAGTAATAACCATTTTTTTGAAATTTTTTAAATTTTATTTTTCAAAATGGACTTCATTTTTGGATTCGGAATATCGAAATTAGATTAGGGTGAAATTTTGGTAATTTTCGGATAACTTTCATATTTTGATGAATAGTAGAAATTACTAAATTTTAATTAAAAACAACTTTTTCAATCGAAATAATTAATAGGGATAAATTATTAATTTTAGTGGTTTTAAAGTATATTTAGAATATATTTTTACAATTTAATACAATGTTGGTCATTGGATGTAATTTCACATTTAAACCAGTTATAAACAAGTGTCAATCTTTTGATAGTTATTATCTCTTAAAAACACGCCTTTTGTTTTGACGACGGGAATTAATTTTTAAATTAATTAATGCAACTGATATGTTTTGAATTTGGTAAAATAGAAATCATTTTTGAGTTTATAATTTCAAATATAGCTTAGGCCTAATTTTTGGTATTTTTCTGAAAACTTTCAATTTTTGATGAATAGTGAAACCACTATGTGGTAGTTAAAAAAACTGCATTTTTCATAAAACTTTATTTTACCGCTTCTGTGAGTGGAATTTCAAAAATCCGAGAGACACGGTTGATGTCAGTAAGTAAAATGTGGTTCAATTAGATGAAAATAATTTTTGGTGAATAGTAACTTTTTACTTTTATTTACCACGGTTAAAAGTAAATAGGGTAATTAAGGGTACAAATGATATTATTATTACCCTAACACATGTCCAAATTCTATTGTATAAGTTTACTTCGAACAAAAACAATCTTAGGAATAAAATATGACCATTTAGGCCCACTTGGATTAGATTAGGACATTTATTATTATTTAATTCAAAGAAGAGTTAAAAGAGTTAAAATCAAAGTTTATTTACTAAAACATTTTTAATATAGGGTTATACATAAGATAAATTAGATTATAAATATTAATTAGAAAGTTAAAAGGATTTCCTACATAATGGTATTTTATTTGTAATTTTTAGACATCAAAAAATATAATTAATTTATGACACAAAGATGATGCAGTAATTATCTTATTAATGAAATATTGACATAATTGATGTTATAAATACCCAAATAAATGTAATTTAAGACTTTTTATGAATTAAACTAATTTTATAGGTTAATATGACATGTTAGTATTGATTTAATTAACTTTTTTCGAACTTATCATTCTGTTATGATTTTCACAAAAATCAATTTCTAAATAGTTTCAAAATTGACATAAAATAGTTTTAAAAACAGATATTATATTATTAGTTGATATTTTATTCCTAAAAATCTAAGGTTAGGCCCAATGACTTAGATAAGGTTAGATATATTAATAATAAACAACTTGGGGTTCGTTTGGCTTCTTATAGTATGTTTATTAACCTTATAGTGTAAGAACACAAGAAGACACGGTAAAAGTAAAATTATTTAACATAATGTTAAATCCAAATGGTAAGGTTAAAATGGGAACCTAAACTTGTCTAAATTCTATTGGATGAGAGTATTTCGACCCATCCCCACCTTATCCTCTAAATAAATCAATTTTGAGCTATTTAAAACCGAAATTGACTTTATAATAAAATAATATTTTTAGTTATTCCAAAGGTGCCCCTCTCCTCCCTTATAAAAGGACACCTCCTTCCTCTCTTCCTCACACAACTTTGAGCCTTCAAGATCGGCCAACCCCTTCCAAATTCTCTTCTCCACTTCCCTAGAAACATCATAGAGGTTCTGGTCTTCCTAAAAGACCAATTTTAGTGCCCTAAGAGGAGGTCTCAAAGAGGCGCTTCAAAGAAGAGGTAATTTCCGTTACCGATTCATTCACCTTTATTTCTTCTTCCACTTCTTCTTATTAGGTTGTTTCATTATGAAGTAATAACAAAAGTATCACTCATATACTGATATGTTATTATAAGTATGAAACAATCCTATTTCACCATCTATCCATCCTACGGAAAACGAAATCACCGCGCGTGCGTACGTACGGAATACCGTCTCCACGCCGTGGTGTAATCTATTTTCCGCCACCACCTTAATTGGATGGGTATAATGGTGTAATGAGTAACTATATATGATTATTATAAAGTTATGTTGATACTGTAATAGTATACATACACTTCAACACAAGTTCACGATCATGAGAACGATATCATTGCTCGTGCGTACGTACGGAATACCGTCTCCACGACGCGATGAGATTCATTCTCCACATTAACCATTCATGAATGATTATAAAGTATATATAATGAATAATAATGAAATATATGACATGTTAAATCTACTGGATTTATGTATATATATATATATGTATGTCATCTACTTACTTCCATTCAAGACAATAAGGAACGGAAAACAGCATTCATGCGTACGTACGGACTACCGTCTCCATGAACGGTGTGTTTCATTTCATTTATCTATCTATTATATATATATATAGACTGAATATATTTGATATATAAATCATGTTTTATATTCTTGAATTAAGTAAATCATGATATAAGTAATAATAATGTTAAGAACAACAAGTCCAAACACCTACGACAAATGAATCGATTTTACCCAAAACACTCTTTAACATGGAATTTACAAAAGAACGGGTAAAATAAAGTCATAAGTGAACCATATATGATATAATAACAATGAATATGATTCTGGAATAAGTCAATGACATTATTTAAATCATTATACAGGAGGTTTGGACACTTACGAAGCAAATCGGACCTAAGGTAAGGGAAATATCACAATTTCATTTTTATCCGATATTGTTTATACTTTGGTATTTAATGGGGTGTATTTTATCATCCACATCCATGTTTTCTCAATATGTAATATTATTTCCATCCACCTACAATTTTTTAAATCCAATTTTACCCTTCGATGAGTTTTTAGTAAAGGATATGAAAGGAATCTTTTGTCGTTTTTCATACGAGGTACTTTTTGACTTTTCTGACAAAAGTATGAAGAATGTTTTTTTTAACTTATACGGAATGAATGGATTTTTAAAACATTATTTCAAAGAAGATTCCTTTAAAAGTTTTCAAGTTTATTTTTAATCAACTTCTTTTAGTTTATAATTTTATGCCATGTTATGAAAAGAAAAGTGTTTTTGAAGAAGAAAGGATATTTTCCTCAAGAATTCATTTCAAGTGTTTTATCAAAATTATTTTACATATAAGATAATAAAGGGTTCTGTTTTTATCCCTATTATTAAATTGATTTTATTATGTTGTGATGGAATTATTTTTATGAATTCCTTTATCTTATATGAAATGTTTTATGATGTCACGATGTTTAAGATTCCCATTTTTATTACATGGGTTATGCAATGATGTATGATTTATGATTTTGTGGCACACATAAGAAAGGATTCATTATAAGATGGGTGGGACCTATATCTCCCTCCAATGCATTGGGTAAAGATTTTATATCTCATGAGATAGACATGGCTGGAACGGTAGGTTATACAGTTTCAGTGAAACAAGACTGAAACGAGGGTGAATCGGTTCAGAAAGGGACTTTGTCCACTAAGATAGTCTTGGAAATGAGTCTTGACTAACAAGAAATGATTCTATATGATTATGTGTGTATGCCACAAAGTTTCATGTTTTAAGTTATGATTATTGTGATTAAATTTCACTGCCATGATTTATCCCATGTTATGAAATTATGATCTCTTTTGCAGGTTAAGAATTCCAAAAGTTATGTGCTTGTGTATACGATGTGATTGATATTTCTTTTGTTTACCCTTAATGAGAATTTGAGCTCACCCTTTTGTATGTTTTCTTTTCCCCAGGATATAAAGAAATGTTTTAGGTATTAAAAAAAGGAAGATCTTTATAGGAGATGTTGAAGATCTTTCACCAGGATTAGAAGATTATATTCCGAGTTTCCAAAGACACTAAACTATTACGATCCTTGTGTGTGTGTTTTTGTTATGTACTAAGTATTCCGCAAATGTAATGTAATGTCAATGTAATTCAAGCTTCAGGTCTCTACAGTTGGTATTAGAGGAAAGGTTTAGTCAACCTTTGGAAACTAGGATGCGAAAACGTTAGTGAGATCCCTAGAGATATTTCTAAGGTATGTCTAGGGATGTCCCTAAGGATAAGTATACATATAGGATATAGTCCTAGAACTATGGTAACGATCTTAGAATTTAACCTAAGATGTTAGATATTGAGGGTGATCCCCCTTTACTATGTTTTTTTACCTAGAATGATTTTTTCCTCTCACACTATTCTTTTTGGGTTTTAGACGATGGCTGGAACCTGAAGGAACCGTGTTGATCAATGCAATGAACAATGAAATGATTTTCCTCCTGAACAAACAAATGTTATGGGAGATGGAGTGCAAAATCTTATTGTTATACTTACACAAGCTATGAATCATTATGGACTTCGAAATGAGCAGAGAAGGGAACAATATTCTATTGAGTCCTTCATGAGGCAACGTCTACCTTCTTTTAGTGGGACTTCCGATCCACTTGTTGCTGAACAATGGATCAGTACCACTGAAAAGATATTTTCAGTTCTTCAATGTTCTGAACATGATAAAGTCATCTTAGCGGTATATCGTTTGGAAGGTGAAGCTGATCAATGGTGGAATCTTATCAAGAATACGAGGCCAAGAGATGCAATTGAGTCCATGGAATGGGACGAGTTCAAGAACTTATTTTTCAGTAAGTACTTCCCTCATATTATTCGAACAAATATGGAAAAGGAGTTTCTTGAGATGAAGCAGAAGGATGATGAATCTATTGGTATATATGAAGCGAATTTTACAAGACTTGCAAGGTATGCATCTGGCATTATCATCCAACCTGAAAGTAAAGTTGATCGATTTTTCAGTGGCTTAAAACCAAGTCTTCGAAGGGCATTAGCTATAAGAGACTTCAGTAGCTATGAAGAAATTGTGCGATGTGCTATCAAGGTAGAAATGGAAGTTGGTGTTACATATCCATCTCATGGTTTTAACAAGAAACGAAAGATGGAGTTCAAGGAGAAATCTCAGAATAATGGTGAAAAGAAGATGAATGTTTCCTTATGCACAAAGTGTGGAAATAAGCATGGTAGAGATTGTCTTAAAGGGACTAGAGAATGTTTTAAGTGTGGAAAAGAAGGTCATCGAGCAACTGAGTGTCGAAGTAATGGAAAAAGGGTTTGTAATGATGTGAATAAAGAAAACACTTCAGAGAACGCACCACCAACACTTCAATGCTTCAAGTGCAAGGAAATGGGGCATTATGCTAATAAATGCCCTAATCCAAGGGTTAGTGATGATCAACATGAGCAAAAATTTAAGGAAAAGGACAAAGGGAAATCACATGCGATCACTATTGGCGATGTTGAATATGATAACGATGTGGTGGAATGATTAAGTGTTTATGTAATGGGATTCCAAAATAATGTTGTATCATGGAGTATTGGAATATTTATGTATTGGTCTAATGTGGTATTCAAAGTGATTGAGATATTTTTGGAAATAAGATGATATGCGCATAATGAAGGGTAAATGAGAAAATGAAATGTTTAACAGTATTCATGAGCTCATGATTGATATAAGGACTAAGTGATATCATGGTTTGAGTATATAGAATTTTGAGGATTTTGGTATGTGGAAAGTGTTAACTTTTAACTGCATTCATGTTTTCACTGAGGTTCAATGGGTATTCAAGAGAATACATGATTAAGGCATTTGAATGTTTGGAATGTGACCAACAAAACATATCTTATGATATATGGGGATCAACGATGGTATTAAATATCTGGTAATCATTTTCACTATATTATGAGAGTGGAATACAGTATTATGGATAAGCCTAAAGATTGGAATGGATTATGTTGGACATAAGTTAGTACTGTTTAAGGATAGAAGTTTTTCTATATTATTGATGGGATGTTATAGTAATATAGTTTTAGAAAAAGGACAACCTGCAGGATGGGCGACAGCCCATCGCGTCGGACAAGGCTGTGGGAATCGAACCCACAACCGAAGTGCGACTGGCCTTTATCGCCTACCACTGGCCTACAGGAAGTCCCTGTTTAGTAGAAACTAGTTTTATTATATTAATAAGTATGATATATGAAGTATAAGTCCATTTTAGGAACCATATATGATTAATCTCACTATAGAATGACTTATGTATATTTAATAACTTTTGTTAACCTTTTGTTTGAGACAGATGGAATGACCCGTCATTCTATCACATGATCTGCTAACACTTCACGAATAACAAATTCAACTTCGTTTATTTAAGAGATGAAGTGGAAATTGTTCAAGGCACGAACAACAGTGAGATTGTACCAAAATAAAGTAAGTATTTATTCTAATTCAAATTCTTCAACTTTAGGGAAACAATCTTGAAAACCAAAAATGTTGTCCTAGTGCTCTTATATCTGATTAATCAGATGGTTCCTTAGATCATAACAAATTTATGGATTTGTGGTTGCTGGCTTTTCCATAGCCATGTTCTCTACCACTCTCCATCAGAACATGATGGTTAGATTTCTCTTCCATATCCATATTTTCACCTATGTGGAAACCCAGTGATTAGTTTATTTGGGTAACCATTACGTTTCATACTTTTGTTTTTAAAGACTTGTTTTGGTATTCCTTTTTACTATGTGGGTTTCCATTAAAGAAACTTTCGAATAGTAAACCATTTATAACCCCGACGAATTTCGAGAGCGAAATTCATTTTAAGGGGGGTAGAATGTAACACCCCGAGATTTTATGAAAAATATTCTTTTTAATTTCATTAATGTCTTGTGTTGTACGCTACACCAAAAGGAGCTTTCACAACACGTATCCTTGACTTGTCTTTCATTACACGCAATCGCGACCTTCCTTGATAGCGTGTGTAGTACGCAATACCGAGTTTCACTAAACAACGATATGCTATTAAAATATTATTAAAACTAGCCGTTATAAATAGTAATAACCATTTTTTTGAAATTTTTTAAATTTTATTTTTCAAAATGGACTTCATTTTTGGATTCGGAATATCGAAATTAGCTTAGGGTGAAATTTTGGTAATTTTCGGATAACTTTCATATTTTGATGAATAGTGGAAATTACTAAATTTTAATTAAAAACAACTTTTTCAATCGAAATAATTAATAGTGATAAATTATTAATTTTAGTGGTTTTAAAGTGTATTTAGAATATATTTTTACAATTTAATACAATGTGGGTCATTGGATGTAATTTCACATTTAAACCAGTTATAAACAAGTGTCAATCTTTTGATAGTTATTATCTCTTAAAAACACGCCTTTTGTTTTGACGACGGGAATTAATTTTTAAATTAATTAATGAAACTGATATGTTTTGAATTTGGTAAAATAGAAATCATTTTTGAGTTCATAATATCAAATATAGCTTAGGCCTAATTTTTGGTATTTTTCTGAAAACTTTCAATTTTTGATGAATAGTGAAACCACTAAGTGGTAGTTAAAAAAACTGAATTTTTCATAAAACTTAATTTTACCGCTTTTGTGAGTGGAATTTCAAAAATTTGAGAGACACTGTTGATGTCATTAAGTAAAATGTGGTTCAATTAGATGAAAATATTTTTTGCTGAATAATAACATTTTACTTTTATTTACCACGGTTAAAAGTAAATAGGGTAATTAAGGGTAAAAATGATATTATTATTACCCTAAAACATGTCCAAATTCTATTGGATAAGTTTCATTCGACCAAAAGAAAGCTTAGGAATAAAATATGACCATTTAGGCCCACTTGGATTAGATTAGGACATTTATTATTATTTAATTCAAAGAAGAGTTAAAAGAGTTAAAATCAAAGTTTATTTACTAAAAAAATTTTAATATAGGGTTATACATAAGATAAATTAGATTGTAAATATTCATTAGAAATATAAAAAGATTTCCTACATAATCGTATTTTATTTTTAATTTTTAGACATCAAATAATTTAATTTATTTATGACACAAAGATGATGCAGTAATTATCTTATTAATGAAATATTGACATAATTAATGTTATAAATACCAAAATAAATGTAATTTAAGACTTTTTATGAATTAAACGAATTGTATAGGTTAATATGACATGTTATTATTGATTTAATTAACTTTTTTCGAACTTATAATTCTGTTATGATTTTCACAAAAATCAATTACAAAATAGTGTCAAAATTGACATAAAATAGTTTTTAAAACAAATATTATATTATTAATTGTTATTTTATTCCAAAAAATATAAGGTTAGTCCAAATGACTTATATAAGGTTATATATATTAATAATAAATAACTTGGGGTTCGTTTGGCTTCTTATAGTATGTTTATTAACCTTATAGTGTAAGAACACAAGAAGACACGGTAAAAGTACAATTATTTAACATAATGTTAAATCTAAATGATAAGTTTAAAATAGGAACCTAAACTTGTCTAAATTATATTGGATGAGAGGATTTCGACCCATACCCACCTTAGCCTCAAAATAAATCAATTTGGAGCTATTTAAAACCGAAATTGACTTTATAATAAAATAATAGTTTTAGTTATTCCAAAGGTGCCCCTCTCCTCCCTTATAAAAGGACACCTCCTCCCTCTCTTCCTCACACAACTTTGAGCCTTCAATCTCGTCAAACCCCTGAAAAATTCTCTTCTCCACTTCCCTAGAAACATCCTAGAGGTTATGGTCTTCCTCAAAGACAAAGTTTAGTGCCCTAAGAGGAGGTCTCAAAGAGGCGCTTCAAAGAAGAGGTAATTTCCGTTACCGATTCTTTCACCTTTATTTCTTCTTCCACTTCTTCTTCTTAGGTTGTTTCATTATGAAGTAATAACATCAGTATCACTCATATACTTATATGTTATTATAAGTATTAAACAATCCTATTTCACCATCTATCCATCCTACGGAAAACGAAATCACCGCGCGTGCGTACATA
The DNA here is from genome assembly GCA_963277665.1 of Viscum album. Taxonomy (NCBI): domain Eukaryota; kingdom Viridiplantae; phylum Streptophyta; class Magnoliopsida; order Santalales; family Viscaceae; genus Viscum; species Viscum album. The sequence continues at coordinate 832,353,034 of OY728151.1, read as the reverse complement.
CGGAATACCGTCTCCACGCCGTGGTGTAATCTCTTTTCCGCCACCACCTTAATTGGATGGGTATAATGGTGTAATGAGTAACTATATATGATTATTATAAAGTGATATTGATACTGGAATAGTATACATACACTTCAACACAAGTTCAAGATCATGATAACGATATCATCGCTCGTGCGTACGTACGGAATACCGTCTCCACGACGCGATGAGATTCATTCTCCACATTAACCATTAATGAATGACTATAAAGTATATATAATGAATAATAATGAAATATATGACATGTTAAATCTACTGGATTTATGTATATATATATATATATATATATATTTCATCTACTTACTTCCATTCAAGACAATAAGGAAAGGAAAACAGCGTTCATGCGTACGTACGGACTACCGTCTCCATGAACGGTGTGTTTCATTCCATTTATCAATCTATTATATATATATATAGACTGAATATATTTTATATATAAATAATGTTTTATATTCTTGAAGTAAGTAAATCGTGATGTAAGTAATAATAATTTCAAGAACAACAAGTCCAAATACCTACGACAAATGAATCGATTTTACCCAAAACACTCTTTAACATGGAATTTAAAAAAGAACAGGTAGAATAAAGTCATAATTGAACCATATATGATAAAATTACAATGAATATGATTCTGGAATAAGTCAATGACATTATTTAAATCATTATACAGGAGGTTCGGACACTTACAAAGCAAATCAGACCTAAGGTAAGGGAAATATCACAATCTCATTTTTATCCGATATTGTTTATACTTTGGTATTTACTGGGGTGTATTTTATCATCCACATCCATGTTTTCTCAATATGTAATATTATTTCCATCCACCTACAATTGTTTAATTCCAATTTTACCCTTCGATGAGTTTTTAGTAAAGGATATGAAACGAATCTTTTGTCGTTTTTCGTACAAGGTACTTTTTGACTTTTCTGAAAAAAGTACGAAGAATGTTTTTTTAACTTATACGGCATTAATGGATTTTTAAAACATTATTTCAAAGAAGCTTCCTTTACAAGTTTTCAAGTTTATTTTTAATCAACTTCTTTTAGTTTATAATTGTATGACATGTTATGAAAAGAAAAGTGTTTTTGAAGAAGAAAGGATATTTTCCTCAAGAATTCATTTCAAGTGTTTTATCAAAATTATTTTCTATCTAAGATAATAAAGGGTTCTGTTTTTATCCCTATTATTAAATTGATTTGATTATGTTGTGATGGAATTATTTTTATGAATTCCTTTATCTTATATGAAATGTTTTATGATATCACGATGTTTAAGATTCCCATTTTTATTACATGGGTTATGCAATGATGTATGATTTATGATTTTGTGGCACACATAAGAAAGGATTCATTATAAGATTGGTGGGACCTATATCTCCCTCCAATGCATTGGGTAAAGATTTTATATCTCATCAGATAGACATGGCTGGAACGGTAGGTTATACCGGTTCAGTGAAACAAGACTGAAACGAGGGTGAATCGGTTCAGAAAGGGACTTTGTCCACGAAGATAGTCTTGGCAATGAGTCTTGACTAACAAGAAATGATTCTCTATGATTATGTGTGTATGCCACAAAGTTTCATGTTTTAAGTAATGATTATTGTGATTACATTTCACTGCCATGATTTATCCCATGTTATGAAATTATGATCTCTTTTGCAGGTTAAGAATTCCAAAAGTTATGTGCTTGTGTATACGATGTGATTGATATTTCTTTTGTTTACCCATACTGAGCATTTGAGCTCACCCTTTTGTATGTTTTCTTTTCCCCAGGATATAAAGAAAGGTTTTAGGTATTAAAAAAAGGAAGATATTTATGGGAGATGTTGAAGATCTTTCACCGGGATTAGAAGATTATATTCCGAGTTTCCAAAGAAACTAAACTATTACGATCCTTGTGTGTGTGTGTTTTTGTTATGTACTAAGTATTCCGCAAATGTAATGTAATGTCAATGTACGTCAAGCTTCGGGTCTCTACATAAACAATCATTTGGAAATCGAGGGTTGTGTCTAGGGTGTTGTAATGATGTAACTCTGGTACAGTTTGGGTACTCAGGGGATGAACATTAAAAACTCCTGTAAATTAAAATAATTATAGGATATTTACATAATCATTACTAAAATTGAATATAAAAATTTAAATTGAACATTTAAATTTGGTTTAAAAAAACACCACTAGAAAAAAAATTCTACATAATTATATTTCTATATTAACTAGTAATATACTGATTCATTGCCATTTTTTCAATAATATAGAATTGTATAATTTAGGCATAAATGTATAATTTTTTTTATATATTGGGACTTTATATAACCTTGGTTAAAAGGATCGAATATTAGTAACTAATTAAGAAACACCAGTGACACATAAAATAATTCATGTGATGTTCTCAAAGTGATTTCATATGGTCGACAAGTTTTCTTACTAGTATTAATTAAGTGGGATTTGTATATTTATATAATATTCTACTCATTATAGTTTTAACATATCATCATAATCTATTTTTTCATGATTATCATTGACTAGAGACAAATTATAGTAGTATATTTCAAGAAGTTATTATCATTTCCTATCTTGTTTCAATTACACCCATTATAAATGGATGATAAATGAAGTTTAATTCATAAGCATTACATGTTACAAATTTTATTCATTTAGGGTAAACCAACTAGCTTCTCTTACTTAAACTAATTCAAATTACCCATGTTTCTCATATATATGGATTTCTTACTCTATTGTTATTATTTCATAAGTATAGTTAGTAAACTAATGTGGCTACACATACATATTTCTTTTATATCTAAATTTTATTCCAATATATTAATTTTATGAGAGAAAATTTTCTAGAAGATGTGTATATTGATCTATTGGTGAAATATTGGTTGCCTTATATTTAATAAATAACTTTATTATAAATTTAATAGAATATAATAATATCCAAAATTCCCAAAATATCATAAAATGTTATAATTGAACATTAAATTACTAAATAACACATTATTAGCATTTAAATTCATAATAGGATCATATTTTATTATAATATCAACATTTTCTCTTATATAGAACATTTATCCATTCAGTTCACTATTTAGGATTCCTTTAAGACTATAATTATTATAACTCCTTATAGTAATGTGTCCTTCACATTAATATTTTAATAATATATTTTTAGTGCTTGTCAACTATATATGATTATTATTAATCATAATGTAGATACTTTTATCATAATTTTATTAATATCATAATATTTATTAGAAATAATTGTCACTATGAGTATTTTATACTAAAATCTCTTTGGCATAATCTCTTTGAGTGTTTCATGCATAAATTTTATATAGTTGGAAAAATTATTTAATTGATAAAGAATTATCTAAGAAAGTCTTAAATAATAATAGTAACTATATGAAATTTTCAAAAATCATTATTTCATATAATATCAAAAGTATAATTACACTCCCACTAAAACATTAGTTTACATATAATTCATTGGTCTTTTTCTAAAAATAAACTCTTTGACTATGTCATTGAATCTAATTTTCTCATTTTAAGGAAATTATGTTAATATATAAAAGTTTATTTTCTATTGGAATTTTTTTTACAATAATACATAGATTCAAATAAATGATAAATTACATCCCATAATTCCTCTTAAATGTATTCTTATTATAGAATTTTTTTATATTTATTTTCATAATTCATAACTATAGAATATTATATAAAATAAAAGTAACTATATGGACTACAAACACAAGACATTTTAGTTGATACTATGAATTTGTAACTATTAGAAACCATTTTTTATTTAAGTAAATACTTTTAAAACTATAAAAATTTTATATTGAAAACTTTATTTGATTTTATGTGTGTTAACTCATCAGTTAAATCAACAAGTACATAAATATTTTTTTTTGTACATGGATATCATCTTATATTGCATGGAATGAAGTCATATTTCATATTTTTGGTTGATTATATATTTCATTTACTCTTTTATATAATCATTTGAGTATTACATCAATCATAATAAATGTACATTTGTTGGAATTAGGAATATTAAAAATTAATGTATATTTTTGTATCTAGAACACTCATTTTTCAAATATCCATAAGAAATTATTCATATTTAATTATTAAAATGGTGTCTTATTATTGTTATTGAACTTCATTAAGTTCAATTATACTTCCACTAGTTATTTAGGAATAGAATTCCTTTTATATAAATACATAAACTTAAACAACAGTAATTTTTTATTATAAAGGATAATGATCACTAGGCAATTTTCTAGGGTAAATAAAAGAAAATATTTTAATATTAGATCTAATTTTTTTATATGAAAAAATTATTTTAATGAAACTATTATTTTTAATTATTAAAAAATGGTCATATTATAGGATATGATGAAATAGAAAAAATGATCAAGGCATACACTGTGGCTGGAAAGTCAAACAAGAAAAATCCTCTACAAAATAAGGGATAAGCTCGAGCTTGGGTTATAGAAACATATCATGTAATTTTCCTGTCTCAAATATTTATAAAATATAAAATTAATCAATTTCTATTATGTATTGAAAATTTTATAGTAATAAAAAATTAATTTTGATCTTCTTGTGTAGAAATTATAAAATTTTGAAATGTATTCAAGAATACAAAAATCATTTGAAATACCTTCACAACAATTCACTATTATATTCACATAAATAGGACAACCCATGTTCATTTTGTAAATGAAACTACTGTATAAAATATATATTTACAATATGTGTTATCGTGAATTGTATTAATAATATTATAAAATAAAAATTATTCATTTTTTAAATAAAAAAACTTTCTAGAGTCCAATAATGTTTTTTCTTGGAGTTTGTAAAATTATTGTGATTATTTTCATCATTTTGTATTAAAAAAGTTAAAATAGTAATTTTAAACTAATATATGGTCATGGAATTAAATTTTCAATATATCATTGATCTCAAAATAGGGTTTCCCCTATGGTGTGAATTTTATTATAATTAATCATAGTTTATTTTTTAGATATTATAGGGATTTATTTATTTATTTATTTAATTATTTACTTCTTATTTGGTATTTTTTATAAAAAAATATTATACATAATTATTATTGTGGTTGGTGTTTATGGGAATAAAGGAAGTTGGGGGAGATTATTTGTTAAATTTAATTAATATGGTATACTCATAATGGAGTTAGATGAAGGAAATATTCAGAGTAGTTTAATTATTTTAAGTAGTTATTACACATAAAAAAATTAATGTTGGTAGCTAATATTCATTATTAAAATCAGGGTAGTGGAACTTATATTTCTCACAAATTAATACATTTCATCTTATTATTATTAGTGAATTATCATGATTTATTTATTGTGTGAAAAGTGTAACAAATAAAGAATGGTAGAAAAAGAACAATTAGTGAAGGATAGTGATCCATCATAGTGACTGAGACAATGACTCTAAATTTTCATATCTAAATATACATGATTAAATCATGGTTTTTAATTTATATTATTATTATATGAAACATTATAATATGTAATATTAATATTATGGTAAATGGGAAATTAATTTATGGTTAAATATATTGGTGAATATATTCTTTATTGATCTATTTTTTTCATGATAATTTAAAAGGACATTCAAAATGTAATTGAATATTTATGAAATTATGATAAAAATTGATTATATTAGAAGATGATGAAAAATTCATACAATATCGATGAAGTTGTATGGTGGGGTATTGGATCCTGAATAGTGTTATATCAAAGTAATAGTTCTCATCTAAATACATTTTCTATTTAATTGACTTGAATTCTTGGTTTTTATTTAATGTAATGGGACCCTTCCATATGGAATTGGTGTTGTTCCACTTGTTATAGTTTTATATCGACACTTGAATTTCATAGACAGTTCATAATTCTCAATTTATAGTGTTTTTATAGGGGTTATGCTAGATTAAATGTATATCATGTCACTTACTAGTTTTAATATTCTTTTCATTCTGAAAGTGAAACACATGCCATTCCAGAATAGCACATGTGGTGTTCCATATTTTCTATCTTATTATCTATTCATCTATTGGATTGGGGGTATACTAGGAAGTATGGGGGTGTGACACTTTATATTTCATATTCTTAAAACCCTCAAAGTATCCTTTGAAAAGTATCTGGTGAATGATTTATCATATTATATTGAACTATTTTTATTCAACTAAATATTATTTTATAGGATATTAATTGTAAATTTGATTCTATTAATTATGTGGTTTGACTAGTGATGAATGTGATGATATTTTTATGTGTTAGTACCTAGAATATGAGAAACTTTATTGGTATGCATTTCTCCCATGGAATTAGAAGATGAAATTTCAATTCATAGGTTGATTCCATGTTGAGTTAGATAACTTATGTACTTATTTAATCTCAACCATAACTCAACCCATTTAATTAAATGTGTTTACCTTCCCCAACCCATTAATGAATGGGTCAAACCTAACCCAAACCACCATTATATTTAACTTTAAATAAATAATATAGACTGCATCATGAATTGTATAACTAGTTAATATCATATAAACTCAATGAATTAACCAAATTTAATTTTCCTATTTATATGAAAAATTACTTAATTAATTTAAAACATATGTTATCCTTATTACAAATCATCCCTTTTAAACTATTTAAATTAAATAAATTGTTATAAAAATGTTTTATTATTTCAAATTAAGTTGATTATAAGAATAAAATATATTATAAAATTTATTATTATAATATTATAATTATTTTATATTATTATTATAAATTAAATCATATTACATGGGTTAGATGGGTCAGCAATGGTTAATAAGAAACCAACCCAAATAGTATTTTTGCCCAATTACTCAACTATATTATAAATTGAACCCATTTAAATCATGTTATATCATACAAGTTATCATTTATGGTTTATAAATATCACCTCTACTAAGACCTATTATGAGAAAGGTCATTATAGATGTTAATATGATCATAATGTTGGGGATGATTTTGAAGATCCAATTTGGACTCCCTGATATGGGATTATTAATAGAATAGGATTTAAACAAATCAAATTAACATGTTGAGGTAAAATTAAGATTGAAAAAAAATGTAAATGGGTTATTGATGGTTATGATATTAAATAAAACACATGGGTGGTGAATATAATATATTATTGTTTTTTTATAAAATGGTTGATCTAGAATTATATTATTAGATATGATACTTTAACCTGAAATCCATATAGTGGGATACAATTAGATGGATGAAAGATTAACCTCTCTCCTCTCCCTTATGATGATGTGGATGGTGTAATAATATATTTTTCCGGGTGTTAGGGATATGGTTGTAATATAATATGTATCTTATGTGATGATGGTTAAGAGATGGAATGTGTGGAATTGGGACTAGTGTTTACAAGTTGGTTGGTGACTCTATAATTCATGGGGGTTTAATTACACTTAATAGAACATAAACAAGAAATAAAAATCATAATCCCAAGATCAACATTCTATGATATTTGAAATAATTCTAAACTAGAAATAAATAATGGTGAAGATCACCTTACATAGATTATTTCAATAAAAATATCTAAATTTATTCTTGATGAAGATCATAATAGACATAAAATCATCCCTCCTTTATAGTGTATCTATGGTATTCTGAATCATAGAGTGTATGTATGAGATCCTTCCAACCAACATAGTGTTCTATCACCTTGAGCATAATGAAGTTGGAATAAGAATATCTTCAGGTTCTATTGATTATGGGTCGAGCATTAAGAATACACACAACCACTTCCATCGCATGGTAGTGAGATATTATATATCCCTTAGGGACTCTCTTTGAGAATTAATTCATTAATTCATGTGTTATAATTCATGAGTTAACACATCAAAAAAATCATATACCATATTCATGAACTTGTACGCATTGCATCCCATGAAATTCCTCTTTTTACATGACAACCAATGTGGTAGTTACCCAAAATATTGAATCTAGAAGTGTTGTATCATATATAATTATTTACAGCATTTATATTCATACCCAATGACTATATGTAATAATATTTACATTAATTGGTCCAATAATAATTTATAATTTCTTATTTTATTAAAGGTAGTGGAATTAATTTTTATTATAGGAATTATGACTACCATAACCATTCCTTAAAATTATGAGGATACTAGGAATTAAATTATCCATTTTATTCACTTTATGATATTCTATATTGTTAAATATTGTTATAGACTATTATATCAAATATAAAAGTATTTGGGGAATATGAATTTCTTCAATATCATACTTACACTAAAACCTCATTGACTTTTTCCATTTCACCTTATATTGTATCATATATAATAACCTATGAAACAATATCCAAAACTCTTTTGTATATCTTACAAACCATTTTTGGAAATATATCATCAATTTCACCTTGTATTACTTATGAAATAACTTGTGAATATTCATCCAAAAATTCTTTTGGATTAACTCTAAAACGTTTTTTGAGTATCTCTTTGATCCAAAATCAATCCTTATTCAATTAACCAGAGAGTTTAACCACATGGGACTTTGAAGAAATGATAATAAATATTAATATATATATCCCTAAATCTGTTCAAAGATAATTCTCTATAAAATCATCAATGTTACTCAATCGATGAAGGTATTGGGTGTGTTATCCATAAAAAACATGAATCTCAATACCTACATCCACCAATTTCATCATATGATAATGTACATTCTCATAATTTCCCTTTTTCTGTGACATCAAGTTACCATTGGACATATAATATGCCAATACCTTATATCAAACTCATGCATTCTTGATTATTTAAGTATAAATTGACCTAGTTGATGAATACATCACATGTAATTCATCATTATGGATGATCACATCGCATTCCCCACATTAAAATAGATAAGAACATTTTATATACAATATATGTGTGGCCACGCACTCCCAATACTATCTAAATTTAGGGCCTAGATGTCCTAATATCCATATGAGAGGATAAATCCCATCTTGGTTGAGCTCCAACTGATGAAATGTTCAGAAACATACCCAACCACCCCTATTTAGCTAAGCCTTGTGGCTTGTGTTAGAATGGTATCAAGTATAGTGGTTCTCATACTAGGTATCTCTAAAACCTCAAGTAATGGGGACTTTTATATGATCCATACAACCATAGTATACTAGATATGTAGTGTATGACACTCCATGTGGTATACTTAGTGGATCATATGAGGTGAAAAACACTTTTTATACCTCATGAGCATATTTTATATCCCATAAAAAAATCATATTCATGTTAACCTTAACATTTTGTTATTCCCTATCATACTAAAAGATATAAATTAGTTAGGTATAACTCAAATTCATACTTTGAGTGGTCAATTATTATTTTTTTGTATATAAATAAATACATATATGTAGCTAATATGGAATAATTATAAAGTGAATATTTCCTTTTATGTGATATATTTTATATTAATAAACATATTTTAAGAATTATTAAAAAAACATACTTAATCTCTTTTCTAGAATATCATATATGATAGACCACAAGATTATCCTTATGTTTTCTGAACTTTATAGGGTTTTATAACTCATTAAATTTGTATTTAATTCCTTCCACGTCTCTATATGACCATATGATAGAAAAATCCCACTAAACTCTTTATTAATTAATATATATGAAGAAAAAAAGTTTGATTAATGGTGAGATTTAGGAATCATATTCATAATTTTCAACTCCTCAAATGTAACAACCCAAAGTTTCATTAATGGAAAATCCCTCTTGATCTTATTAAATGTCTCTTTATAAAAAATGTTTTTATAAAATGTCAACTCCATTGATTTTATGATAATAATTGTGACCGTTACTTTTATAGTCGTTGAACAGTGATCACATGATTAGTATAAATATAGGGCTTTAACACATCCAATTTTACTTAGACAAAGGAAGCGATGGCCTCATCCAATAGAATTTCCCCATACGAAGCCCATTTATCGGAGCTCGGAAAAGAGGTGGTGTCCTTGGGATTCACTCTTGACCAAGCCCAAGCTGAGCTTCACCATGTCAAGCTCGAACGGGACCGTCTACAGGAGAAGTGGAAGTTGATTGAAATTACCACTCGAGCGATGTTATCCGAGCCACCCCAACAGTCTGTCACCATCACACACCTTACCATTAGGTCTTATGCGGCTGTTTTAAGGGGTTATGTAATAATTAATTAGTACTATGTTCATGTACATTATTTTTTTATATAATAATGAATATAATTTCTAGTCATTTTTGATACATTGTAAATAGTTTTTTAAGTACAAATGGTGTTTTTAGTTATTATTTAATTAAGAAATCTATTTTATTAAATTAAGGGATTTTTGAATTAAATAATATTTTAATAAAAGAATATTATTATTATTGAATTAATTTTTATTAAATATAAATGATCTTATAATTTTATGAATGCAATTAAATTTTTGTATTAAGGTTTGAAAGTCATTTCTGTCAAAACCCCTGAATTTTCGATAAATGTCAGTTTTTATTTTAAAAGTGAAAATTAACATATTTAGAAAATTATTTAGATAAAATAAATTTCATTTATGGAATCAGGACGTCGAAATTATCCAACGGTGAATTTTTCATAATTTTCTGAGACAGTCAAATTTTTGGGTAAAAATTAAATATCGTTTAAATATATAATGTGTTTTATGACATCATCATGACCCAATAGTGATGTAATAAAATACTATAATCTTTATGTTCGGCCAATATATGTTTTACCATTAAAATAATGTGATTTTGGGTTTGTTTGACTTACTTTTTAAAGCATTAATGGACCCCTCAAGACTTATTCAACACCTTGCCTTTTTAAATTAATTTCCATGGGAGTGTGACTCACCTCCACATAAGCAACCCTAATATTTTAAGAAGTTAGGACTTTGACCTTATAAAATATTGTTTTCCTCTTCCCTTTTCCAAAAACCATGGGCAAAAACCATGGGATAGTTTGTGGTTTGGATTAATTTAATGTAAGGGGACCCAAACCTAAATAATAAAGAATTCCCTCACCTTTCCTATATAAACCCACGCAAGCTCCCACTTCCTCCTCACTAAAAGCCCTTGGAGTTCGTCTAACCTCTTCCCTACTCTCTCTATAATCCTCCCAAGGTGCCCCAATCTCCCAAGAAGCCTCTCACAAGCCTCTCTCTTGCCTTTGGAAGCACACTTCCAAGTAAGGGTTTTTTCTTCCTTTCTCATTTTTGTCCAATTTTCTTTAAGTTGTTTTGCCATTTTAATTTAAATTATGAATGTTGGGGTATGGTTTTTCACCTCCCTCATACTTCCCTATTTATGTTTTAATTATGGTAGACCCCTTTCTCTCTCATTAAATTCCTCCCATGTACACCCGTTACTATGCGGAAATTCCGAAAGGAACTTCTCTCTCCTCTTTTACATTAAAGCAATACTTTTGTATCATGAATATAAATTCTATTAAAATTGTTAGGACATGTATCTATATGACCTCCTTACTTTTCATTACATGTAAATATGATGAGTAACCTCTTTCTCTCTCATCAACCATTTTTATGAATTCTTATGTCACGCTGTTATGCTGCTGAAATCGCACCGATTTTCTAAGCCAATGCCATTGTGTAGTGGATACCATGCCCATTTCTCCATCAATGGTATCCATATTTATGCACCTTTACTTATTTATTACAAAGTTTCATGTATTAATTCCACGTTCCTTTATCGTGGAATAAATGATTATGTTTTATGAACCCATGTTTTATGATCCATGTGGCACACTTATGCATGAAATGAAATGTTTAAGAAGGGTGCACCCTTATAGCGCTCCAATGCATTGGGTAAAGTATAGTATCATGATACGTAATTTTCAATGAGTGTTGACTCGTGATAATTAAAGTGAAACGGGGTTTTACTCGTTCTTCATGTGCAATGAGGATTTACTCATGCTCTATGTTCAATGAGCCTTGGCTCATGCTAATTCCATGTTAAGTGTCGTTGCCACATTTACATGTTATGATTATCATGCTTTATCATGCCTTTATGTTCATGTTTCTTTTATTCTCTATTGATATTCATATTTTCTAACATGTATTGTACTCCTCATGTTATTCCATGTGTACTCCCTTACTGGGCATTATAGCTCACCCTTTTCTTATGCATGTCCTCAGGTTATCCCATGCAATGCTAAGTACGAGGGAATGTAGTGGTCATGTAAAGGAAGTTCTCAATAAAGATATTGTATTTCATGTTTTAAGTTTTTATGTAATGATCCTAAGCCCCAAAGACACGAAACCTCTCGATCTTCTTGTTGTATCAAGTAAAGTTTTATGTAATAAATCATGTTTAAGTTTTTAATAAAAGCAGGGTTGTCATAGTTGGTATCAGAGGATAGGTTTATTTATTTTTGGGATTTGGAAACCCTAGTAAAGCCTTAGATACAATAATAAGTATAATAAAAGCATCCCTGAGTTTTTTTAAGTACTGAGTAAGTGGTTTATCAAACAAATACATCCTTGTCTGGATACGAGCAGGTAGAGGCGGCTCTGGCACAGATGTATCCTAGGGGGTAAAACCCGAAAACACCGTTTTGAGCTAGACTCGAACGGGAACTGGTGAACGACAACGGGCCTTGCTGCACTCTTTGTTACAACACTCCCAGGGGATATGTTTTTATAAATTCACAAGATTAGTATGAACCCTTTTAAAAAAATTCCCCTACGAATATATGTTATAAAGTAGATCATGAAAAGCCTAGATTGAAGCCTATAGACTCATGAGTTAAGAAAATAAAAGTTTATTTATAAGTCATCAACTTTTGTCTTTGGATTACCCTTTATTTGTTACCCCAAACTTTCCTTTTATTCCATAAAATGGCCGGTAATAGGAGGACTCGGGCTAACAACTGTTGTGAAGATCAGTGTGATGACTGTACTAATGAGATGCCAAATCCAATGGGAGCAGGAATCGCGAACATTGTCACTCTTCTCTCTCATCTAACTCAAGTTTTGAATAGAAACATGGGTCAATAGGAACATTCAACCCCCCCTAAGAAAGAACAAGTCAATATCGAGGGCTTCATGAGACAAAGGCCTTCTACTTTTAGTGGATCATCCGATCCCACGATCACTGAACAATGGATCAACTCTATTGAAAATATCTTCACCATCCTCCAATGTTCTGAACAAGAGAAGGTTCTCCTGGCGGCTTATCGTATGGAGGGTGAAGCTAATCAATGGTGGACGTTGATAAAAAAATACGAAGCCTGAGGAGTAGATTGAGGTGTTGGAATGGAATGATTTTCGAAAGATGTTTTTCGATAAATATTTTTCGCGCACCCTCCGGCTTAAGATGGAAAGGGACTTCCTTTCCCTCAAGAAAAAAGATGAAGAATCTGTTGGAGCGTACGAGGCAAACTTCACGAGTCTTGAATGATACACTTCCGGATTTGTTGTTACCCCCGAATGCAATGTTGACCGCTTCTTTGGTGGGCTGAAGCCTAGCTTCTGGAAAGCATTAGTGATCCGTGACTTTGACAACTATGAGGAAATTGTATGATGTTCCCTCAAGGTCGAAATGGAGATCGGGGAATCACAGGGTTATCATGGGGACAAGAAGCGTAAGGTGGAATTCAATGCTGGTGATCCGATGGATAAATCCAATGGTGCTAAGAAGATCCAGCACCCCACTTGCCAAAAGTTCAGAAAGAAGCACCATGAAAATTTACTTAAGGGGACGAGGAAATGCTTCAGGTGTGGAAGGGAAGGGCACCTAGCTATTAACTGTCGGCAAGAAAGACCTGCGGCTACGATAGAGGAGAGGAACACTCCATTCGAACCCCAACGCGTTGTTCAATGCTAAAAATTCAATGAATCGGGTAATTTTTCAAATCAGTTTCCTAATCCAAGGGTTTTCGGGGCCAACCAACAACCTCCAAGGCAGCAAGGAAGATCTTTTTCCATCACTTCTGCCGAAGTGAACCCCGAAAACGAAGTGGTGACAGGTACGCTAGTTATTCATTCAAGAATAGAGAACGTACTTTTTGATTCAGGTTCTACGCATTCTTTTATATCTCAAAAGTTTAGTAGAACAGTCCCAGCACCACCAAAAATCATGGAAGTAAAGATTTCGGTGAGTATGGAAAAGGGGGAAATCAATGCATCCCATTAATATAAGTCCTCCCATATTATAATCTGTGGATTGAATTTCCCGGAGAACCTCGTCATACTCCCTCTGGTGGAATTTAATGCAATTCTTGGCATGGATTTGCTTTCCTTATATAGAGCCAACATAAATTGTCGGGAGAGGGAAATAACACTCCATATGGAGAATCGACCCCCGATTCTTTACAAGTGTCAGGAGGAAGATTAATCTCCTTTAGCTCCATCATCTCAAGAATTGATATTACTGCCTTATGAGCACGCATATTTGGCTCAGATGATTGAGTCTAAGGAAGAAACCATCCTTGAAGAAATGCCTATTGTGAGGGAATTTGCTGAAGTGTTTCCTGAGGAACTGCCTGGTCTTCCTCATAGAAGAGATGTTGAGTTCTCAATTGAACTTATACTTGGGGCGCTACCAATATCCAAGACTCCATATAGAATGGTTGTTGTTGAGCTTAAAGATATGAAGAAACAACTACAGGAGAATCTGGATAAAGGGTTTATACGCCCAAGTGCTTCACCATGGGGTGCACCAATCCTCTTCGTCAAGAAGAAGGATGGGTCAATTCGGCTTTGCATCGATTATTCTGAACTTAAAAAAATCACGATAAAGAACAAGTATCCTCTCCCAAGAATCAATGACTTGTTTGATCAGTTGCGTGGAGCACAATACTTCTCCAAGGTGGATTTGCGGTCGGGATATTATCAAGTAAGGGTGAAGAAGGAATATATCCCCAAGACTGCTTTTCGCACAAGATACGGGCACTATGAATCCATAGTAATGCCTTTCAAACTCACCAATGATCTAGAAATCTTCATGTACTTGATGAATAGAGTCTTTAGATATTACCTTGAAAAATTTGTGGTAGTGTTTATAGATTATATTCTAATATACTCCAAAACTAAGGAGGATCATGAGGAGCATTTAAAAACTGTACTAGAGACTTTACACAAGGAGAAGCTCTATGCAAAGTACATCAAGTGTGAGTTCTGGTTTAAGGAGGTCTCATTCTTGGGCCATATCATCACAAGAAATGGGATATATGTATACCCCTCCAAAACAGATGCAATTGAGGGATGACCGAGGCCAACATCGGTAACAGATATCCGTAGCTTCTTGGGGTTAGCTGGATATTATCGACGATTTGTGAGAAATTTCTCGCAATTATCCAACCCTCTTACCAAGCTAACTCGAAAGGGAGTAAAGTTTGTTTGGAGTGATGAATTAAAATAAAGCTTCAAGGAGTTGAAAAGGATTCTTATCACTGCGCCCATGCTCACTTTACCCACAAGTGGGGAACTTTTTGTTTTATTCAGTGATGCTTCGAAGAAGGGATTAGGATGTGTGCTGATGCAGAATGATAAAGTGATATCCTATGCCTCAAGGCAGTTGAAAATCCATGAGAGAAACTATCCAAAGCATGATCTGGAGTTGGAAGCGGTGATCTTTGCCTTGAAAATCTGGTGGCATTATCTCTATGGGGAGAAATGTGAGATATATACTGACCACAAGAGTCTTAAATATATATTCACACAGAAAGATCTGAATATGCGCTAGAGAAGATGGATAGAGCTCATCAAGGATTATGACTGTTCAATCTATTACCACCCTGGGAAAGCGAACAAGGTGGCAGATGCCCTAAGTAGAAAAGATCCAGCGATTCTATCAATGATGAGAATTGAGAAGAATCCAATATTCTTAGACTTGATGAAAATTTACATGGGAATCATAGAGAAGGGAACATCATCAATCCTTTCACAAATGATTGCTCAACTGTCTCTTGTAAAGAGGTTAAAGGATGCTCAAAAGGATGATGTAGGAATTCAAGAAAAAGTGGAAGCTATCGAAAAAGGGAAATCCTCAGAGTTTAATGTTAATGAGGAATGAATTGTGTGGTTTGGGAAAAGACTGTGTGTTCCATCAAGTCCGGTGCCGAAGAAGGAAATTTTGGATGATTCACATAGTTAAAATTTATCTATTCACCTAGGGAGCACAAAGATGTATCGAGATCTCCGAGAAAACTTTTGGTGGGATAATATGAAGAAGGAGATTGTTGAATATACATCAAAGTGCCTGGTGTGTCAGCAAGTGAAGGCAGAGAGGTAGAAGTCTAAGGGGATGATGCAACCATTGCCCATACTAGAATGGAAATGGGAGAACATAACCATGGACTTTGTCACCGGACTTCCAAGGACATCCAAAGGCAACAATGAAATCTGGGTTGTTGTGGATCATCTTACAAAGACTGCACACTTCATTTCCATTCAGGAGGATTTCTCTTTGGATCAAATGGCATGGATATATATCAAAGAAGTGGTAAGGTTTCATGGAGTACCACTATCTATTGTGTCTGACCGAGATCCAAGATTCACCTCTAAGTTTTGGAAGAGTCTTCAACATGCTCTGAATACTGAACTGAACTTCAGTACAGCCTATCATCCTCAAACAGATGCTCAATCCGAGCGGACTATCCAAACACTTGAGGATATGTTGAGAGCATGCTCAATGGACTTTAAAGGAGGATGGGATCAACATCTTCCTCCAGTTGAGTTCTCTTATAATAACAGTTTCCACTCGAGCATCCAAATGGCACCATATGAAGCCCTGTATGGGAAAAGGTGCAGAACACCGGCATGTTGCGATGAGGTCGGTGAACGTAAGCTTCTTGGACCATAAATGGTCGAAGAAATGGTGGAGATGTTGAAAACCATTCAGCAGCATATCAAGGTAGCCTAGAGTCGACAGAAGAGTTATGTAGATAATCATCGACGAGACCTTGAGTTTAAAGTTGGAGACATGGTGTTTCTACACATATCTCCATGGAATAAGGTCATAAGGTTTGGAAGGAAAGGGAAGTTAAGTCCAAGGTACATCGGCCCCTTCGATATTCTTGATCGTGTCGGGGTTGTGGCCAATCGAATAGCACTTCCACCTGCCATGGCCAAAGTACATGATGTCTTTCATGTATCCCTCTTAAGGAAGTACATACTGTACCCTTCACGTGTACTCTCTTCTGAGGTGGTACAATTGGAAGATGATCTTTCTTATGAGGAGCTACCAGTGAAGATCTTATATCGTAGAGAAAAAGTTCTACGAAATAAGACAATGCCCCTCGTCAAGGTCTTGTGGAGAAACCACAAGTTTAAATAAGTGACTTGGTAATCAGAGGATATGATGAAGCTGAGTTACCCACATTTGTTTTAGTTTGGGAAAAGGAAAATTTCAAGGGCAAAATTTCTTAAGGGGGGAATATTGTAACGACCCAAAGTTTCATTAATGGAAAATCCCTCTTGATCTTATTAAATGTCTCTTTATATAAAATGTTTTTATAAAATGTCAACTCCATTGGTTTTATGATAAGAATTGTGACCATTACTTTTATATCCATTGAATAGTGATCACATGATTAGTATAAATATAGGGCTTTAACACATCCAATTTTACATAGACAAAGGAAGCGATGGCCTCATCCTGTAGAATTGCCCCATATGAAGCCCATTTATCGGAGCTCAGAAAAGAGGTGGCATCCTTGGGCTTCACTCTTGACCAAGCCCAAGCTGAGATTCACCATGTCAATCTCGAACGGGACCGTCAACGGGAGAAGTGGAAGTTGATTGAAATTACCACTCGAGCGATGTTATCTGAGCCACCCCAAGAGTCTGTCACCATCGCACACCTTACCCTTAGGTCTTATGTGGCTGTTTTAAGGGGTTATGTAACAAAAAATTAGTACTATTTCCATGCACATTATTTTTTTATATAATAATGAATATAATTTCTAGTCATTTTTGATACATTGTAAATAGTTTTTTAAGTACAAATGGTGTTTTTAGTTATTATTTAATTAAGAAATGTATTTTATTAAATTAAGGTATTTTGGAATTAAATAATATTTTAATAAAATAATATTATTATTATTAAATTAATTTTTATTAAATATAAATGATCTTATAATTTTATGAATTCAATTAAAATTTTTTATTAAGGTTTGAAATTCATTTCTGTCAAAACCCGTGAATTTCTGATAAATGTCAGTTTTTATTTTAAAAGTGAAAATTAACATATTTAGAAAATTATTTAGATAAAATAAATGTCATTTCTAGAATCAGGATGTTGAAATTATCTAACGGTGAATTTTTCATAATTTTCTGAGACAGTCAATTTTTTGGGTAAAAATTAAATACTGTTTAAATATATAATGTGTTTTATGACATCATAATGACCCAATAGTGATGTAATAAAATACTATAATCTTTATGTTTGGCCAATATATGTTTTACCATTAAAATAATTTGATTTTGGGTTTGTTTTACTTAGTTTTCAAAGCATTAATGGACCCCTCAAGACTTATTCAACACCTTGCCTTTTTAAATTAATTTCCATGGGAGTGTGACTCACCTCCACATAAGCAACCCTAATATTTTAAGAATTTCGGACATTGGACTTATAAAATATTGTTTTCCTCTTCCATTTTCCAAAAACCATGGTCAAAAACCATGGGATGGTTTGTGTTTTTGATTACTTTAATGTAAAAGGACCCAAACCTAAATAATAAAGAATTCTCTCACCTTTCATATATAAACCCACCCAAGATCCCACTTCCTCCTCACTCAAATCCCTTTTAGTTCGTCCAAAATCTGCCCTAATCTCTCTAGAATCCTCCCAAGGTGCCCCAATCTCCCAAGAAGCCTCTCACAAGCCTCTCTCTAGCCTTTGGAAGCACACTTCCAAGTAAGGGTTCTTTCTTCCTTTCTTATTTTTGTCTAATTTTCATTAATTTGTTTTTCCCTTTTAATTATAATTATGAATGTTGGGGTATGGTTTTTTACCTCCCTCATACTTCCATATTAATGTTTTAATGATTGGATACCCATTTATCTCTCATTAAATGCCTCCCATGTACACTCGTTACTATGCTGAAATTCCGAAAGGAACTTCTGTCTCTTCTTTTACATTCAATCAATACTTTTGTATCATGAATCTAAATTCCATTAAAATTGTTGGGACATGTATCTATATGACCTCCTTACTTTACATTACATGTAAATATGATGAGGAACCCATTTCTCTCATCAACCATTTTTATGAATTCTTATGTCACGCTGTTACGCTGCCGAAATCGCACAGATTTTCTAAGCCAATACCATTGTGTAGTGGATACCATGCCCATTTCTCCATCAAGGGTATCCAAATTTATGCACCTTTACTTATTGATTACAAAGTTTCATGTATTAATTCCACATTCCTTTATCATGTAATAAATCATTATGTTTTATGAATCCATGTTTTATGATCCATGTGGCACACTTATGCATGAAATGAAATGTTTAAGAAGGGTGCGCCCTTATAGTGCTCCAATGCATTGGGTAAAGTATAGTATCATGATATGTCATGTGAAATGATTGTTGAATCGTTCTAATTCAAGTGCAATGAGGGTTTACTCATTCTTCACGTGCAATGAGGATTTACTCATGCTCTATGTGCAATGATCCTTGGCTCATGCTAATTCCATGTTAAGTGTTGTTGCCACATTTCCATGTTATGATTATCATGCTTTATCATGACTTTATGTTCATGTTTCTTTTATGCTCTATTGATATGCCTATTTTCTAACATGTATTGTACTTCTCATGTTATTACATGTGTACTCCCTTACTGGGATTTATAGCTCACCCTTTTCTTATGCATGTCCTCAGGTTATCCCATGCAATGCTAAGTACGAGGGAATATAGTGGTCATGTAAAGGAAGTTTTCAATAAAGATGTTGTATTTCATGTTTTAAGTTTTTATGTAATGATCATAATCCCAAAATACACTAAACCTCTCGATCTTATTATTGTATCAAGTGAAGTTTTATGTAATAAATCATGTTTAAGTTTGTAATAAAAGCAGGGTTGTCATATTAAACATATCAAAAATCCTTAACTCTATAAAATCCAATTTTATGATATTAAATTATATTTTCTATTTAGAATTTCTATATAAGTTTGACATCATCATCATCTTAGAAACTCTTTCCATAAAAATTTTCATTGAGATCTTTTGTTAAATAATATAAATATTTACATTATTACTTACCAGTACATCCTAAACTCCTTTTGGATAAATTTACATTCACTTTGTTATAGGAACAAAATATAAATTTTTCATCTATCTTTAGCAAGATTACAAAAAAATCTTTTAAGATATTTAGTAAATAATCACTTTGTATTTTAACAATAATAATCCTTTAGTAAATAGTGATATTAACCTTCCTTGAAAAGAAAATGTAACTATTTACATTTTTCATTTCCATCACATATCCTAAATTATTTAGGATATTAAGTGAAAACACCATAAATTTTAGACTAGTATAATCATTAATTTTTTAACTTTGAACTTATCTAAGTCCAAATATAATCCCACTACCCACATAGAAACTATATTATCTTCATAATATGATGTTAAGATACCAATAATATTTTGTTATTACTAAATAATAATTATTATAATTTAATAGAAATATTTAACAAATAAACTATTGGTTCTATATCACAGATGGAATTATTTTGTTTTGGATAATTTTCCTTTTAAAAAAAGACTAAAATATTCAACTAATGGGTGGTGGTAAAATTTTCCCTCATATTTTAAAAAATATCTAGATAAATACTTTATCATGATAAAAAATTTTATTCTTATCATTTTCTCAAAACATGTTATAGAATCTAATAAATCATAAACCATGTGCATAAAATTAATCATATCATTTTGTTAACAATAAATAATCGATAATGAACAAATTATCTTATAATATAAAAAAATGATATGAATATACACATCCAATGATTATATTTTTATAATCTTTATAAATTACATTCCATTCAAATAGTTGTTGTATAAACTCTTTTCTTCATGACTTGAATGAAAACTATAAGCTCTATAAATTATTCCCTTGATTTTGAACTTCTTTATTTGTACAAAACCTTTAAAATATACATTTGGTATCACATAACCTTTAAAATAAAATAATTTATTTGTATAAAATTGATAGCTATCATATATATTCTATTGAGTTTCTAAAACTCCTTCATGTGTTCGGAAAAAATCCATCTCATGAAATCATGTTTCCTTCCTGATAACACCCTTAGATTTTAATGACCTTATCTTGTAACTCAAAGAAACCTTATTATACTCACCAGATATCTTTTCTTTTTTTGGTTTTAACTTTTTACCCACTTATACAGAAAACATAATACCAAAACCTAGAAATCACATGTCTAGTTCATCTATTCTCAATACTTGAGAATATCGGGTAAACTTTTCATAACTTCATTTATATTATCATAACATTTCCATAAATGATAACATAATGTATTCCTTAACCATAAAAATCCTTAAGAAAACATATAGTCTCACCAAGTAATTAGCATACTCAATCATATTTAGAATCATTATACATAGTTAATCATATTGATTATATGATACTAAAATTCCTTGGTTATTTTTCATCTAATGCCTATAAAACCATAAGTGAATCATTTTATACTTATAAATTTACCTAATGAAAAAATTTAACACTTGGTTATCTAGGAAGGTGTTTCTAAAACACATATAATATGTATTTAATTAATAAATCTTGTCAAATTATCAAACTTAAGAAATGATTTCAATAAGATTATCCTTTCTAAAGATTAATCTCAAAGATAAATTTGATAATAATGGTGTTATTTATCTAAAATAAAATCTTTTATCAAATTATTATCATATTTTATTACCATTTAATAAGTAATTTTGTTAAATGGGATCCCAATAAAATAATTACCCCTTTTTAATGCATCATATCCATTAGTAGAACAATATCCATATTTCACTAAGCAATGATCCCTTTTTTCATTCCTCGCATCACATAGCTATTTAAGTGGGTAATCATCCCAATAATATCATATATGACTATTATATAGTTGAATAGACTATAATATTCCCAATCTATTATATGGATAAACCCAACTCTATTCCTATAGTATCCTAACCCATGGGTTTCTTAACTAATAATAACCAATGTAAAACACTAAGAATAATATAATATAAGATAATCTAGGGGAACTCTTATTTGGAAGAACCAACCCACTTGGATGGTCCAAGTTCATCCATTACTTTATTTCCTTAAAAAAGCTAATCTAGGATGTAAGATCCCATATTTTTATATGTATGTTCCTCTTTAGGATTTTTGTTTGAGTAATGGTTCTTATTCTAGGCTGGGTTAAAGTGTTGGAGGTCTTTATAGGGAAAAGAGAAGGTAGAAGGTAATCTTACTACAGTAACTAATTCATGTCATTGTTGTGTATTCATAATGTGAAATATTCTATACATATTACATGAAGTTGTTTCAGGGTGTGAATTTTTTTTGGGAATAATTGGTTCACAACATGAGATATCATTTACGATTTAAATTGGTTCTTAGGATTTTGAGAAGATACAACATGTTTTTTAGAGTATATGACAAATTGAATACTCACAACATGAAACTATGAATCACATTGTGTATGTGGTTATTTCTAGAGGATTTATTAACTCGTGTTCACTATGTTTATCTGAATCCTCATTCTATTTTTTTCTCAAATTCTAGCCCTCCCTTAGGTGATTTTGGGAGTTCTATTCTATCTAAAGGTGGGTTATATTTGATATCTCTATTCAAGATCTAGATATTGAAGGCAAGCCTCATTTTTCTTCTTCTTGTTCTTATATTTTTAGTTTTACCTTAGGTATAACCCTAGTTCCGGACTTCCAAACTTGGATCTAGGAAAGATGACATATTCTGGTAGAGTTTCTTAGTATTCATTTAAGGGAGGGGAGGAGGAACACAGTTATACCTTATTTATTGAGGAATTTATTCATCTTCTATGTTTTTAAGTTGGGTGGTCTAGAAAAACTCCCTAATGTATATTTTTGATTTCTCTAGTATGTGAAATAAGTGTTATCATGTTGGTACACCATGAATGTGGCCTAACCCAATTGGTAACCCACCTTTTGTATGAAACCATATACATAAACCTCCCCTAAAACTCATTGGATACATTGGCATTGAGACTAGGAATTTCAGCCACCTAAGTGGTGTTCCAACCCTTTACTATAGGTTGGAACTTGAATATAATGAACCTATATCCCCTTGATTAATTGTAAATTAGTTGTGTTTTATCTTAAAAATGTGAATTGGATTATCATGTGAATTGAGAACCTGTATGTAAATATAAATGGATTAACAAGGTAATCATAGTGATTGGTTTGTGAATAAATTACATGGCTTAAAAGAGGTTATTAGGCAGGTAATTATTTTTTGTATAATGACATTATAAAATAGGGATATGATGAGAAGTAAAATGGTAATTATGATTAAATGATAAGTGAAATAGGAATAGTTACAATTAATTTGATAGTTGGTAACTTTGATTAAATTGATAATTTCTTTATATTTGGTTATTGGAATAAATTTTTTAAATTGAGTAAATGGAATTATATTTGGATAATTGATGAAATTACTAATAAGTATTATTAGAACATGTTTAGAAGGTTGGATTTTGGGTGTTGTAAATTGATTTCTTGGATTTTTATCATGTTATGAATCCTAAGTTACTAAATTCATGTGGGTGAAATAATATGTTGGACATGGAGTTTTGTCCTAGATGGAATTATGTTTTGGACATGGAGTTCCTTCCCAGATGAGATTATTGGGTGGACATTGTGTTAATTTCTATATTAATGTATAGGTTGTACATGGTGTTCCATACTAGATGAAATTATAAGTTGGACATGGTTTTCCTTACCAGATGAAATTATTAGGTGTACATGGAATTCCTTCCTAGATGAAATTATAGGTTGGACATTGTGTTCCATAATAGATAATATTATGATTTAGAAATAATGTTACTTCTAGTTATTTCACTATGTTTCAAATATAGATACATCCAGTATCGTACTAAAGTGAGTTTGATTAACCACAGGTCAAACCCAAAGATAGAGGGATATTAAGTTTATTTTATCTTCAACATTAATTTAGGAATTAATGCTCCTATTTATTATACTATTGAATTAAATATATATTCAAAATATATTTTTTGTACACTTTGGGAGTTTTATGTTCAGTTTTACTCACACCCTATCTAGGAACCATTTGGTACCCAGGTAGATTTCATGGATGTAGGTATGTACAAGGGCCAGGGGACCTATTCTTTATTGTGTTTTTTCTGGATGGGAGTAGATCATAGAGATGGGATGGGGAATGGGGTTTAGGATTGGGATTTTTTAGTCATTATTGGAGTATATTTTTAGTTTACTTGTGTGACTTTTATCACATCATTTAGTTGGGAATACATTATATCATGACATGATTTATTACTATTATGTATAATATTAGTTATTTATAGGTATTTGGTTCAACTTGGGTATGTCAAGATATCCAGTGAATTGTTTTAAATTTTTTTATCTAATTTATAATAATATCTAATAAAAATTCTAGAGGGTATAGTCTCCCCACTATAATACTTACACCCTCACAGCTAGCCGACAACCAATGACATACAAGGAGGCCTGCATGAGGTCCAGTAGCAACTTGAATTAGTCACATGAGGGGGTATCGAGTCAGGGACATTACATAGGGGCACCTTAATTTGGTATGAAACTACTTGGTTTGATGGTCAATTTCTTGATAAGTACCTCTTTGGAAGTAATATAACACTTAGTATTTTTATGGGTATTTAATCTCACAATACTATCTCATATTATTATCTTTATGTATGAATGATTATAAAAATCTATTTTTGAATCCTATTCTATATACCAAATTACTATGTTCAAACTATATTAATGTGTAACTCTTTACACAACCCATAGTCTATGTTACTCACCTAAAAATAGAAACCAAACATATTTATATATATTCAAATGCATCTCATGAATATGTTAGATGAACTTGTCATGTAATGATTTAGAATTATATGATATTCAAAATCTCCACAGGAGTAATCTTGGAGCCACAGAGAGCCAACCCACACCTTTTTACAACAAGACATATGCCTCTAAGTTAGTTGGAAGTCCAACTTGAAGTCCCTCTACCCCTGGGATACTTTACTCAATAAAGAATAAAATTTATCATAAATCAAAAACCTAATATGTATAAAATATGTTCTATAACTAAATTAAGGATAATAACTTTAAATAAAAACTAAGGTCAAGGTAGATAAAAACTAAATTTTATGTAATTGTACCTAGCATATAATACAAGGCTTGAAAATTTATAAGAAGTGGTTTAACAAAATAATCTAAATTTTATACTTTTTCAATATATACAAACAATTTATATCCCTTAATAAAAACTATGGAATAACATTTAAATAAATTTTCACTTCATAAATTTAAACATGACATAAAAATCTATTAACAATTCATAAATAAAAACTAACTCTAAAAATTATAAATTAGATATTAATTATGTACATTCAATAATATTGAATATAAAAAATTTATATTCACATAATAATATGAAATCCTTTATATTATTCATTTATTTAGAATTTTACTTCAATTTTGTATGATATTTTATGAATTATAAACATTTTATAATATAATTCCTGTTATGTAAAAATTTTAAATAATCTAAAAATCATATAGTTAAAATTTATTTAAACCTCAATCAAATCAATCATCAACAACTCTTTTGATGCAGTTTTAATGATTTCCCGAAATAAGGCTTTAATTACAAACTTCTTAAATTAAATATAAAAATTTTATGTTATGCCTTATTTTTTAATCTATAAACTCTATAAATTACTCCTTATGATTACTAAATAAACACTTTATTTTTTTAATCCATGAGAAATTCCATATGATTTAATAAAATGTGTTTTTAATATTAACAATTAATATTAAGGAATATTTAATAATAAATGTTTTATAATCATTTATTTAATCAATTATAAACTCTTTATAATTACTTGATTTATAAAATATTTATAAATTAATAAATATCCTTAAAATTCCTTTTAACATTATTTAAAAACAAATTGTAAATAATAAATTCAATTCATAACTAAATATAAAGAAAAATAAAAAAAATTGTATCAACTTTATGGTTCAGTGAAATTCATAATCTATGACTAATAAATCATTTCTCTATATATTATCAGTTATAGTTTATGATAAATAGTGGTGTCATCAAATACAATATAACTTATATGTAGGGTTTTCTATTTTTTTAATCTATGAATAAAATTTCTATCATTAAATATGATATAACATATTTGTAAGGATTTTCTCAAATCATATTTTACAATATATTGAGATATCATATATCCTATATGATAATCTATTTTTAAAAATACTACACTATAATCATATTTTATGATAGGTGGAAGTCATATTCTATGAAAAAATCAAATCCACATACTTAAATCATGTCATGGCTTATGATGTCCTATATTATATACCATGATAAAAAAAACCTACAAAACAAATATAACTATCATATTTAATTATTGGGAATATATATGTAATAAAATATTTATATTATTCATTTCCCATATTATTTTATAAATAAAATTGAATGGGATTCTTTAATACCACTGTTGGGATCCATGGGGGTATAATAAAAATTATTAGAACAAGAAAACATGATCAAAACCCCAATCTCAAGACCACTATTCTAAATATATGAAATAATTCCAAATAAGAGAAGAAAAAAAGGAATATTACCTCACACTGATGTTCATAGCAAAAACTATATTAATTTTTGATCTAATAATATTTGAATAGAGGAAAAAAATACCACCTTTTTGATGTATCCATTGCCTACTTAATCACACATCGTATGTGTGGGATGCTTCCAAAATCTACAAAGTGCTAGAACCTCAAGAATAAAGGAGGTATTATAATAATAACTTTAGGTTCTAAGTTGTATTATTCAAGCATTAAGCATCAATCATGCACACACCCACTGAAATAAAATTTCAAGTGGGATATTATAGAACTGTCGATGAAATTCCTCAAAAATTTATATATTAACTCATGTGTAATAACACATGAGTTAATGTATCTTCTAACTCATGCATCATATGTATGAACTCTTATTAATTATGTCACTTGTAACACCTCTCTTTAAATGATAACTAGTGTGGTAGTGGACAAAAATATCAAATACCACAACATTGTATCATATACAATGTTTTAGTTCATGGTTAGTTGTACCCTACATCTACATGGAATAGGATCCTTACAACTTTGTCCAATCATAATCAATGATTTCATAGGTTATTGATGGTGGTGTCATGAAATCCTATTTCAGGCCTTACAAATACCCCAAAAATACCTTATGATTGTGAGGGAAATAGGAATGAAATCAAGTATTTCATTCCATTAATTAATACAATATCATTAAATGAGAATATATCCTCTTATATCAAACATAAAAGGGTTCAGGTCAAACCAACTCCTTCAAGTGTTGGGTCTGTGGGAGGGGTATTAAAATATTTTGATGAGATTTATATTATTTATATTTATCCTATGTTTTATAGAGTATAGTGGATGTGAATTATGAGGTAGAATTAATATATTGTATTTACCCTAGAGTGGTTAATTTTTTACCTTGTTTTATTCATTTCATTCAAAAACTCATTACTATGTTTTACTAAAAAAATCACATAGAGATTTATAGAAATAACTTATAGCTTATTTTTATATTAAAACCTATTATAGATATTGATATAGATTTTTAGATCGATGTTATAGGAGGTGTTGAGTAACATTATATCACACAAATAGAGATCCATTGATATTGGTGTTTTGTATTTTATATTATTTCCATTAGAATAATATTAAAGGTCATGTTTTATAGTTTTTTTACCACTATTTATTTTCATATCAATATATTGTGTGATGTTCATTAATTATGTGATATATTATGATTATTTTTTATCATGGATTTTGTATCGATTCATATTATGGGATATATATATATATATATTATAAAGTTAGCATAAAGGGAAATATATTCTATATGATGGATTTTACCAATTTTTATAGTCATTAATTGAGATTGCCCAACTAGGATCAATGTATCACATAGAGGAGGAGGGTTGAATCAGTGATATCTTTTTCTTTTTAGTTTCCTTTATTTTGAAATAACCTCCACCTCCTGTTAAATAGTTATCACTTTTCTAAAAACAAAAAAAATAGCACATCTATAGGAATATAATAATTTACAAGGTCCACTACTCAACAAGAGTATCTAAATCCTTGGTATGGTTTGGAAACAATCCAATACCACACAATCCACTAGAAAAAATCCTTTTGTGTGGATACAAACAAGTACGAAATGCCCTTACACTTATGTAGTACTATGATCAATACAATAGTTCATGTGCTTCAAGTAGCAATAAATGATGTAATACAAATTTATGTAACAAGTTAAGAAATTTTCATCAGTTTCTTCAAAACATATTATTATGCTGACTTTCTAAATTTCAAAAATATGATCTTCAAAATAATTCTTCATTTTCCTACCCTGCAATAGGTAAGAACTACTATGGACTTTATAATGATACTTGGTATCATACCTAGACCTATTTACCGGTCTTATTTTCTAGTCCAAAAATATAAGTCTGCTAGAATACCGCTGAAACAATTCTAAACTGCTTCTACCTTAGTTCATAAATCTATATCCAACTACCAGTCCAATGATAAAGTATGGACTAATAACCCATTGAATACGATATTCCTCCTCCTTCTTCTTCTTCTTCTGTCTGGAACAATTCCTCACCAATTCTCAATTTAGAAACGTTTTCTCTCTAAACACTTTCTGCACCCTACCTTATCTCTTCACCTGTGAATAGAAAAAGTGTTAAAAAATACAAATTACTTATTACTATTTTAGGTGAGACAAATGTGGTTTAGGTGGGAATCTTAAAAGTTTTCATGCTCAACCAAATTTCCCATAACTTCAAATTCCTTTAAATATCATCTCTATCTTTGACTTCTTCAGTGCTTCTCAACTCTTGTTGTTTCTTATCAAACCTTCTCAAATCTTCTCATAAATTCAGTTCACTTCAAACTTTATAATCATTCTTCAGTCTTATTTTGATTATCACTCTTATTTCCTCATTATGGTGAATTCGTATTTACAATATTATATTCTTCATTACGTTTCTTTGAACCAATTTAAAGATATGAAAAGATAATATATCCACATTATGATTCTTATAACCAACTGAAAACAAACTCCTCATTCTAATGCTCCATACCAACTGATAGACAAACAACATTTTAAAACATTAAAATCATTCTGTCATAAACATTGTTGTTACCTCATTATAATTTAGTTGCCTTTATTATTCTATAAACATAGTCACCACTTCAAAATATCAAATACATCTCAGTAGCACTTACTTATAAGCTTCAAACTTCTTTGACAAACATTTTCTATAAACTCCTCAAAATTAAATCTCCCCTTGACAACACTTTTGTGACTATGTTAAACAATTATTCCTTTCTTATTTTCCCAGACTAATGATCTTATGTCCAATGAATTTATCGGTGTTAACCTATGTATGATGGATCTGATTCACTCTGATAATCAGTGTCAGCACCAATCTGATGACTCTTAACCCAATTAATAAAAACATGGTAATGTTATTCTTTATCTATTGGCCCAATTATAAACATATAAAATTTCTTATTTCACTCTTAACTCATTTTAAAAATAGTTCATCTTGATCAAAATGGTTTACTACACAATTTATTGATCTCTGGTCTCATTTTTCATTGGTTCAAACATCTTCAAATAAAAAATAGCTTTACCTCTAATTCCCTTATACAACCATCATTGTGTTTGATGATCGGTGTATGGATAACTCTAATGAACCAAGACTGGAAACCATTGACTTTATTATTTTACAAAATCCTTCTTATATCATAAATTATTTATTATTTTAAAAAAAATTATATCGGTGTAGAATTGTTTAAATTAGATTGGGAATTATTGTAACTTCCCATCATTTCAGCGCATCTTTCTTTCCAACCAAACCTCAAACAGATTGGAAGCACTTGTTCTCCCCATTTCCTCCATAAGTCTTGCATCCCAAGTTTCACATATTATTTATGATTTATGAAAACTCCAAGATCACCAAATCATTGTCAGGTTTACATCATATCCATTCAGACTCTGATAAAGTTCCTCATTGTGATCAAAACTTTCTTTTCAAACTTGAGGTGAGTTTGATAAACCATTTATCCCAGAAAACTTCTTAACAAAATGATTTACATTCTTAATTATAGTATATATGATCTTATGATTATGATGATGAGTTTGATCAATAAAAAATACAAAGTGAGTTGATTTTTTACTCTTTGAAAACAAAATAAAATACCTTTAGTATCGAATTCTTTCAGCTTCCAACAACATTCATCCAACTTAGTCCCAAAAATCTCCCCCTTGGGATTTTGTTTTCAAAAAAGGTTCATAAATCAATTAACTTTGTAACCAAATGTTATGGATTACTTATCAATAATTCTAAGCCTACATGATCTAACACTCTGTATGAAACAAAAATCATTGACAGTAAAACCATATTGTCCAAAAGTAGTGACTCGTGAAACTTCTTCATCTTTTATTCACATCTTTATTCACTTATTCTAGTTACCTATGAACAAAAGTCCATTAAAACCACTCCAATAAACTGTTATAATATTTCACACACTTACATGTTGGATTCATAGTTTACTCACAAATCCCTCTATATGCATGCTTCCTTAAAAGGTTTAGCACATAAAAATGTATATATTTATGAAAAAATTACCCCCTAAAAACAATATCCAAATACGAGATGAGATAGGGGATAGAAACACATAATACAACCTTGATGAGAAATAGGTTGGACTCCCATTTTCAATCTCAGTTTTCAAAATTCTTCCTTCAATAAAGGTTTTGTGAAAATGTTAGCAACTTGTTTTGGTGTATGAACATACTAAATATTCAACTCACTATTCTCCAAAATATATTTTATGAAGTGGTATTTTATTTCAACATGTTTTTAATGAGAATTTTTTACCATATTTTTAGTTAGTATTATGGAACTTTGATTATCACAACCCAATATCAAGGGTAACTTCACTTAAATGGGTAATTCTTCCAACTGAGTCTTCATCCACATAAGTTGGGTAGAAGATTGAGTGGAATCAATATAATAACGTTCATCAATTATAATAGTTAATGAATATTGTTTATTTTTATGCCAAATAACACAATTTTTCCCAAAAAAAACTCCACTAGATATGGATCTTCAATCATCAACATTTCTGACCTAATAATTATCAGAAAACCCAAACAAGTCAATAATTTTTGATCTATCATACCTAATTCTGAAATTTTTTGTTCCTTTAATATATCTAAGAATTATTGTTCTAGACAATAAATTTGATTCTTTTGTAGAAATATGAAATATTTCACATAAGGTAATAGCATAAACAATGTTGAGTCCTGAGGAAGTCAAATACAACAAACTTCTAATCATCTTCTGAAACTCTTTAGAATCAACTTCCATAAAATATTCATCACTAATCAACTTGGTTCCCACTGAAATCAGTGTGGAAAATAGTTTTAAATTTTCCTTTTAAAACATATTAAGACATTACTTAGCATACTTTTATTGAGAAAGAAAGATGCATTTATTCTTTTATAATATTTCTAACCCATGAAAGTATTTCATTTCACCTATCATGGACATCTCAAATAACTTTTTCATCTCTTCAACAAATCTTTCACAGTTTATTTCATCATTCCCAACAAAGATAATGTAATTAACATAAATAATTACAATTAGGGAAAAATTATGACTTTATTTGATGTACATATTACTATAAACTCTTTCTTTATTAAAACTCATCTTCCTCAAGCAAGTATCCAATTTGGAATACCATGCCCTAGAAGCTTATTTTATCTCATAAAAGTATTTCATAAACTTACACACATAAATTTCATCCTTCCCAATAACAAATCCACATGGTTGTTAAATATAAAATTTTTCATTAGGATCCCCATTCAGAAATGAAGACTTCACATCCATCTGTAATATTTTGTAACTTCATTGTGTAACAATGGAATGAAAGATTATGATTTTTATAATCTTTCCACTTGAGAAAAAGTCTCATCAAATTCAATTCCCTCTATCTATAAGTAACATTTTCACACTAATATTTCTTTATTTATTATCAATTCATTGTCTTCATTAATCTTTTTCAAAAAAAATCCACTTTTTACTGATAACATCTTTTCATTTGGTTTAGGTACGAGTTCCAAAGTATCATTATTTTCTATTTGATTAAGCTCTTCATTCAAAGCCTAAACCCATTCCAGATGTGAAAAAGCTTCATTTTCTTATTTCGGATAAACTTTTAAATACAAGGAAGTATGTGTAATAACTTTTCTTCTTATTTGAGACTTTTAATGTTGATCACCATTTATTTTATGATATTGCATGTGCTTCCTTATCCTGGGATGAGATTTTTGAGATTATTCCTCATCACTAGAAAATGTTGAGCCCAATTATTCTTGTTGAGTAGGATTACAATTGTTTGCATCCTTATAATAATTGTTAACAAAAATCATTTCATATTGTTCATTTTTGTATAGACCCGAAGCTTTACATACATGGAAGTTACATTACTTTTGGGTAATACATAACAAAAACAAACACACAAGGACCGTGATAGTTTAGTGTCTTTGGAAACTCGGAATATAAACTTCTAATCATGTTGAAATATCTTCAACAACTCCCATAACGATCTTCCCATTTTTGTTTCCTTACATAAAAACATTCTTTACTTCCTGGGGCAAATAAAACATAAAAAGGGTGAGCTAAAATGCTCAGTAAGGTCAAACATAGATAACATAAAATAATCCATAAACATTTGGAAGCAAAAACTTGAACATGAAATTTAAACATCAAAATCTTGAGCAAAGACATAAATCGTGGAAGTACGTAAGGAATATATCATAATAGAACATCAACCATGATAAAATGGGAATAAAACATGTAATTGTGGCAACCATTCAGCACATGTTATGATTTCCATAATAGCCAAGGCATTGCTGCCAAGACTATCTTATTGGAAAAAGTCCCTTTCTGAATCGATTTCACTCCTCGTTTCAATCCTGTAACACTGAACCGGATTAACTTACCGTTCCAGCCATGTCTATCTCATGAGATATAAATATTTACCCATTTCATTGGAGGGAGATATAGGTCCCACCCATCTCATAATGAAATCATTCTTCCATGTGCCAGAAAATCATAAATCATACATCATAGAATAACCCATGTAATAGAATGAGATTCTTAAACATCATGCCATCATAACATAACCCATATAAAAAATGGATATCTTTTAATCATAATAAGAATAAAACCATGTAAATAATGGAGACATTATACTTGAAACAAAAACATATTAAATAATGTCATTTTAGATGGAAAATAGTTTTGATAAAAACACTTGAAATGAATTCTTGAGGAAAATATCCTTTCTTCTTCAAAATCATTTTCTTTTCACAAAATGTCATGCAATTTTAAAAGAAAATGGTTTTGTTGAAAATAATCATGCAATATTGTATAGTAATCTTCATGAAAATGAGGATTTATGAAACTGTAAAAATCCGTTCATGCCGTATAAGTTAAAAATAACATTCTCCTCGTACTTTTGTCGGAAAAGTCAAAAAGTTCCTTGTATGGTAAACAAAAGAAAGATTCCTTCCATAACATGTGGTAAAAGTAAAAAAAGGTTAAAAAGGAATTTAAACATACATGAAAACATTTTTATAAAACTTGTACATGGATGATAAATATAACCCCAGTAAATACTTACGAATAAGCAATCTCGGATAAAAATGAGATTTCCAAAATAATCCCTTACCTTATGTCTGATATGCTTCGTATGTATATGAACCTCCTGTATAATGATTTAAATAATGTCATTGACTTATTACAGAATCATATTCATTGTTATGATATCATATATGGTTCACTTATGACTTTATATTACCTGTTCTTTTGTAAATTCCATGTTAAAAAGCGTTTTGGGTAAAATCTTTTCATTTATTGTATGTGTTTCGACTCGTTGTTCTTGATATTATTACTTATATCTTGATTTACATAATTCTAGAATGTAAAACATGATTTATATATAATATATATTCATTATATACATATATATTATAGATCGATAAAAGGAATGAAATACACTGTTCATGGAGACGGTAGGTCATACGTACGCATGAACGCTGTTTTCGTTTCCTTATTGAATTGAATGGAATTGAGTATATGACATACATATATATATATATATATACATAAATCCAGAAGAATTATTATGTCATATATTTCATTATTATTCATTATGTATACTTTATAATCATTCTTGAATGGTTAATCATGGAAAATGAATCTCATCGCGTTTGTGGAGACGGTAGTCCGTACGTACGCACGAGCGATGATATCATTCCCATGATTGTGGAATTGTATTGGAGTGTATGTATATAATTTAAGAATAAATATAACTTTACAATAATCATATATAGTTATTTATTTACACCATTATACCCATCCATGTAAGGTGGTGGTGGAAAAACATATTACACCACGGCATGGAGACGATATTCCGTACGTACGCACGCGTGGTGATTTCAATTTCCGTAGGATGGATAGATGGTGAAATAGGGTTGTTTAATAATTATAATAACATATAATTATATTAGTGATACTGATGTTATTACTTCATAATTAAACAACTAAATAAGAAGAAGTGGAAGAAGAAATAAAGTTGAAAGAATCAGTAACGGACATTACCTCTTCTTTGAAGCGCCTTTTTGAAACCT
The DNA here is from genome assembly GCA_963277665.1 of Viscum album. NCBI lineage: Eukaryota > Viridiplantae > Streptophyta > Magnoliopsida > Santalales > Viscaceae > Viscum > Viscum album. Next base: position 832,317,872 of record OY728151.1, on the reverse strand, counting down.
CCTCTTAGGGCACTAATATTGGTCTTTGAAGAAGACCAGAACCTCTAGGATGTTTATAGGGAAGTGGATAAGAGAATTTGGTAGGGTTTGGACGATATTTAAGGCTCAAAGTGGTGTGAGGAAGAGAGGGAGGAGGTTCCCTTTTATAAGGGAGGAGAGGGGCATTTTTGGAATAACAAATAATATTATTTTATTATAAAGTCATATTCAGTTTTTAATAGCTCCAAATTGAGTTATTTATAAGCTAAGGTGGGTATGGGTCGAAATCCTCTCATATAATAGAATTTTTTTCAAGTTTAGTTTACTATTTTAACCTTATCATTTAGATTTAACTTTAACTTAGATAATTTTACTTTTACCGTGTCTTTTTTTGTTCTTACACTATAAGGTTAATAAACTTACTATAACAAGACAAACGAACCCCAAGTTGTTTATTATTAATATATATAATCTTATCTAGGTCATTTGGCCGAACATTAGATTTTTAGGAATAAAATAACAATTAATAATATAATATTTGTTTTAAAAACTATTTTATGTCAATTTTGACACTATTTAGTAATTGATTTTTGGGAAAATCATAACAGAATGATTAGTTCGAACATAGTTAATTAAATCAATAATAACATGTCATATTAACCTATAAAATTAGTGTAATTCATAAAAAGTCTCAAATTACATTTATTTGGGTATTTATAACATCAATTATGTAAATATTTTATTAATAAGATAATTACTGCATCATCTTTGTGTCATAAATAAATTAAATTATTTAATGTCTAAAAATTACAAATAAAATACCATTATGTATGAAATATTTTTACCTTTCTAATTAATATTTATAGTCGAATTTATATCATGTATAACCCTATATTAAAAATTATTTACTTATTAAACATTGATTTTAACTATTTTAACCCTTCTTTAAATAAATTAATAATAAATGTCCTAATCTAATCCAAGTGGGCCTAAATGGTCATATTTTATTTATAAGGTTGTTTTGGGTCTAATTACACTTATCCAATAGAATTAGGACATGTGTTAGGGTAATAATAATATCATTTTTACTCTTAATTAACCTATTTACTTTTAACCATGGTAAATAAAAGTAAAAAGTTACTATTCACCAAAAATTATTTTCATCTCATTGAACCACATTTTACTTACTGACATAAACCGTGTCTCTCGGATTCTTGAAATTCCACTCACAGAAGCGGTAAAATTAATTTTTATGTAAATTTTCAAATTTTCCTAGGAGGTGGGTAAAAGACGGTAAAAAGTTCAATAAAATTTTTATATATCTAAAATTATTATAAAATTACTCCAATGAATTACATTGAACTTATATAGGTATTATGTATCAATTTTGACCTAAAATAAATTTAAATAAAGTAAATAATTATTTAAATAAAAAGTCGGTTTTTAAATAGTAACCTAGTGTTTTCACTATTCATCAAAAATTGAAAGTTTTTAGAAAAAATACCAAAATTTCACCCTAGGCTAATTTCGATATTCCGAATCCAAAAATGAAGTCCATTTTGAAAAATAAAATTTACAACATTTCAAAAAGTGGTTATTAATATTAATAACGGCTAGTTTTAATAATATTTTAATACCATATTGTTGTTTAGTAAAACTCGGTATTGCGTACAACACACGCTATCGAGGAAGGTCGCGATTGCGTGTAATGCAGCCAAGTTAGGGTTGCGTGTTGTGAATGAACCTTTTGGTGTATCTTACAACACAAGACATTAATGAAATAAAAAAGAATATTTTTCATAAAATCTTGGGGTGTTACATTCGACCCCCCTTAAAATGAATTTCGCCCTCGAAATTCGTCGGGGTTATAAATGGTTTACTACTAGAAAGTTTCTTTAATAGAAACCCACATCGTAAAAAAGGAATACGAAAACTTAGATTTAAAAACTAAAGTATGAAACATAATGGTTACCCAAATTAACTCATCACTGGGTTTCCACGTAGGAGAACATGGAAGAAAAATCTAACCATCAAGTTCTGATGGAGAGTGGTAGAGAACATGGCTATGAAAAAGCCAACAATCACAAATCCATAAATTTGTGACGATATAAGGTACCATCTGATTCATCGGATATAAGGGAACTAGGACAACATTTTTGGTTTTCAAGATCATTTCCCTAAAGTTGATGAATTAAAAGAAATACTTACATTATTTTGGTACAATTTCACTGTTGTTCGTGAATTGAAAAATTTCCACTTCATCCCTTAAAGAAATGAAGTTGAATTTGTTATTCGTGATGTGTTAGCAGATCATGTGATAGAATGATGGGTCATTACATCTGTTTCAAACAAAAGTTTAGCAAAAGTTATAAGTCTGTATTATGGTTATATTAATCGTATATGGTTCCAAAAATGAACTTACACTTCATATATCATACCTCTTAATAAAATAAAACTAGTTTCTACTAACCAGGGACTTCCTGTAGGCCAGTGGTAGGCGATAAAGGCCAGTTGCACTTCGGTTGTGGGTTCAATTCCCACAGCCTTGTCCGACGCGATGGGCTGTCACCCGTCCTGCAGGTTGTCCTTTTTTCTAAAACTACATTACTATAACATCCCATCAATAATATCGAATAAACTTCTATCCTTAAACAATACTAACTTATTTCCAACATAATCCATTCCAATATTTAGGCTTATCCATAATATTGCAGTCCTCTCTCATAATATAGTGAAAACGATTACTAGAGATTTCATATAACAAGAATGTTAATACCATCGTTGATCCCCATATATCATAAGATATGTCTTGTTGGTCACATTCCAAATATTCTAAGGCCTTAATCATGTATTCTCTTGAAAAATGAATACCCATTGAATCTTAGTGAAAACATTAGTGCTGTCAAAAGTTAACTCTTTCCACATACCAAAAACCCACAATTCTATATACTCAAACCATGATATAAATATTTCCTTATATCAGTCATGAGATCATGAATACTGTCAAACATTTCATTTTCTCCTTATCCCTTCATTATGCGCATATCATCTTCTTTAAAAAAAAATATCTGAATAACCTTTCATGGTTACTGATACCATTCATCATACACTTTCAAAACATAAGGAAAGACAACAGTGTAACAATCCTTAGATGCCTCTTTATTCCATAGTACCATCAGATTAGTTCTAACACATTACACTTGATAAACATGTAATCATTCCACTACCTTCTTAAACCATTGACCGAGCTTCAACAATTCATTCATCTCACATATCATTTGTAGTCTCTTCATCATCATCAACATAAATACTACCCATACGACCATACTGATTCTCTTCATGAGACTTTCCCTTAGGGAATTGGTTTGCATAATGCCCATACATTCCACATTTAAAACATTTAACCATTGTTGATGTTGTAGAAATACCATTATCCTTATCCATGGTGTTAACTGAACCTTTTCCTTTACACTTACTGGCTTTGTGTCCTTCTTTTCCACACCCAAAGCATCTTCTGGTTCCTTTGAAACATTCTCCTTGATGCCTCTTCCCACAATATTTACATAGGGGAAATTGAACTTTCTTTCCTCTATGATCATCATGAAACTCCATTTTTCTCTTTTTATCCGAGTCAGGAAACTTACCAAATTTGAGTTTATTGATCATATTATGAGATTGCTGATTCGGCATAATAATGATGTTTGGACTTCTAAATCCCATTTCATTTGGTTTCTCAGGAAGAATATCATTCCATTGTCTATCATATCCTCCATTATCGTGAATCATCTTTTTTCCAGCCATTTTCTAAAACCCAAAAAGAATAGTGTGAGAGACAAAAATCAAAATAAAGGGGGAGTAACTTCAATATCTAACATCTTAGGTTTAATTCTAAGATCGTTACCGTAATTCTAGGACTATAACATATACTTATACTTGACCTTAGGGACATCCCTATACATACCTTAGAAATATCTCTAGGGATCTCACTAACATTTTCACATCCTAGTTTCCAAAGTTTGACTAAACCTTTCCTCTAATACCAACTGTAGAGACCCAAAGCATGAAGTACATGGACATTACATTACTTTGGCGGAATACATAACAAAAACAGACACACAAGGACCGTGATAGTTTAGTGTCTTTGGAAACTTGGAATATAAACTTCTAATCAAGTGGAAATATCTTCAACAACTCCCATAACGATCTTCCCCTTTTTGTTTCCTTACCTAAAACCTTTCTTTACTTCCTGGGGAAAATAAAACATAAAAAGGGTGAGCTCAAATTCTCAATAATGGAAAACATAGATAACATAAAACAATCTATAAACATTTGGAAGCAAAAACTTGAACATGAAATTTAAACATCAAAATCTTGAGCAAAGACATAAATCGTGGAAGTATGTAAGGAATATATCATAATAAAACATCAACCATGATAAAATGGAAATAAAACATGTAATTGTGGCAACCATTCAGCACATGTTATGATTTCCATAGTAGCCAAGGCATTGCTGCCAAGACCATCTTAGTGGACAAAGTCCCTTTCTGAATCGAGTTCACTCCTCATTTCAGTCCTGTAACACTGAACCGGATTAACTTATCGTTCCAGCCATGTCTATCTCAGGAGATATAAATCTTTACCCAATGCATTGGAGGAAGATATAGGTCTCACCCATCTCATAATTAAATCATTCTTTTGTGTGCCACAAAATCATAAATCATACATCATAGAATAACCCATATAATAGAATTATATTCATAAACATCATGCCATCATAACATAATCCATATAAAAAATGGATATCTTTTCATCATAATAAGAATAAAACCATGTAAATAATGGAGACATTATACTTGAAACATAAACATATTAAATAATTTCATTTTAGATGGAAAATAGTTTTTATAAAAACACTTGAAATGAATTCTTGAGGAAAATATCCTTTCTTCTTCAAAATCATTTTCTCTTCACAAAATTTCATGAAATTTTAAAATAAAAGGGTTTTGTTGAAAATAATCATGCAATCTTGTATAGGAAGATTCATGAAAATGAGGCGTTATGAAACCGTAAAAATCTGTTCACGCCGTATAAGTTAAAAATAACATTCTCCTCTTGCTTTTTTCGGAAAAGTCAAAAATTTCCATGTATAGTAAAAAAAAGATTCCTTCCATAACATGTGGTAAAAGTAAAAAAAGGATAAAAAGGACTTTAAACATACATGAAAACATTTTTATAAAACTTGTACATGGATGATAAATATAACCCCAGTAAATACTTACGAATAAGCAATCTCGGATAAAAATGAGATTTGCAAAATTATCCCTTACCTTATGTCTGATATGCTTCGTATGTATCTGAACCTCCTGTATAATGATTTAAATAATGTCATTGAATTATTACAGAATCATATTCATTGTTATTATATCATATATGGTTCACTTATGACTTTATATTACCTGTTCTTTTCTAAATTCCATGTTAAAGAGCGTTTTGGGTAAAATCGTTTCATTTATCGTATGTGTTTCGACTCGTCGTTCTTGATATTATTACTTATATCTTGATTTACATAATTATAGAATGTAAAAAATTATTTATATATAATATATATTCATTAGATACATATATATTATAGATCGATAAAATGAATGAAATACACCGTTCATGGAGACGGTAGGCCATACGTATGCATGAACGATGTTTTCGTTTCCTTATTGAATTGAATGGAATTGAGTATATGACATACATATATATATATATATATACATAAATACAGTACCGTTATTATGTCATATATTTCATTATTATTCATTATATATACTTTATAATCATTCTTGAATGGTTAATCATGGAAAATGAATCTCATCGCGTTCGTGGAGACGGTAGTCCGTACATACGCACGAGCGATGATATCATTCCCATGATTGTGGAATTGTATTGGAGTGTATGTATAAAATTTCAGAATAAATATCACTTTACAATAATCATATATAGTTATTTATTTACACCATTATACCCATCCATGTAAGGTGGTGGTGGAAAAACAGATTACACCACGACGTGGAGACGGTATTTTGTACGTACGCACGCGTGGTGATTTCATTTTCCATAGGATGGATAAATGGTGAAATAGGGTTGTTTAATAATTATAATAACATATCATTATATGAGTGATACTGATGTTATTGCTTCATAATGAAACTACTAAAGAAGAAGAAGTGGAAGAAGAAATAAAGTTGAAAGAATCTGTAACGGACATTACCTCTTCTTTGAAGCGCCTTTTTGAAACCTCCTCTTAGGGCACTAATATTGGTCTTTGAAGATGACCAGAACCTATAGGATGTTTCTAGGGAAGTGGAGAAGAGAAATTGGCAGGGGTTGGCTGAGATTGAAGGCTCAAAGTGGTGTGAGGAAGAGAGGGGGGAGAAGGGCACCTTTGGAATAACTAAAAATATTATTTTATTATAAAGTCATATTCGGTTTTTAATAGCTCTAAATTGAGTTATTTCTAAGATAAGGTGGTTATGGGTCGAAATCCTCTCATCCAATAGAATTTGGACAAGTTTAGTTTACTATTTTGACCTTATCATTTAGATTTAACTTTAAGTTAGATAATTTTACTTTTACCGTGTCTTTTTGTGTTCTTACACTATAAGGTTAATAAACTTACTATAACAAGCCAAACGAACCCCAAGTTTTTTATTATTAATATATATAACCTTATCTAAGTTATTTGGCCAAACATTATATTTTTAGGAATAAAATAACAATTATTAATATAATATTTTTTTTAAAAACTATTTTATTCCAATTTGGACACTATTTAGTAATTGATTTTTGTGAAAATCATAACAGAATTATTAGTTCTAAAAAAGTTAATTAAATAAATAATAACATGTAATATTAACCTATAAAATTATTTTAATTCATAAAAAGTCTCAAATTACATTTATTTGTGTATTTATAACATCAATTATGTCAATATTTTATTAATAAGATAATTACTTCATCATCATTGTGTCATAAATAAATTAAATTATTTAATGTCTAAAAATTAAAAATAAAATACCATTATGTAGGAAATATTTTTATATTTCTAATTAATATTTATAGTAGAATTTATCTCATGTATAACCCTATATTAAAAATTATTTACTTATTAAACCTTGATTTTAACTATTTTAACCCTTCTTTAAATAAATTAATAATAAATGTCCTAATCTAATCCATGTGGGACTAAATGGTCATATTTTATTTATAAGGTTGTTTTTGGTCGAATTACACTTATCCAATAGAATTAGGACATGTTTTAGGGTAATAATAATATCATTTTTACTCTTAATTACCCTATTTACTTTTAACCGTGGTAAATAAAAGTAAAAAGTTACTATTCACCAAAATTTATTTTCATCTCATTGAACCAAATTTTACTTAATGACATCAACCGTGTCTCTCGGATTTTTGAAATTCCACTCACAGAAGCGGTAAAATTAAGTTTTATGTAAATTTGCAAATTCTCCTAGGAGGTGGGTAAAAGACGGTGAAAAGTTCAATAAAATTTGTATATATCTAAAATTATTATAAAATTACTCCAATGAAATACATTGAACTTATATAGGTATTATTTATCAATTTTGACCTAAAATAAATTTAAATAAAATAAATAATTATTTAAATAAAAAGTCAGTTTTTAAATAGTAACCCAGTGTTTTCACTATCCATCAAAATTTGAAAGTTTTTAGAAAAAATACCAAAATTTTACCCTAGGATAATTTCGATATTCCGAATCCAAAAATGAAGTCCATTTTAAAAACTAAAATTTAAAAATTTTCAAAAAGAGGTTATTACTATTCATAACGGCTAGTTTTAATACTATGTTAATACCATATCGTTGTTTAGTGAAACTCGGTATTGCGTACAACACACGCTATCGAGGAAGGGCGCGATTGTGTGTAATGCAGCCAAGTTAGGGTTGCGTGTTGTGAAAGCTCCTTTTGGTGTAGCATACAACATAAGACATTAATTAAATTAAAAATAATATTTTTCGTAAAATCATGGGGTGTTACAATTTTCCTTATCATCACAAGTTTTTTTTAGAATCTTCCTCAGCCTTTTCAATAATTTTATCATCAACATAGGCAACTAATATTCATGTCTCTTTATTGAAACATATATATACTCTTCCTTCCTGAGATATCTAATAAAAATTCCATCTTCACCTCTCTTCTAAACTTTACAAGGTCTCCACCTATCTTCTTTATGATGCATGGACTCCCAAAAACACTTAAGTGTTTCAAACTTTTGGTTTTGTAATAAACATTTCATAAGGTGTCATTTATAAACTTGGCCAATTGAAACATTGATTCTGAATATAAATAGAAGTTCCCATGGCTTGACTCTAAAAGTAATGAGAGAGATAATATTCAAGTAACATAGTTCACCCCATTTAAAGAAAACTTATATTTTTTTTATCAACACCATTTTTTTGAGGAGTGTATATTGTATTGAACTCAATCTAAATTACATGATTCTCAAGATAACTTTAAAATTATCCATTCTTGTATTCACTGCCATTGTCTGTTCTCAAATTCTTCACCGAATACTCACATTCATTCTCATCTTTCTTCCTAAAACTTTTAAAAAAATTCAGAGTATCTAACTAATGTTTCATATACATAACACAATTAATGCGAGTAAATTCATCAATGAAAGTAATAATGTTCATGTATCTATGAGTTAATTGTTTTCTCATTGGTCCATAGATATCAGAATAAATAATTTCTCTAAGGGTAATTTTGAAAAAAAATCAACTTTATTATGCATAGATTTTTTAATCTTTCATTATTGAAAAATTATGCAACACCAATCACTTCTTCTTGACATATCAGGAATACCACAGACACTGTATGACTTTGATAACTTTCTCATGTTTCTATAAAATATGTCTCCAGAACTTTTATGCCACATCTAATTTTCTTCCATTATGCCTAAGTAATAAGATTTTTGTACTTCTCCAACATGGAACAAGTTTCCTTTTGTATGTTGGCATCTTGTAACAATTTACCCATATTCCTCTCTCTTTACTACAAGGCCACATTTTTTAAAAATATCATTGTTTCCTTCATCACAAATTTGGGAAACACTTAGCAGGTTTTGTTTCAACCCATCAACAAATAGAGAATTATTGGACTTTAACTTTTCTTCCCAAATAATATCAGATTAAACACCTTTGATTCTAAGGTATTAATCTTTTGAAAATTTCATTTTTCCTTCTTTGAAGTCTTTCACATTTTTCATCAATTTTAAGTCTCTTATCATATGATAAGAACATATACTATCCAAGTTCCATGTTTTTCTCCTTTTGAAGCTTTTAGATAAATTTATACAACAAGATCCTTTTATTTCCCTTGATATTTCTTCACATATGGATTCTAAGAAGTTTTAAATAACTTTTTTTGCATTGGTAATAGAATAATACATCCTTTTACAAGATGTCTATATTGGTCACATCTCTCACAAATAGTTTCCATAAGTGGGAACCTATTTTAAACATTCACACCATCCTTCTCATGTGTAACATCCCATTACCATTTTATTAGGTATTACCTTAACCTTATCATGGTTTTCCCTCCTTTGAGATTGGTAAGATACCTATAATGGTGAAGTTGTAGATTTTTTGGAATTTCACTAAGAACCATTTTTTTTCTAGTTGTAGGGGAGCTACACATCATGTAACTGGGTTACACGTCGTGTAATTATTTCTAGGTACAAGTTGGGAAATAAGATTCACATTTTGAAAGTTACACATCATGAAAGATGGTTTCATGTCGTGACTTCTTTAACTAATGTATTTTTAATCTAAGGCAATGGATTTTTTGATGTACTTGTTCACCATGGAGTTCACTGAGTATAACTATATTACAGGTGGTGAAATGTCCCACATCTAGTTTTTTAAAATGGTTGAGTGACAATTTTGTCATGTATCCTTCTCCAAACCTCTTAGCACTCGAACTGCAACTCATCTGAGGTGATTTTGGGAGACTCCCCTCCATCTAGAATGATTTGTTTGATGATGAACCTCCATTGCAGTTGTGGTGCATCTCTATGAGTAAGTGATCTTTCAACTTATTCATTTCCTTCAATCGTGGTAGAACCTAAGGGTTCTGTTACAGGATCTATTTCTCTAAGGTTGGTGATTCTCCTTGTCTTCTTATAGATCAATTGGGAGATCTTGTTTAGGAGGTCATTTATTGGTTATTGTGGTGCGGAAGACGTTAATTCTTGAGATATGTAGTGTTCTCCCTTTCCTCGGACCCCTTGTTTTCTAAATTGGATCGATCCTAAGATGTATGGATTGGATTCTAGTTCCTTCATGAACATATTTGGGTTTTGTTGGTTGTGTATTCCATTGTGGGTGTGTTCTAACCATGTTTTGAGTTAGGTGGTTCCGTCTCTATCCTATGATAATGGATGTTGTTGTTTTTATTTAAAAACTAATTCAAAATGAAAGATTGGCATGATTTTTTTGGGTGTTGAAAATAGTTTTCAATGAAAATTGGTTTTCCCTAGTTATTGAGAAATGAAATAGAAAAAGGGTATTTTAGAATAATTGAAATGAATTTTTAAAAAGAGATCATGGGTTATTTTGGGTACTTAGTTGGAAGTTTTATCTTGGGGCCATCGTCCATTATAATGTGATTATCAAGGAGTTTTTTCTTGGTGATTTATTATGTTTCCTTGGTATATTGTTCTAGGTGGCTGATATTGACATTGTTGGGGGGTTTACTCATGGGTTATTCCTCTTCTTCCTAGGCTCGTTGTTCTTAGAACTAGTTTTTGCACTTGATTATTATGGTATGAGTAGTATGCAGCATGGACCTTTAGTATTTCTTGGTGTTGTGATACCTATGCTTCTAGTTTTTATTTCTTGGATTTATGAGTTATCCTTGATATGCATGTTTATTCTTATGGTAAATGATATGGAAAATGTGTTTTGAAATTGATATACTAGCTTCTATTTTAGAACTATGAAAAAGGGAGATGTTTATCATGTTTTTGATAAAACTACTTTATTGATTATCATGCCATGTTTTATTTAAAATGAGCATATATTGATTTTTATATAGAGACTGTTTATGGAACACCTATGTAGGATCCTGCTGATCTTATTAGCTCACACCTTGCACACCTCTTCAGTGGTGCGTATACCATTATTTTTCTTCTAATGCAGGGAAAGTTAAGGCATTTTAGTGAGGCAGTGAAGTTTGTGTCAGTTGGTTGGGTAGATGGTTCTGAGATGGTGGGAGTTCTCCCATGCCATCGTTTGGAGTAGTTTTTTGTCTAGGTGCCTTTGTAGTTGGACTTATCCATTGTGTTTTTTAGCTAATTTTTTTGTTGTCTGTTTCTTCTATTTTGTACAGTTATGGCATATATATCTTGTTCTTCTTCCTCTTTTCTTTTCTTTTTTTACTACATATATTCCATTTGTTTGATCAGGTTGGGAAAAATCATTCCCTTTGTCGAGTTGTTTGATGCTCAATTGCTTTTCACCGGCTATTGGGGATCAGGAACGCCCTTAAAGTATGTAACAGAACAGTTCGGGTGTCGGGTTTGAGGGAAGCTCGGGTCAGTTCTTTACAATTTGGTATTAGAATAGGTTTGTCCTCAAGATTCCATATATTGGGATTTTGTTAGACTGAAGATAGGATTTTTAGGACTTGAGAGGTAATTTTCAATAATTTTATGGCCACCTCTTGTTATGGTGAGACTAAAGTTTCCATGGGATATTGGGGTGTGTGTCTCTAGAGTTGAGTTTTTGTTTTTAAATATTAGTTTTTTCTTATGGGTTTTCTAGTTTAAACTAAGATTTTTTCTATTTTTTTATCATTATTATGTTTTGGTGTGCAGTAGTATTCCTCTGATACATCTTCCACAGGTTCCTCAGGAAGGTAAAACTGATTCTCTTCAAGGGAACCCACCTATATATCATAATATCATTGATACTATTATATGGTTAGTCAGTGATATTGATCAGGATTTTCTATGAGTTCAAAACACAATGGTTGAGGTATATCTAGGAGATGGAGGAGAGAGAGATCAATCACAAGAGTTCTTATGTGAGAAACCACCATCCTTTAAAGGAATGATAGGACCTCAAAAGGCGGAGGACTATATGGATAGGATCGATCAAATATTCAGCTTTCTAGAGACACCTGAGAACATTGGGGTGAAGTGTGCAGTGTTCGGACTCAAGGATTCTGACAAGCAATGGTGGGATTCTTTGGTCCAGGATGATATACATATGAGATTTGATTATAAGGGTTTCAAAACCTTTTTATCTTAGCAGTTATACCAGAGTCCTTGATGCTAGAAAAGTATCTGGAGTTCCTATCTTTACAATAGGGAGAGAATTCAGTGACATAATACACCAACTGATTTGTTGAACTTTTCTATTTTGATCTGTACATGGTAAATAATTCCTATCTAAAGGCAAAAAAATGCCTGTAGGGTTTGCAACCAGATATCCTATTGCAGGTATTCATGTTAAAAATGTCTACTTATGTGGAGATGGTGGATAGAGATATGATGGGAGAGATGAATATGGAAGGAAAGTTCAGCTTTACCACCTCTTCTCTTCCATCTAGTGGAATCTTCAGTGGTGTTCATGGGAAGAAAAGGAAGTGGCAGGATCATCGCAGGAGTGGTGGAGGTGGGACTCTGCAGCGATCCTCCTCTACACCATTGGTTACAACTGGAAATGTGACTCTAACTTGCTATCAGGGAAATAAGGGAGGACACACAAGAATTTCTTGTCATATGCCCATGAATACGTGAAATAGATATAGATGTGTAGATCACTTGTAGTTTTTCTATTAGGCTATGAATACACCTTGTTAGGGTTAGGGTTCATTATCTCCAAAGGCTACAGTGGCGTAGTCCAATGCTTCATGGACTATAGGGTTCCAGTCATGGGCATCAATGTGAAGCATTTTAACATAGTAGATGAGTGTACATTTGAAGTTGATACAGGTCCAAAAATATTGAGAGGTACTATCCTTAGTTCATCTTTAGTAGTAATTTCTTTATTCGATATTGGTTCCAAACACTCTTTTATATCTACACATTTAGTATATGTTCTTACACTTCCAGCGGAAGTTATGTTCTTTATAATGGAGTCTGCAACACCTCTCGGTAAGAGGAAAAAGCATGGGTTTCAGTGTCCTTATTATTCATTAATGATTGTTGATGCAGAGTTGGTCTATAATTTTCTCATTCTTGATCTAGATCTATTTTACATCATCATTGATATGGATTGTATTTTCTCTCATTGAGACGAGTTTGATTGTTATCATTGGTGTGTTTTGTTTCTTGCTTCTGATAGGAGATCTCATGTGTTTCCTGGGGAGTGGGATTTGAGATTAGGTCATACAGGGCCTTCCAACCCAGAGCTCAGAAGTTTACTATTTTCTATTGTGTTTGATTCAGATTATGTTTCTCCTATTTTCAATTTTCCCATTGTTTTTTGAGACTTTCTTGATGTTTTCCTATATGATTTCTCCAGTCTTCCTATAGATAGAGAGTTATATTTTTCAATTGATCTAGTGCTAGGTGTGAAGCTGATATCGATACCTTATTATTATATGTCACCAGCAGAGCTGAAAGAGCTAAAGTTTCAGTTGAATGACCAATTGAAAAAAGTTTTCATTCACCCTATCATTTCTCCTTGGGCATCCCATGTTCTCTTTTCCAAGAAATTAGACGGTTAACTTCAGTTATGTGTGGACTATTAGAAGTTGAGATGGGTAATGGTTAAGAACAAATATACTTTTCCTTGTGTGGATGATCTATTTGATCAATTAAATGGGGAAAATTGGTTTTCAAATATCAATAATCAGTTAGGTTATCATTATCTCAGTTTTCGAGAGTTTTATGTACCTAAGACAACATTCAAGAGAAGGTAAGGCAATTATGAATATCTTGTGATTCCTTTTGGTCTAACTAACACTCCTGTAGTTTTTATGGATTTTATGAATTAGATATTCCATCAACATATTGACACTTTTTGGTAGTTTTTTCGGATGATATTCTGGTTTATTAAAAATCTGAACATGAGAATGAGTACCATCTAAGTTTGGTTCTGGAAATTTTGAGGAGTCACCATTTGTATGGAAAGATTTCGAAATGTAGTTTATGGATTCAAGAAGTGATGTTCTTAGGGCACATAATTTCTGAGAAAGGATTTTCAGTTGATCTAGAGAAGTTAAATGATGTTTTTTCATTGAAAGAACCATGAAATGTCTTTTAGATACAAAGATTCCTTGGTCTTGATGGATACTACCAACATTTTGTTAAGGAATTATCTAATCCAGTGTCACCTTTTACTTATCTTACTAGAAAATAAGTGAAATTCAAATGGGATGAGAAGTGTCGGTATTCTTTTGATGAATTTTAAAATCTTTTGACATCATATCCTATTCTGATCTTACTTGAGACCTATAAGGGGTATGTGGTGTTTTGAGATGATTATAGTGATAGTTTGGTATGTGTTCTTATGAAGGATGGCCATGTGGTAGCTTATGGATCTCGTCAGTTTCAACCGCATCAAAATAATAGCCCCACTCATGATTTAGAGCCTACTGTAGTTATTCATGCTCTTAAATGTTGGTGGAACTATCTTTTTGGGTAAAGGTTCATGGTATCCTCTGATCATAAAAGTACAAGCTATATATTTTCTTAGAAGAAACTGAATATCAGGCAGAGATAATGGGTAGAGTACCTTCAGATATTTGAATTCGATATCGCCTATACCCCAGGGAAGGTAAATTCCATTGTAGACACTCTTAACAGGAAATTACCATCACATACTGTTCTAGAATCGAAGGAAGAATGGAACCTTATGGTAATTTTTACTTATTTGCACCTAGATACTTAGTAGGATGTTTTAGGTACGGTTCTTACCAGTGTTCAGTTATCATCATCTATTATGGAGTCTATTTCATAGATTAAGTAGTTGGATGATGAGTTTCAAAAGACTAAAGAAATCATTTATGGTGGGTAGACTTTTTCTGATTGGTCTCTCTCTTCATATGGTATGATTCACTTCAAGAAAATAATTTTCATCCCAACATCGGTGATGAGTTTAGTCTTGTTCAATTTCCATAGATCATCATGGATCATTCATCCCAGTACTAAAAAGATGTATTTTGACATGAGGAAGTGATTATGGTGGCTGAGTATGAAGCATGACATCGAAAAGTTTGTGTCTCGTTGTTACACCTAACAATGGATAAAGGCAGAGCACTTGAAACCTTCTAGTTTGCTTCAGCCTCTTTCTGTACCGATCTGGAAATGGGATGAGGTATCCATGGATTTTTTTGTTAGATTTCCACAGACTCCCTGAGAGATGAATTCTATCTGGATGTTTTTTTATTAGTTGAAAAAGTCTTCTCATTTCATTCTTATCAAAGACACCACTAAATTTGAAGATCTGGGTAGGCTGTATGAGAAAGAGATTGTGAGGTAACATAGGATTCCTTATACCATTGTTTCAAATATGGATCCTAGGTTTTCCTAGAGGTTATAAAGGATTCTTCAAGATTAAATGGGGAATCAATTCAAGTTAAGCACAGCTTACCATCCACAGACAAATGGTCAGACGGAGCATGTGATTTAGATCTTGGAGGATATGCTTTGTGCCTATGTCTTTGATTTCATAGGATTATGGGATAACCATCTGGGACTAGTTGAGTTTGTTTATAACTACAGTTATCATTCATCAATCTGAATGGATCCCTTTGAGGTGTTTTATAGATACCCATGTAGATCACCTCTTTGTTGGACTGAGGTGGGAAAAGTGTCTCTAGTTGGACCAAGTTTGGTTCAGAACACGTTTGTAAAGATTCAAGATGTTCATCGATGTCTGCTTAGATCATATAGTTTACAAAAATTGTATGTAGATCAGTAGCATCGACCTTTGGAGTTTTCTGTATGGGACTAGGTTTTTCTAAAATTTTATCCTTGGTTTGGTCACTGTTGACTTAAAAAGTATGTAAAGTTGGATCTAAGATATGTTGGACCATTTGAGGTCACTAAGAAGCTTGGACAAGTTTCTTATCAATTATCATTTTTAGTTCAGTTGATAGGTATCCATGATGTTTTCCGCATGTCTTAGCTCAGGAAATACCACCCTAATTTCGTTCATGTTCTGATTTGGGAAGAAATTGAGTTGGAGCTAGATTTTTCTATTTTAGAGAAACCTGTTGAGATCATTGAATCTCAAGTGAAATTCTTGTGAGGGAAGTTGATTATGTTGGTCTGAGTTCTATGGTAATAAAGATCATATTCTCATGAGACTTGGGAATGCGGTTCATTGATGAGGGAGTAGTGGCCTCATCTTTTTCCAAGGATTACATCTTCCATGTGACTTCTCGGGGATGGAAAGTCTTTATGGTGGGTATTTTTTAACATCCCATTACCATTTTATTAGGTGTTCCCTTAACCTCATCGTGGTTTCCCCCCCTTAGAAAATGTGAGGATACAAATAATGGTGAAGTCAGATATTTTTTGGACTTTCACTAAGAACCAATTGTTTTTGCTAGCTGTAGTGGAGCTACACACCATGTAACTGGGTTACATGTCAGGTAATTGTTGTAGGGTACAAGACGTGAAATAATATTTACACTATGAAAGTTACACATCATTAAATATGGATTCACATTATGACTTATTTAAATAATGGATTCTTAATCTGAGGTGATGGATTTTTCGGCATACTTGTACACAGTGGATTTCACAGCATGTAAATATATTACATGCCATGAAATTGCCTGTATCCAGTTTTTTAAGATGGATGAGTGGCTGTTTTTTTATGGATCATTCTACAAACCTCTTGGATCTCAAACCATAATCCATACTAAGTGATTTTGGGAGACTCCTCTCCACCTAGAATGACTCATTCAACACTGAATCTCGGTTGCAGTTGTGGTGCGTCTCTCTGAGTAAGTGATATTTCAACTTATTCATTTCTTTCGATCGTGATATCACCCTAGGGTTTCTTTATCAAATATGTTAGTATAAGTTTGTTTATTTTCTTTTTATTCTTCTAGATCCATTGGTAGATCTTTTTTTGAAGGTCGTTTATTGGTTAGTGTGGTGCGGCATATGTTTGTTCTTGAGATATGTAGTGTTATCCCTTTTAATTATCCCCTCATTTTCTAAATTGGATTAATCCTAAGATGTATGGATTGAATTATAGGGACTTAATTGACGTCATTAGGTTTCATTGGTTGTGAAATCCATTGTGGGCATGTGCGAACCGAGTTTTGAGGTAGGTGGTTCCATCTATATCCTATGATAATGGATCTTATTGTTTTTCTTTACAAACTTATCCAAGATGAAAGATTAGAATGATTGTTTTGTGTGTGTTGAAAATATTTTTCAATGGAAATGGTTTTTCCCTAGTTATTTAAAAATGGAATAGAAAAGGGGTATTTTTTAAGGAGTGAAATGAATTTTAAAAAAGAGAACATTGGTTACCTTGGGTGCTTAGGTGGAAGGTTTAGCTGGGGGCCATCATCCATTGTTCTGTGATTGTCAATGATATTTGTCTGGGGTATTTCCTCTTTTTCATAGGCCCATTGTTCTAGGGGAAAATTATTGACATTGTTGGGGGGTTTACTATGGGGGTATTCCTCTTCTTCTTAGGCCCGTTGTTCTAGGAACTGGTTTGTGCACTTGATTATTATGGTATGAGTAGTCTGTGGCCTGGACCTATAGTTTTCCTTGGTGTTGAGATACCTGTGCTTATTTTTCGTATTACTTAGATTTATGAGTTATCCTTGATATTAATTTTTATGCTTGTGGAAAATAATATTGAAAATGTGTTTTGAAATTGATATACCTACTTCTGTTTTAGAACTGTGAAAAGGGGAAATTCTTAACATGTTTTTGATAAAACTATTTTACTACTTATCATGCCATGCTTTATTTGAAATGAGTATATAGGGATTTTTATATAGATATTGGTTATGGAACACCTATGTGGGATCCTACGGATCCTATTAGCTCACACCTTGAGCACCTCTTTGGTGGTGCGTAAACCTTTGTTTTTCTTTTAGTATAGGGAAAGGAGAGGTGTCATAGTGAGGTGTTGAGGTTCATATTAGCTGGTTGAGTAGCTGATGGTGAGATGGTGGGAGTTCTCCCATGCCATCATTTGGAGTATATGTTTGTCTATGGTCCTTTTGAGTTAGACTTTTCCTTTAGAGTTTTTATCTATTTTTTATTGTCTTTTTCCTCTTTTTTCATACAGTTATGGAATATATATCGTATTCATCTTCCATTGTTCTTTTTTTTAGTACATGTATTCCATGTGTTTGATCAGGTTGGGAGAAATTGTTCCCCCTGCTTTGTTGGTTGATGCCCGAGTTCTTTTCGCCAGCCCATGGGGATCGGGAACACCGTTCGGGTATGAAACAGAATGGGTCGGGTGTCGGGTTTGAGGGAAACCTGGTTCAGTTCATTACATCAGGTTTCTTCAAAACATTATTCTTAGAATTATTCCTTTCACAGGATTTATTCCCCCTCAAACTTTTCCTTCTATAATTTATGTAATAGTAGAAATGTTGTTGATATAACTAAAACATATTTTCCATATGTCTATATCCACCTCAATACTAGTAGTATCCATAGAAAGAATATTTCCCTCTATAACTTTCATACTATGCAGAGTTGTGATCAAGTTTCTCAATAACCTTTTTATCTTTATTATCAGAACCTTGTTGACCACCAACCTTTATGTTATCAATCAGAAACTTATTTTTCAGCTCAATTTTCTTTTTATCATTATCAAAACTAGAAGTAATAGAAACTTTTAAAAACTTAGTGTTTTCAAAAAACTTTTGACTTATCCACTTTGTTGGTCCTTTTCCACATATATAACTTTCCCAGCATTATTTTACTTAGAAACAATTTTAGATTTCTTCTCAACCTTTGAAGGTAACTTTTGATCCTTCTCATGTTTACCATTTCTAGAGATTTCACCAACATCATAAATAGAGTTATTGAAACTTGTAACCCTTTATTCATATTTAAAAAGTTTTTGTTAGACAATTTTCAACTCTTCTTCTTTTTATTTTAGATTAACTTCTATATGTTTATTATGATTATTTTCTTTCTTAAGGGATTTCTTCACATCATCAATTTCTTCAAGAATCTTAACATTATCATCAAGAAAACATTCTTGATTGTTTTTGGGGAATTTTAATTTTTCAATTTTTTTTTCTTTCTCAATCCTTATAATATTTCTTAGACATTCATTCAATTTTTCTTTTAGATGAAATTATAATTGAGCTTCTTCTTCTTTAGAACTATTGCTTCCGAACTCTTCATTGTAAACTTTTTCAATGAAAGTATTGTCTCCATCCTTATCAGTAAACAATTCTGATTCAGATTTGTTATCTTCATCTTTATCATCTTTAGACAAAAATATTATCCTTTTGGATTTAGATAACTTTATATCTTTCCCTTTATAATAATATTTATCCTTGTCACCATGTTTCTTCCATGGTATTTTTAGCCTTCTTTCATCTTCATCACTATCCTCTTCTTTCTTTCTTTAGGGAAAAATTGTAGCAAAGTTTTCAACAACTCCACATTGAAAAAAAAATTAAGGGAAGTTTCCCTTTATAATTTCATGTACCTATTTTTACATTTTTAGAAAAAAAATGATAAAAATTCATCAAGATTTTACATACCTCATTTTATAAATCAGAGTCAGCAACTTCATATTCTTTAAGAACCTTGTTAGAATTTCCTTACATGGAATCATTGAAGGAAATTTCTCAATCATAATTTTGTTTTTTCTTTGATAACATTGTCACTTATCATTTCATAAGAACTTAGTGTACAATAAATATCATCTGGAGATAGTGTTTCATTATCTCTATCTTCCAATAAGGAAAATTTGGCATCAAACTTGTCAGGAAGAATTCTTATGATATTTTTAATAATAGTAGAATCTTGTGACTTTTCATGAATACATTATATGGTAGTAAAAATATCATTCACCCTTCTAAATAAGTTACCAAAAAATCATACTCACCCATTTTCATATCTTCATACTTTAGCCTCCACATTTGTAACTTTTCCATCTTTACTTTTTTATTTACTTCATAAATTTTCTTCAACATAACCTAGATACCTTTGGTAGTGGAAACACTCTTTAATCTTAGAAAATCACCTTTAAAAATTGATGATAGTAAAGAATTATTAGCTCTTTAAACATTATCAATATTATTATTTTCAACATATTTAAGAGTAAATTTTTTATCAATAGGAGGAAATTCATCTGTTGCATATTTAAGAATGTCATATCCAAGAGAAATAAGATAAGGAAGCATTCTATATTTTCAGATATGATAGTTCTTACCATCAAAGACTGGAATCCCCTTACTATTCATACAATTCATATTCTCTATAAAAACTTTTCCTTGAAAAACTTCAGAAATGAGTAAACAAATGGAACCTTCTCTCTAATACCAATTGATATTTCCCAACTAGGATAAATGTATCACTGGTAGGGGGAGGGCATGAATTAGTTATACCTTTTTCTTTTTAGTTTCCATTTTTTTGAAACAACCTTCACCTCCTGTTAAATATTTATCACTTCACTGGAAAAAAATCACACATCCATAGGAACATAAGTATTTATAAGTTTCACTACTCAATAAGAGTAGTTATGTCCTTGGTATGGTTTGTAAATAATCCAATACCATATAATCCACTAAAAAACAATCTTTTTGTGAGGATAAAAATGAGTAGGATATGACCTTACACTTATGTGGCACTATGATCAATACAACAGTGAATATTATTTAAGTTTCATGAAATTATGTAATACAAATTTATGTAACAAGTTAAGAAACTTTCTCGGTTTGCTTCAAAACATGTTACTTTGTTGCCTTATCAACTTTTACAAATATGATCTTCAAAAAAATTCTTCACTTTTCTACCTAGAAACAATTAATAACTTCTCTGGATTACATAATGATACTCAATTAGATACCCGATCCTATTTCCTAGTATGATTTTCCAGTTCAGAAATATAATTCTATCAGAATACCACTGAAACAATTCTGAATTGTTTCTTCCTCTATCTAGAAATCACTATCTAATTCCCTATATGATGATATAGTCTAGTATGATAATCCACTGAATATAATCTTCTTTCTTCTTCTTCTTCTTCCTCATGAATGCTCAATCCGAAAAATCCTCTCTAAAATCATTTAGTAATCTGTCTTCTCTCTTTACCCATGAATAGTACAAGTGTCATAAAGTAAAAATTACTTACTACTATTGATAGGTGATCCAAATGTAGTTTATCCAGGAATATAAAAAGTTTTCCCATTCAAACAAATTTCCAAAAACATTATTTTTTGGCTCCATATTTGAATTTTTATATGCTTCTCAACTCTTCTTGTTTCTTCTTGAACCTTCTAAAATATTCTCATAACTTTAGTTTTCTTTATAATTTCAAATCATTATTCAGTATAATTATGATTTTCATTCTGATTTCATCATTATTATGAATACATATGTATAGAATCATATTCTTCATTATGTTTCTCTGCACCAATTGAAAGATATGAAAATCAAATGTGTTCTTGTAACAATTCTCAGAACCAACTGAAAACAAACTACTCATTTTGATGCACCATAAAAACTGGTAGACAAACAAAATTTTAAAACATTGAAACTATATTTCATAAACATTGTTTCTATATCATTAAACCTCATTAGCCTTTCTTCAGACATAAACATAGTAACAACTTCTAAATATTTCAACACTTATTGGAAGCACTTAATCATCAGCTTCACACTTCTTTGAAAAACATTTACTATAAAATCTTCAAAATTCAATCTCTCCTTGACAACAATTTTGTGACTTATTTAAATAATTATTCTTTTCTTCTTTTCCCAGAATGATGATCTTGCATTCGATGAATATATATGTGTCAACATATGTCTGATGGATCTTCTTCACTCTGATAATTGGTGTCAGTTCTAGTCTAATAACTCTTGAACTAATTGATAAAAACACAAGATAGTTCTTATTTATCTATTGGAACAATTGTAAACATATCATAGTTATTTTTTTATACTAAACTCAATTTATAAACAATTCATCTAGATGAAAATTGTGGACTATAATTTTTATTGATCTTTAATCCCATTTTTTATCAGTCCCAACCAATAAAAAAATTGCCTTGGATTCCCTTTTTAACCATCATTGTGTTTGATGATCAGTGTCAGGATAACTCTGATAAACCAAGACTAGAAAACTTATACTTTCTTATTTCATAAACTCCTACTTTTATCATGACTTATTTATGATTTTGAGAACTTTTGGATCAATGTAGCATCGTCTTAATCACATTGGAAAGTATTATAACCTCCCATCCTTCCAACACTTCTTTCTTTCCAACCAAAACTCAAAATAATTTACAGAAATTATTCTCCCTCTTTCCTTCATAATACTTTCATTCACAATTTAATTATGATTTATAAGAACTACAGGATCTGAAAAGCATCATCAGGTTTACATTGGATCTATTAAAACTCTGATACACTTCTTTATTATGATCAGAACATTCTTTTTGGACTTTAGCTGAGTCTTATGAACCTTTTATCCCAGAAAAATTCTTCATAAACCAATGTAATTTCTTAATCAATGTGTGTCTGATATTCTTATTATGATGATGAATCTGATCACTAACAAATACAAAGTGAAGTGATTTCTTTCTCTTTGACAACAAAAGACAATACCTTCGGTATCAACTTATTTTATATTCTAAAAAAATACATTCAACTTGGTCCCAACATCAGTCAATAGATATTAAAGTTAGGTTTTTATGTTATTATTAATCTCATAATTGTTCCAGGTGTGGTCTTATCAAGGTTGGTGAAGTTCTCCATGAAAGTTTAATAGAAACAATGAGACAAGGTTCAAATCGATGATATTAATTTTTTTCATATTTAAACCAAATTACCTATGCATCCTATAAAGTGAATAAATATACATTTAAACTTTCTTAAAACACTCACACAACATAAAAAAAATCAAAAATTCATATTATGAAACATCATTGTTATAATGTTCATCTATCATTTTGGAAAACCATATTATTTTTTCTCATGGAAACTTCTATGGAATATATCATATCACGAAAATAATTAAGTGATTATAATTTTGTTGTAATCCCATAATAATTTTAATATATCACAAATATCACGTGAATTCATCATGTTCACAAAATAGGTATTTTAGAATGAAAAGGATCACCTTTATTCTTTAGGATGTCCCAGCATCAATAATATATCTTATTTTATTCTATATTGAGAACACTAATAGTAGTCATGGTTGATCAATGAATCTCTCAATACAGTTTCTTCATTATGAGAATTAATATTTTATTTCATCAATATGTACTCACTCAAACTCATTATCTCTTAATATAAAAACATTTTCTCTATAGAATATCTCTTAACCACATAGAGTGTTCCTTTCCTATTTCTTTCTCACCAAATTTCTATATAATCTATTCTATTTTATTCCCATAAATAAATACTTTAATATTCAGAAGATGATTTAATTTAAATTTATTAAATAATATAAACATATATTAATGTATTTGACTCAAATTATGGTCATTAATTTCCATAAATCCTCTGAAATGTTTTCCTCGAATTAATCAACTTGATCTTAAAAAAATATTAATCCATTTAAATCTAGTCTTTCACCTTTTTAATATGTAAATATGTCTCTAATAAATCTTGATATTGAAATAAAAAAATCTATAAATATATCACATAATAATAGTTTTCTTTTGATTAAATTATTACACAAATAATAACTTGATATTTTTCAATTACCCTTCCAAATATGTCAATAAATATTCGTTTTTTTATAATAAAAAAAGATGAATATTTAAATGAACACATGAAAGTATAAACTCTCATTTTTATTTTAAGATCAATCTATTATATGCTTTAAAATCATCCATTTAATATTAAACTCCATTATGACTACTTTTATGTCTCAAGAGAAACATTCATCTTACTCTAATGAAACTACCTTTTTACTTAGTTCAATGTAACACTAATTCAAGAAAAATTTTAAAAAACTCAACATTATTCTTAGGAAAATCCAATTTAATGTTATGTAAATATATCAAATATAACTTCAATTCCATGGAAGCTTTTTTACTTCTACCATGAATGATTTGTAAAACTTTGTTTAATATTATACGGTCATTATAATTCACAACTCATTGTTATGTATACTTTAGAAACCACAAATCACTATTTCATGAACTTTAAAAAACATAGTTTAATCTCACCTACCTTAGAAAAACATACTTTTGGGGATATATTTAAGTTTCTTCCAACACTCTCTCAGGGAACGTGGTGATTTTCACTAAACCAACCCTTTTTCTTAGGGATGACCTACTGAGTACAAGAAGCTATCACTTGGTAGATATTTTGAACCCTTTATTTGGATCATACTTAAAAGGATTATATATAGACTCTAAACACAATAGGTGAAATTAGTATTCACTTATAATAGTAAATAAAATATGTGTATAAAATAATTCTAGTTCAGCACACAGTTGAATGTAGAAACTAACATATTATAGAGATTCTTCAAAGAAAGAGTAAACTTTTAGAGCATATCTGAAGATAGTTTATTTTGGTGTAAATAAAACTTAAAATATCACAATAGTAGTAGATTTATTGATTCCATTAATGCAGTAATAAAATATTCAAAAATTTGGTATATTAGATTGCTTGTTTTTTCTCAATAACAACTATCGTATATACACATCTCTTCACCTTTAAATATAAACTTCTCTCATTAATTAAAAAACAAGAGTAAATAATATAATATTAATATATTAATTATTTTTATTTTGAAAGGTATCCATTTTTGAGTAACTATGGTCTTCCTTGGAACTATATGATTTCTTATAAATATAAATTTTAAATAACTTTTTATTTCTTCATTAACATATAGATATTTTTGATAAAACTAAAAAAGGGGTTGAATTTTCTTAAAATACTAAAATGGTAATAAACTCCTTAGAAAAATAATAAAATTTTTGTGAAAATATCAAACATAGTAAATCATCAATTTTGTAATTCTTCATCATCATAGGTCTTTAAATCTCATAAGGCTTCACCTTTATTAGTATTCTGTATATAATAAATATTTTAACATAATATTTCTTTATGATTATAAGTATTTTCTTTGATCAAATGACTTGGATTATGACCCTATTGAATTTAACTTCAATATAAGTCTCCAAACATATCATATGAATTCAGTATAACTATAATTCTTTAGACTGATCATAAGTTTTCATCATAGTAATTCTTTTCGACAATATGAATTTATCATAAACCTTTTTTTTGTTCATAATCCTTTATCTAAAAAATTAAATTCTATAATATTACTTTGGAATATGACTACCATACATCATAATTATTTTAGACTAAGAAAATTTTCCCTAAACTGGAACATCGTTAGACTTCATATAAATTGTATTTCTTGAATGTATGCCTTCTAGACAAAGAAAAACTTGTTTATCCTGAATTAAAATCATCTTATGAAAATCATTTATAAATTTATAAGATTCATCTACATACTTCAAGAAAATTCATTAGTAAAAAAATGAGATTGTTTATGAGAGGACCAGTTTGGGATATGCCTAACACCGAGAGGGGGGTGAATCAGTGTTGGGGACTTTTTAAACCAATTCTAATTTTTTATCCCTGTACCTCCTAACCTGTTAGGATCTTGGTTCTCTTATTATCTTTTCCATGTTTCATGTAATAATAGAAAGTAGTAAAAATATGCACATGGTATTTTTACAAGGTTCGCAACTCAATAAGAACAGATACATCCTTTCCATGTATGGTAATGACTAGTGCACAGATTATCTACTATAATGTAGTAACTATTATAGTGGGATGGATAAGAAAACAATTTGTTAACTAGTTTGAGTCCCTACACTTTGGAGGGGGGAATGAAACAATACTTTCCAATGTGAGTCCCTACACTTTAGAGGGGAAAGGGAAACAATCCTCTTCCTGAACTGGTGATGACCAAGTTCAATTTGTAGCTCCTCACTGTTTCTTTATACTACCTATAAAGATAGTCTACTCAATAATGATAAGGGTTTGCAACACCAATAAATTATTCCACCTATTGAGACCTATTGGATGTCACACTACTGCTTGATCTTCCAATCTTCACTTTTTAATTTCTTATAAGTATGCAAGTAACCCTATTCTTCTTCCTAGTAGTAAATCTGAAAGTTATACAATCTTATTCTCCTTTTTCTTTTGTGCAAAACCACCTACACTAAAACTTATCCTTCTAATTTCTAGAATTAAAAACTCCCATTGTTATTATCAGAAAACTGAATACCAACTTATCTTAGCATCATCATAATTTTTATGGCCTGAATAACTGAATATTGATTGGCTTCTCTCTTCTTATTCTTTGACACAATATAATATAGAATATTTTAGTAGTTTATTAATATCTTTATTCAATTATCAATACCAAAACAAGGGTGTATCAGTATAATTCTTTCTTCTTTTGTGAATATATGACTTTAGTTGCACATCAAATAATTATTCACAAAAACAACACCCCTATAAAAAGTATAAAATTGACGTGCAAATAGGATCACCCAACTGAGGGTTTGTGTTCTTCTTCTTATCCGTGCAAGAGGTGCGTGGTTCTTTTATGTACAAGATATGTGGTTCTTCTCCATGAAACTAGAATGGTCCACATGAATCTCTTATTCATAAAGCCTCTTTGAGGGTTCTTAGAACCTGTTGAAGGCCTGTGGGACTCCAATCTTTCGTGCACCCTGTTTTGGGTGTCTTCCATGCAACATTACTGCCTTGTGCACAACATTTAGCTTTTGTAGTGAAACACCTATTGCATGAAACTCTCTTCTTGCACGTAACTTCCTATTCTTACGCACAACTATATTTATTTCATGAAACTACCTTTACATAAAATTATTTCATTCTTCAGAGATCTGAATTTCACTATGTGTTGAGCTTCTCAAATGAGAGGGGGTCAACACTTATTTATATGCATCACTGACCCCAATGCCCAAAAACCCTGGCGTGTCGCATAAGATCCCAAAACATTGCGTAAAACCCCATTTGACATCATATTGGGCACACAAGTTTCTTTCTTACCAACCATATCTTTCACACACTTCTTCAATCTTTCACGCACTTCATGCCTTTTCTATTTTTTGATGTTCTGACCTTGAATCATTCCTTGTGTGCAACATTCCAAACCCCTTCAATCTTTTGTGAAAAAACAAATCTTTTCATGAGTCTTTCCTTTGCCATATTTTGATATTTGGATCTTGGAACTCCACTTGAACGCAACATACCAACCCATCTTCAAACTTGGGCGCAACATTCCTTACTAAAAGTACATTTCTCCATCTCTTGATTTTCATCTCCAAAATTTTGGCAAACAATAAGAAATGAAATCACCTTAAAATATACTTCGCCAAGAACACCAATGATGCTTCACTATCATACTAATTATTCAAAAAATATTTTATTTCATCACGAACCACATCTACCGTGATATATAGTCATTTATCGAACACCTTTAGCATCGTCATATTTTCAACAGAAAGTAATGAAACTACCCAGTCTTCCAACAACATCATTATTTCTAATCAAAATTGAATATGATTGGCATAACCTTTTCTTCCTCTTTCCTTAATAAGTCTTGAATCACAAGTTCTCTAAACTTATGATATTTGGGAAATAAAAGTCAGCAAAGCATTGTCTGGTTTTTTTCATGCAACTCAGAGTTAAATATTCTTCAATCTCTTCCATGGTTTTCTTGAAACAATAAAATATTGCATGACCTACTCTTATTCTTCTAATATTTTTGGAATATGAATTCCAAAGAACTATTCATCATCAAAATAATAAAACTTAAACCATATTCATTATTGTAAACAATGTATCACTTTTTGATACGTGTATTTTGAACTTAGGACCTATGCAAAAATCGTCTTATTTCACAACATGGAGAATTGCTCATATGTGGAATCCAATGATATGGGTCCATAATAACTCTCTAAGTATCATCACTTAAACCAATATCCATTAACATTGGAGGTCCTCCTTCATATTGATCAACACTTACAATCATTGACACTCTTTTACAACAAATACAACTCATACAAAAAAGTAGTCCCAACAGTTTATGACCATAAAAACCAATAATAAAATGGGATATATCTATCAAAATTAGTATGACCAACAATATCCCTATTTTTTATGATCACAAAACTCATAAAACTTTAAACATTAAATTTTATAATAGTTTCCATAAGAGGATACATCATATCGGAATATTTGAAAATATTGAAAATTAGAATAGTTCATAATGGTAATATTGAATAAAAAAATTCATTTTTCTTCATTTTCTTCTACCCATTTTGTGATATAAAAAATAAAGATAAAATAATAGATATAACGTAGTTAATATTGTAGAATGTGATGGAGAACTATAAGAATATATTACTAAGATGAATTAGAATTTTGGAATTGGATTGTATGAACTGAGTAAAATAAAAAACTAGAAAAGAAACTATAAATCAATATAAAACAACTAAAGAAATAATTAAAATAAGAATAAGGCTCTAAATTTCATTGAATAAAGAACATAATTACAAAGTGACATAATGTATACTATCCAAACAACAAAAACACATCAGTCCTTAGGATCGGGTTTGGGATTAGATAAGGGTTTAGGTTGGAGGTTTGAAATAGAAAGGTCAAGATGAGTAGATTAGGTACATAGGTTAAGAGTTACTTGCTTAAAAAACCCAAATTTAATGTAACAGGTATATTTTCAATCTCGGTATCTCTAAGAGTAGTTTTACCACCTCCCTTCAAAGTATTTACTAATAAAATATCATCCAAAATTATTTTTATCTTCTCCTCATCAACCTCAAAAATAGTAGACTTAATAAGCTTAGTTTTTTGTAGAGATAATCTAGAGGTAGCAATCGGGTATCTCCATGAATGAGTAAGATCTTTCCTTTCAACACCAGGGTATAAAGTGGGAGGAAAAAATGATTCTTCCAACCTTTTCATAGAATATAGATACATTTTCTTAGAACATATACCATATAATTAACCTCTTCATAATATCATCCTTTTAATAGTTAATAAAAACTATATTCCCCTTATTTAAACCATAATTATAAATCTTCATCACTTCTAAAAGATCATTTTTGTACTAGATGGAACAATCTTATAAAGTTTCATCCAAAGACTTTATCCATTGGTTGATCTGAGAAATTGAATTAATCAACATCTTAAAAACATTAAAATCTTATTATAGAAATATTTTTTGAGCATCAATAAGTATAGGTACAAATATAAAGGTTTGATCCTTATAAAAAACAATTTGTGTTCCTTTAGCATAAAACTTTAGAGAATCAACTTATTCGCCCTCTAACTCATCATAAGATGATCCTGATTCCGAATAAAAATATTATAAATTCATTAAAACTTCATTAATATTGTCATATAAAATCTTGAAGTTATAATTTATATTATCCTTATATTACTTAAATATTCTCTAGTAATTTTCAATAGGCTCATTAATATTTAGAATTTTTTAATCTGAATACCCAAAAGTACTATAAAAAAATAAATTGTAAACAAAGATATAGAAATCCCATAAAGACTTATTTTGATATCATCCTTAGAATCTTGAACTTAATTATATAGAGTCTTTTTAAATTCCTAAAGAGTTTCAATAGAGGTGGAGGTATTCTACAGGGTTTGAATCCTTTCAGTATGCATACTCAAATAAGATGAGATTTTTTTCAATTCAACTCTCATAGAGTTAGATTATTTAAAAAATAAATTTGAAACACTTGGAAGAATATTTTGGGTATGATAAGTGTGAGGAAATAAATTAAATAACTATAATTGATCTGAGATAATTTTCTTCAAAATTTCAAAATCATCCTTGAGTTCACTTCTTAAGGCTTCAGTTTCATTCCGAACTAAATATGAAATATTTGATTGAACAAGTGGTAGGTTTTTAATCATACAAGATTGATATTTTATCAAATATTTTGACCCATATAACTTAGACATAGTAAATGAGTTTTCCTTTAATTCCTTCAACTATCCTTTTAAATATTCAACTTTCTCCAAATAAATTGAATAACAATTTTTTTTAACATATTGGAAAGTGTTGTGAACCTCAATCTATGAATTCGTCATCTCTTTCATTTTATTAATTTTTGTCTTGGAGGATAGATTTTATAAAAAAAACTCTTCAAATCATCTATGGAGGCCTTGATCTCATCCTTAAGCTAATCAAAAAAACTTTCCTTAGTTTCAAAATCATTAAAAACTACAACAATAAAGTTATATACATGATCACTAAAAGAAGATTAGTATTCATATTAGTTGATTGATTATAAAACATCTTCATTTTAATCACTGAGAGATGGTATATTTTTAGTATCACTAGTTGAAGGAAAACCTTAACTTTTTTCATGGATCATAGGTGTTGTAATTTTTTTAGATAAAATATTATTACAAATCATTACTGGAGAAACATCAGTATTTCCAACTATTGATTCCCAAGGTCTTAAATTTTTTCAATAAGATCAGTCATGGTCTCTTGAAAAGATTTAGAAGATCTTAACACTTTATCCACTAACCAATTATTACAAAAAAAACCTCTTCTCTAGATTAAACTTCAGTAAAATAAAACCCCATAAGAGATATAGATGCAACTTCATTTACCAAACCAACTCAAGCACTAGTTTGATCCTCAGCAGCCAGAACCTGAGAATATGAAAAAACATATATAGGATTTTATTATCCATTATTTATAGAAACATTATTATAATGATTAGGGTTGATAGTTATGACCTCTACAACCAGTTTCCTTTATACATAACTAGCTCCAACCACAATATTTGTGACCTGAGTAGAAAAAAAATATCCAATATTTTCTCAACCATGTTCCCCCTCAATAGGAGCTGCATCCTTAAGATTATATTGTCTGGACTTCTCTCCCTAAGTAGTGGTAAGATTTTATTATGATTAATCATATCATTATTCTTCCTTTTCACCATTTTTCTTTATAATTGTCTTATTTTTAGAGGTATCCCATACAACTATGTGTCCCTTAAGAGGCCATCAGATAGGGTGAAGTGTATCTTCTACTTAGGGGCCTTAGTCTCACTCAGGACCACCATTGTTTCTTAAAAAGAAAGGTTAGTAGCCTCTTATAGGAATATAACATGATCCTTTTATTTTACTGATAGTGTTGGTACATATAATGAATCATATATCTAGGAAATTTAACTCTCTTCTAATTCAATAATAGATACATTATATTGATTTCTTGAAAATAACTTTTGTCAAACTCTATATCACTTTGGTATATTCTAGTCTGGATGAATTTGGATAAATCATTCATTTATATTTAAGAATTTATGAGACTTATTCTCAATACATGGAGAACTAAAAAAGGATTCCATAATAAATTATGGTCTTATTTCATCATTTTATATCAAATAATGACTATAAATATATATTTATTCACGATATAAATGAAATAACTCTCTTATCTACCCAATATAAACATAAAAAACATTAACATTGACCTTCAAACTCATTGCATCTTCATTTTAAACAAAATAAAACTTTGTATTTTCAAACAATTCTCCAACTTTCTTCTCAAACATAGTTCTAGTTTTCTTCTCATCAAAAATCTATTTCCAACCTTGAAAAATTATAATTATTTTTAGTATAATATATTTCTAATTCATCCAAACAAAGTCAATAGATTTTCTAAGTATAAATTGCCTTCTAGAATTACATAGTTTATCTATATTCAATCTTTAAAAAGATATGACCTTGGATCTATTTTAATTTCACATTAATATATAGGGTCAGAGGTTTATGGATTGAAGTATTAGAGTTTAAAGGTTTCAAAAGAGGAGAAATAGAGAGAGAGAGTTTGTATGTGTTTTAAGGGTCTGAAATAGAAATAATTTGATCCAAAAGACTTATTGACTTCTAAAGTCTTATAAAAAATATTCCTTATTTTCACTTTGAGTGATGTGGAATCCAAAATTTTAAAAATAAATAATAAAAACAAATATACTACAAGACAAAAGAATAAATAAAATGTAATTGAAATAGTGAAAATATATAACCAGAAGATAAATATAATTACTTAATAGAATCAAAAAACGGTTCATTTAAACTCAAACATTACAAATTCAAATTTAATAAAATAGAATCTATTATATAGTAAAGTATTTGTAAATATATATATTATTTTATTTTTAGTTCAAATGAATTCAAGAGATATGTCACTTTTTTGTGTTATCTCTCAATAAATGACAGCACATATCAATGTTTTTTGTTCTAGAATAGATTATTGGATTTTTTTAAAATGTTGAAAGCATAAGTGTTATCAAATTTAATTGGAACATGGTCAAAATTTAATCCAAAATCCATGAAATTTTTGTTTCATCCACAACACTTTTTCACAAAAAATACCAATTATAATGTACTTAACTTCATAAATTTATAATGAAATTGAGTGTTATTTATTACTAGACCATGAAACAAATGATTTTCTTAAAAAGTGGTTGTTTATGGATATACTATTCCTATCTAACCTACAAAAACCAAAAGTATCATAAGAATATTAAATTAAATCAAAATAAAAAGTTTTGGAAAAAGTAGATAAAGATAAGTAGTTTCTTTTAAATACATTAAAATTCTTTTGGTAGCTGTTTAATGTGAAACTTTTGGTTTTTCTTTAAATCTAGCACATAAACATATGAAAAACATAATTTATGATCTACTATAAGTTAGATATAGAAATATTCTAGTAATTTATCTATATAACGTTTTTCCAACTGGCTTACTAGATTTATCCAAATCAATTTTAATATTGGAACTCATGGGATTTATATACACTTTACTAGTTTACAGTCCAAAACATTTTAGTAAATCGGGCATATATTTTTCTTTGATTTAAAACATTTCCAAAATAATTTTAATAAATATGAAAACTGAGGAAAATTTTCAACTCACCCATCATACTCATTTCAAATTACTTTTTCATGAGTTTTAAAAAAATAATTTCATAATTTTTTATTTATAGATCCAAAAATCGAATCAGTAACATTAATTGAAGTAACAAAATATCATTTAATGAAATTTTCTTAAATAATTTTGGTTCTACCAATCCTAAAAAAAACCCATTTTAAATAAGATAAGAACTTAATCATTTATACCAAACCCTTGGTTCTATTTTAAAACCAAACAAAGCTTTGGTATGTTTGAAAATATAATTTTGAAAATGAGAGTGTTCAAAATGTTTAGGTTGTTAGATAGAAAACTCCTCCATTAAAAATTCATTTAAAAATGAAAATTTTAAATCCATATGAAATAATTTAAAATTAATATAAGATTCTTATTCTAAAAGGATTATAACGGATTCTAATCTAGTAACT
Organism: Viscum album; assembly: GCA_963277665.1. NCBI lineage: Eukaryota > Viridiplantae > Streptophyta > Magnoliopsida > Santalales > Viscaceae > Viscum > Viscum album. The sequence goes on along the minus strand of OY728151.1, from coordinate 832,284,267 downwards.
GGGAAAAAGTTTTCTTTATTATCTATTCATGTCACTTGGTTATAATCTTTGGAAGAAAACCTAGCCTTATTTCCAGTGATTACACCATGATCATATTTTTTACTTTAAAATACACTTTTAGTTTCAATGATAGGATAATTAAAGGTTCTATAAATTATATCCTATAACTTATTCTTATTGAATTGGTTTAATTCATATTACATTTTAACTACCCAAATCTCATCATTTAAAGCTTCTTATATAGTTTTTGGTTCAAGATGATATAGAAAATAAAAAAATCAATAAGGTTTACTAAACTTATTCTAGTCCTAACTCCCTCATCTAAGATTACTATAAAAATCTCTAAAGGATAGTTTTTAATATTTTTAGGCTACCTAGGAATCATGATTTCAGGTTCTTAAAATTCACTTATTTTAGGACAAGATTGTTTATGATCATGTTTAATATCATCCTCCATTTTTTCATTCAAGAGAGGTTCAAGACTCATGTAATTTTAATAATCACTTAGGTAATCAATTTGAATTTTTCTTTTGTCAAATGAATCACTTTTATAAAATTTAACATGAATAGATTCTTAAACAATCCTTAACTTCTTATTAATAACACTAGAGGTTTTATAAGTAGTATAATATCTTGGGAAGATTCATTAACCTTCCTTTAGATCGAGCTTACAAATATTTTATTTGGTGTTCAAGATATATACTTTTCATACAAAAACCTTAAAGTACTCAACATTTGGTTTTATATTTTTCTATATTTTGTAGGGTTTTTTATTCAAGATGGGTCTCATTAAAAATTTATTGATGACATATCAACTATGTTAATATATTCATCTCAAAAATGTGTAGGCATGATATACTCACACAACATTGTTCTAATAATTAATTACAATATTTTATTCCTCCTTTCAAAAACACCATTCTGTTTAGGTTTCCTTGGGTTATATAAGTATTTTTAATTCCATGTTTTGAGAAAAAATAATTTAATTCATAATTCTAAAACTCTCTCTCATGTTCACTTATTAAAGAAAAAAATTTAGAATATTTTTCATTATGTATTAACTAGAAAAATTTTATAAACATAACACATGCTTCACTCTTAATTATTCAGAAATAAACCCATATAAATCTTGAAAAATTATTAACCAAAACTTAAAAAATGATTTTCCACTGAGGTTTGCAATTATAGGTGGTCAAAAAAATCCAATGAAAAGTTATAATGGTCTAGAAGTTTCAACCTCTTTAATTGGTTTTAAATATAACTTTTTTTTCTTACTCAATTGGCATAAGTCGCATTATTTATTTTTTCCAATTTAATTTTAGGAAAATCAAAAATCAAATTTTTCTTATATAATTTTCTTAAGTAATAAACATCACAATCTCCAAGACTTCTTTTCCAAATCAAAGATTCATTAATTTTAGTACTCAAAAAAATTACTTTTTGTGTACACAAAGAATATAGATCTTAAGTGTAAACATTTTTAGTTATAAGTTCTATAAATTTTAGTAATTTATCTTTAAAATTAAAACATTAATTACTAGAAAAATCAATAGAAAATTCATCATCATAAAGTTTAGAGATACTTATCAGGTAATACTTCGATCATTCAATATAAATAAATTTGTTGATGAGAAATGTATGAGGATATTAAATACATCTAACTCCAATAATATTTCCTTTATAATTTTTTCAAATTTTAAATAGCTTCCATTAATATTTTATTATGAAATAAAGTTAGAAAAATATCACCTCATATGCCTTGAATAGTCACTATCCATAAACCATTTTTCATTTTTGTTCATGTGGAATTTTACCTACAAAAACAAATTAAACATGATGTTTTCTTTTGGTACCAAAATTAAATTTGGTCCAATAGTTATAGAAATTAAATATTTGGGAACTCAGATTTGTCTACACTTTTTATAATTTCTATAATTTCTAGAATTTCTAGAATTTCCAAAACTAAATTTTGATAATATTTTATAAATTAAATCCTTCTTTGTCCCAAAAAATTAATCATATATTAAACAACAATCAATAGAATAATGACCATTTGTGCCACAATGAAAACAAGTAATATTTTTCATGTTTCTATTTTTAGTACTAAGCACAAAATAATTCTTATATATGTTAGGTTTTTCTTTATTCCATATAATTCCTTATTTAAATTTATTATATTTGTTAATGCTAAGGATTTTGTTAAGGTAATACTCCCCCTTAGTAATGAGAATATCGATTACTTTTATAGATTTTAATTTGTCCACTAATACCTTTATTTTTTTTATCATTGATAGTACTTTAAAGAATAATTTTCTAAATTAGATTTAAATTCTAAAATTTATTTGGATAGATCACCCTTTTTCGTTAGAAAAAAATTATAGGTTTTATTTAGAGACTTACTCTTATTCTTAAGAGATTCATAATCATATTCTAACATAGAAAGGTATTTATTTAATTCATCAAAAGAACAATTTTAAGAATCATATTTAGATTTAGAAAAATAATAATAAATAGGATATACCTCTTTAGTGTGGGGTATAAATAAAATTTTTACTTTCTATTTTGGTTGTTCATCCTCTAAATTACAATAATAGTTATCACATGAGTCTTTAAAATCACTTTATGTGAACTTCATGGATTTATTTTCTTCTTTCTTGTAATTTAATTTTTTTAACTTATTTTCAGATTTCTTCTTTTCTTTCCACTAAGGGAAATTAGGTTTGATATACATGAGTTTTTTTCATTTATATCATCTTACCTATTTTAAGTTTCCATTAAAAAATGTGTACTTTTTGATGGATTTCTTGAATTATCTTCTCTTATAGTAAATTTTTTTTATGTTTCTTATAAATTGATAAAGTTATCCATTAGAATCTAAGCATCATGAATCCACTTCCTTAGGTGAGTCAAATAATAATTTTTCTTTTTCTTTTTTTCATCATTTTATGTAGATACTTTAGAAGAATTATTTTCCATCTTGATCAACTTGTGATCATCAACATCATCTTGTGCCTCTACCTCATACATAATAATATTTTTAATCGGGTATTTTATTTTCAAATATTTTATAGGTGTATATTTTGTATGGTAGAATATATTGTACTCCATTTTGAAGGTAAACTCTGAGAAATTTCAAATAATGATCTGATTTAGGAATATAGGTTCCCTAAGAATCCACATCATTGGTAATTTTAGTGAGTCTAACATTCATTTGAGTTATGATTTCACCTTTTTTCATTCTAAATTCATTAAAATTAAGTCTAACAGTTTTATTACTTAGCTACTATCATTTTCAATACCCCTATAAGCATCAATAATAGTTTTACTCAACTCATTTTCAATAGGGAATTGTGAGACTATATTGAATTCATATGGAACAAGAACACATATAATAGCATTAATTTACCTTGAATTCAATTCATATTTAGTTCCTTTCAAAGAATAACATAAATTTTTTTCACTCATAGGAATATTTTAAGGTTTTACAGATTTTAGGTAAACTTTCAGACCAAGGTTCTTTAAATAAATAATCTATATATCCTTCCAAAATCCATAGTTCTCTTCATTAAAATATTGAGTTATTCCCATCGACATTCTGTATTTAATGTAATGAATTATGTAAAGTTTAAAATTTGATCTTCATATTTCAAATATTAAAAGTTTATAACTCAAAACTCACTTGATTAGATACCAATTTCTATCCCATAGATTTTCCAAAATATTCAAGAGGGGTTGAATTGTGTTCTTAAAAAATTCAAACTTAAAACCACCCTCTTAAAAAAACTATTAAAATATATCATAATATTCTCAATAAAAAATAAATATAAGATAAGAATAATTATACATAAGATCCATAGTGGTTTTGGGAAAAAATAACCCCTATTACACTCCACCAACTCTCTCGGTGAACTTAGTGATTTTTACTAAACCAACCCTTTTCCTAGGGGTTGCCCAGCTGAGTGAAAATAGTTGCCACTTAGTTAAATATTTAGGATATTTTATAGGATCCTATTTATAAGGATTATAAAAATAAACCAACCAAAATCAATGAAAATATTTTGTACTTATAATAAAAAAGAAATGATGTCTAGAAAAGAGTTCCAGTTCAGTACACACTTGCATGAAACAACTAACATATGATTGAGATTATTCAGATAACGAGTAGAATTTAGGAGAATCTTTGAATATAGTTCATTTTTCTATAGATGAAACTTTAAATAACATAGTATAAATATATTTCTTATCTTTATTCATGCAGTAATTAAATCTTAAAAGCATAGTATATCCACTCATTTATTATTTCTCAATAGAAGCTATTGTATATACAAATCTCTTCTATTTTTAATTAAATCTTCTCTATTTAATTTAAAAGGTAAAGATTAAATAATATAATACTCAAAAATAAATTCTACATCCTTTAAATGTGACGTTATTCTCTAAAAATATAAAAAATAAAGGTATTCATTTTGGAGTAGCAATGGTTTTCCTTGGAACTGCACAATTTATTATAAATATAAAATTTAAATAACACATTCTTTCATAACTTGTACATAACTACTTTTTATAAAACTAAATAATGATTACATTTTATTTGAAATACTACAATAGTTTTAAGGTCCTCAAAATATTAATAAAATTTCATAAAATACCAAACTTTATAAGTCTTTAGTCTTGTAAATATTCATCTTTATAGGTCTTTAAATTTCATAATACCTCTTCTTTGTAAGTCTTTTGTCTCTATATAAGACCTTATCATAAGCCTTTATTTTGATCATAAGTCTTTTCTCTAATCGTATAAATTATATTCTGATTATATAAATTCAACTTAAATGTAATTTTTTAACCATATCATATGAATTCAGTTTAACTATAAGACTTTAGACTAATCATAACACTTAAATATAGGATATCTTATCAACTATATGCCATTATTGTAATTATTTATTATATGTTTAATCCTTAATCATAAGAATTTAATTACAGAATATGTATTTGGAATATGACTTTAAGTCATCGTAAGTCTTTAAAAGTTTGAAAAATTTCCCAAAACTAGAACATCATAATACTTCATAAATATCATATGTCTTAAACTTATTACTTTCATACTTAGAAAAATTTATTTGACTAAAATAAAAATCTTATAAAAATCATTTATAAGTTTTATAATATTGTCTTTATACTTCAATAAAATTAATTAGTAATAAAAATGAGGGTAATTGTGAGCATAAAATATTAAGATAAAATGGGATGTGTTGGATAAAAATTAGTATGACCAACAATGTCATTTCTATTTAATTGATAACATAGTCAAAATATCAAAAATATAAAAAAGGGATGGTGGAATTATTAACTCAAATCATTCTCTATCCTATATTGGTTTGAGATATTTCTCACCTTTCAAACTCAACTCATACTACCTTTAACATTTATCCTCTAAAAAAATGTGATATTTTATCAATGATATATTAGGATTTCTTTAAAACTTATAAAATTTAATTCAATCAATCACTCTAGGAATTCTTATTCTGACACTATATAGGAAACAAGAGTGATTAATCAATAATATTTTGTTTTCCATATAATCATCAAATGCATTTCTTTATTTTATCTCAGCTGTAAAACTTATTTTTTGGTCAAAGGAAACATATTTTTTACTCCCCTTAAATTATATAACACATTATATATTCAAATTAATCTCTCTATATCTTCTATAATTTAAATAAATAAATTTATTATAATTTAAAGACCCATAATTTCCATATAATTTTTTTTAATTATATGGAATTTTTATGAGATCATAAAATCTAACAACATGTGATTCCGAGGCCTGGAGTGCCTGAAATGATCCGTTGAAAAAGTGTTAAACTTAAAATAGCGGGCATGAGTAGTTTTCTTGAAAAATTAGAATAACACTTAAATAGGTTCTCGGATCAGAAATCGGAGGGCACCATTGCGTTCAGGATGGCGAGTTTACCCTAAGTGCAACTTAAGTTTAGTAGGCAAAGGCCTCCAGTGAGAAAACCCAAAAATGGCATAACCATAAAAAAAATTAAAAAAATTTATTTTATTTTTCAAATTCTTATAACTCACGAATGGTGACTTGGATTAAAAATCTGACACCACTGCTAAACTCATGAGGGTATGCTTTCCTCAGGTAGATACTAACTTTAGCCGGCACTGGCCACCAGTGGAAGTTAGTTTTTTGTCGTAAATAAAATAATTAAGTGACAATTATTTTATTGTAAAATCCTTAACTTCTAAACGGTAACTCGAATTGAAAATTTGAGAGTACCATTGAGCTCATGAGTGAGTTTTCCTCTTATGTGGATCCTAACCTTTATTGTCATGGTTTGAGGGTGAATCTTACTAATTTTTGAACTTTTTTTTAAAGGTACATTTAGAAAATGCATGGGAAACATTTTCTATCTTTTCAACTGGTTCTTGGACTAAAAATCTGAGGGAACCATTGAATCTGCAGCACCTGGATTCTCTTAAGGGAGGCTTAACTTCGACCTCAGTTGGTTGGGTGAAAAAGTTAGTTTTTACAACTTTTTAAAGAAATAATAAAATAACATAGGAATTGTTATTTTATTTCTTTTTTTTATTCCACCTGTTGAGAGGCGTTGGCGGGGACCACAGTGGTGGTCAGACTTTTAAATATGGGATATTAATTTCTCGGTTACACTTTTTTTGTGTAAACACCCCTCATATAATTAATGTGACACACTAATTATATCAATTAATGAATCTCATTAATTCATTGATACATTACTCACCATTTCCCCCTCTATTTAAACGGGGCTCAGGTTAGAGTTTTTAACATGGATTCTTCAATTGAGGAACCTCTGGCGAAGTGACGCAACACCTTCCACTAATGGAGACGGGAGCTTAGGCGGCAACGAACTGGGAGCAATGAACACTGGCGGCTTTTTCAAAGCACAAATTCACCATCCACTGCCGAGATGAATCCAATGATTCTTGAGGTAGGGGTTGTATTTTAATTCAATAAATTTATATGAATCTTATCCTCGTTCTTGAATTTTTGGTTAGTCATTGCAAGGGATTTGAACAGGGTTTATCATTATTTTTAATGTGATGTATAAATTACTCACACTTGTTATAAATCTAACTCAGAGGGCGTGGGCCAAACGAACAAGTCCTGGACCCTCCGCTGCTTGATTTTAATTGTGTTCTTCAAAGGTGGGTTGTTCCAACTTGATGGAACCTTGAAACCAAGAGGCGTTCAATGACAGCGGCATCCTGTGAGGACCGTAAGCGCATACAGAAGAAAGAACAGACCACTGTAGGTCAACCGATGGCCTATGGAAAATTCACCGACATGGCACTGGTGCAGTGGAATTAGAGAATGGTGTTGGCGGTGAAGGTGGTGTCTAGCGCTCACCAGTTGGACCGCACCCAGACCTATTCAGGCCCAGTTACGCTTAAATGGTCGTACCATGCGAACCAGATGTCTGTTTGATGAACCGTCTGTGGTGATGGGATTCTTGGAGTGAGATAGTCCTTTTGAGATAATATACGTGAAATTTGGAGAAAGTTGTAGTTTGTCTAGGTTGGATCATACTGAAATCCATCCATGCCCTTGAAATTAAAATGTCTATAGCTTACAGACCGGGTGTCTGATTGACACGTTGTCTATTGCATTGGAACCCTTATGAAATGACAGATCATCAATTTACTTCATTGTTGAATTTCTCGGTAGTTGAGGTATGTCTGATAACCAGAGGATCAGAACCAGGGTGTTTCTTGTAGTGAAAGTTAGGATGGCTACTCCCTTGATGACTCAAGGAACCGGTATTCCTTACTCCTCTGCTCCGGTAGAGACGGGACTTCCCACATCATTAGTGTTGGTTTGTTTCACTCTGATTGGTTTTTCTATCTTTGGAGTTGGTACTCCCCTATTGTACTAGGGTGCGGGTCCTCTATACATAACTCACATAGAGTCGGGTACTCCCCTATCGGGTAGGGTACATGTCCTCAATGTTAGGAGTAGGTACTCCCCTATCAACCTAGGATGCGGGTACTCTTTATGCAGTACTACAGTAGATTCGGTACTCCCTTTTCATGCTAGGGTGTGGGTCCTCTATCCTAGGGTAGGTACTCCACTGACATACTAGGGCATGGGTCCCCCATAGCGAACAAACTACCAGAGTTGTACTCCCCTATCGGGTAGGGTGTGGGTCCTCACATTTAGAGTCAGTACACCCCTATCATGCTAGGGTGCAGGTCCTCTAGCCTTGGGTTAGTACTCCCCTGACATACTAGGGCACAGGTCCCCCACAAAAAACAAACTACCATAGTTGTACTCCCCTACCGGGTAGGGTACAGGTCCTCACATATGGAGTAGTACCCCCCCATCTCCGAGTAGCAATAGGGAGCGGGTCCTTTAGAGGAGTTGGAGATCCCTAGACTATAGGACATAGTGTCAAGGAGTGGGCCTCTTCACTTAGTTTCCCTTGGTCTTGCCTCGGGTGTAAGACTGTGAATGCGAGACCTCTAGTATCGGGCACTAGAGGTAGTTCTAGGAGAAATTTCCTGATGGAGCACGTCCTTTCAGACATTCCATTAGGAATGGTTGAGTTTTACCTGATGGAGTATATCTCTCAGATAGGTTCCATCATGGATGGCCAGTTTATGGAGCGTGTAATCCTGGTCCTTGAGTTATGCTTTGAGCCTTCTTTGGAAATCCTAGAAATGTCTTGAGTTCAGGACCTTATATTTCTTTGTGGATGAGACGATTATATCTGGTTTGAGCTATGTCTTTTTATTTGTGCTTTGTGATTGAGATCATGCTTCTGGTTTTCCTTTGTGGAATTCTAAGAGACATTCGGGGGTCTTGGGGTCCCTACTGGGTATTGTTATACTCACCCCTACATGGGCTTCGCCCGCACCATGTTGTGTCTTGTGTAGACAATGGGTACCCTTGAGTAGGACTTGGGGAGCTAGGAACTGATGGTGGATGGTGATGACAGTTGACGTGGAGAGCTGTGGAGACGAGTTGTACCTACCATTCAAGTAGGATTCCTGGTGGATGATCTCAGGATCTATTTTTTTGTTTTCAGTTGTAGTTGTATCTTTTTAGTTGAGCTTGTATTCTGACCCCATACTTTTAGTACACACTTTTACTACAGTTGTTTTACTTCGTGGTTGCATCTTTTTGTGTTCTAGTCTATGTTTTTATACAAGTTTCAATGCAATGCCTTCCTGTTTTAGGGATACATCATTCCGATGCTAGTCGCCTACCCTTGGCCTATGGAAGGCGAGCATGGGGCAGTCACAGCACGGGCCCCGAGGGATGGTTCGTGAAAAACTGGTATCAAAGGAGTCGGTTCAACTGAAGAACTAGGACTCTAATTTTTCTAATGTAGAAATAGTGTTACGTTTTTTGGGTGTGGTTTTCAGTTCGAGGAGTCCAGTGTTGGTTCAGCGGCCGACGTATCCATACACCGGGACCATGAATTCTTATTTCCAAATCGGTGCACAAAAACACTGATTGTGTGTGTTTTGGAAATGTTTTTAATTTGATCTCTTTTGTGTCAGCTAACTAGGTATAATTTATTTATTGTGGTTCATCTTGATTCTCTTTCAAGATGCCTCTATACGTATAGCCAACTAGGATTCTGATGTGTGACCATGAGGATGGTCCAAAGTGTGATGAGGATTTAGTACAAGGACTTTTTCTCAAGATAAGTACCTTCGGGCGGTGTCCTAGCGATACCAATTCCCATTGGTCAGTAGTTACTACTGGCACTACCGGTAGAGGACACTTATAGGCTAACTGCCTTACATGAGTTTCAGTGACTGATACCCCTCAGGTTCTGAATCGATCTTGACTCAAAGTCGGATAAGGACTGGACTAAGGTGGTGACTGAGTTACCATCTAGCTAGGGCACCATTAGATCATATGGTGGTCCTGTAAGTGAGCATTCAATGTGGCTCACTAGGGCAATGGCAGGGTTTTGATTTCCCCTATCATATGATAAGGTGACTTTTTCCTTGGACAGAGCTTGAGAACCTTCCTCAGATAAGGGGGTCTCTTTCCATAAAAATCTAAGGGGTATGTGTTCCCAAGATCGTTTATAGCTTTGGTAGGATGACATGTTAGTAGTTAAGTATTCATCAAGGTGTACCGACCATTCCAGCTACTCGATCAATACGATACGACCAGTGATTTGGGGATTTGACCTCCGAGTGAGATGTGTTTGGGGACATCTGAGCTATCAATATTCCTCTATGTATTTCTGCTTATGTTAGGGTGCTAGAGAGAACCTTTGTGATTGAAAATTTATTTTGCTGAGCAGATTCAGCCAGTGAATGTCAGCAGTGGGAAAGGATAAAACTGACGTCGGTCTTGGAGACTTGGATGTGTAAAAATGTTTTGGGAAGAGGAAGTGATAAGGACAGATGAATTTTCAGGGCAGCAGATGTGGAAGAGGATCTAGGAGATAAGTGGGAGGTGGTATACATTTTGACATGTTACAACCACCACCCCAATGTGGTCCACACCAGGCTCAGGGAGCTAGATTACATGGGAAGGGAGTAGCTGCATGCGGTCAAGGAGTGTGACCCAAGGGCTCCAAGAATGATTTGAGGTATGATCTGTGTCTACTACTATCTCTCATATTAATAAAAATAGGTACTAATAATTTCTTCTTGTTACGAATCTTGTTCAAGACCTAGAATTTCTGGTTAAACTATTGGCTTGACCCTTACATATGGAGATACCTTTGGGAGGAGGATCAATAATTACACTTATGTCGATGGTGTGATCTGACCCTTGAGGTGAGAGTTTTGGTTTGAAACTCTTAGTGGCAGCGTTGAGGCCTTACGATGTTATTTTGGGTATGGACTAGTCATCCATAGTTCAGGCTCATATTGACTATTTTAGGCAAAAAGGTTGTGGTATATCTATAGAGTTGGAATGGAGTTTTCCTTGGTTAGTGAAAAAGGAAACCTTGGCAGCATGGGTTAAACTCATGCATAGGAGGGTGAATTCAATCACTCTTGAGTTGGCCATCCTTACCCTCGTGGAAGTATGAGTTTTCATTTTTCAGTTCCCAACAGTAGTGGCAGAGTGAGGAAACATCTTTTAAAAAGATGTTTCCAGAATTACCTCCCCGTAGGGAGAAGGACTTCTGCATTGGCTTGTACCCAGCGACGACACCAATATCTACAACTACATATTGAGTGGCTCTCGTAGAGATATAGGAGCTAAGATTTATAAGGGGATGTGGTAGCAGATGCACTCTGCATGATGTCTAGTTTACAACTGTTGAGTGAGGTGACAAAGCAGCTAGTCACATTACAGAAACCCTTCATGGATAGTGATGAAGTAGCTTACCTCTAGTCTATAACTGTCACTCCCCCACACCTTTAACGATTTTGTGAGGCACAACTTGGGGACGTAGACTATGAGGCCTGAAGTGATTAGATATCCTCAACACAGGTTCCTGAAGGATTTTTTGAAGGTGGAGAGCACGACATCCTTCTGAAAGGATGCACCATGGTACTAGTGATGCTGTGAGAGGAGGTGTTGACGGAGTTCCACACATCCCATTTTGGCGGTACATCCTAGTGTGGTGAAGATGCACCAGGACCTCCAGTGTCAGTACTGGTGGCCAAGGATAAAGACTGCATAGAGATGGCAGAAGTCTTATGCCGATAGGAGACAAATACCCTTAGATTTCAAGGAGGGAGACCATGTCTTCCTACAGGTATCTCCCCGATGAGGATTGCGGAGATTCGGCTGGGGTAGCAAGCTATCTCTGAGGTTCATCAAACCTTTCCAGATTCTAAGAAGAGTTGGCGACGTGGAGTACAACCTATCTTTTCCCCCATAGATTCACCAGGTGCATAATTTTTTCCATGTGTCACAACTGAGGAGATGCGTTCATGATCCATCGCACGTTATCAACAAGGGCGAGTTGGACTTTGACGATGGGGTGACTTTTACAAAGTTCTCAGGGGAGATAAAGGATTGATAGAATAAATACCTTTATGGATGTTCAATCCCTCTAGTGCGAGTTCGGTTGAAGCATGGGAACCTCTAGGAGAGCACATGGGAGCGGAAGACTCAGATTCATGCTCAGTACCCTCATTTGTTTGATTTTCCTTTGTTTTGACTTTCAGGAACAAAAATACCTAAGGTGGGGAGAATTTAAAGACCCATAATATTTGTATAATTTTTTTTAATTATATATAATTTTTACGAGACCAAGAAATCTGACGACACATGATTCTGAGTCCCGAAGTGCCCGGAATGATCTGTCAAAAAAGTGTTAAGCTTAAAATAGCACGTATGGGTAGTTTTCAGGAAAAAGTGGAATAAATCTTAAATGGGGGCCCATATTAGAAATCTGAGGTCACCATTGTGTTTATAATGGTGGGTTTACCCTTGGATCAACTTAAGTTTAGTCATCGCAGGCCTCTAGTGAGAAAACCTGAAAATGGCATAATCGTTAATAAAATAATTAAATAAAATTATTTCATTTTTCAAATGCTTATAACTCATTAATGGTGACTCAGATTAAAAATATGAGACCACTGCTGAACTCATGAGGGTATGATTTCATTAGACAGATACTAACTTTGGCTGGCACGAGCCACCAGTGGAAGTTAGTTTTTGGCCATAAATAAAATAATTAAGTGGAAATTATTTTATTGTAAAATATTTAACTTCTAAATGGTAACTAAGATTTAAAATCAGAGAGTATTTTTGATCTCATGAGTGCATGTTCCCCTTAGGTGGATCCTAACCTCGACCGGTGCTAGTTGAGGGTGACTATTAATAATTTTTGAACTTTTCTTAAAGGTACGTTCAGCAAACGCACTGGCAGCATTTTCTATCTTTTGAACCAGTGCTCAGATTAAAAATATGAGGTCACTGTTGAATTTGTAGCACTAGGATTCACTTAAGGGAGGCTTAACTTCTACTGTAGTTAGTCGGGTGAAATTTTTATTTTTTTACGAATTTTTAAAAAAATAATAAAATAACATCAGAATTGTTATTTTATTTATTTTTTTTCCTACCACCTGTTGAGTGGTGGTGGTGGGGACCATAGAGGTGGTTAATGTTTTAAATATGGGATATTAATTTTCTAGTTACACTTTGTTTGTGTTACCACCCCTCGTGTAATTAATGTGGCACATTAATTATGTCAATTAATGAATCTCATTAATTCCTCGGTGTGTTACTCACCCTTTTCCCACTCTATTTAAATGGGGCTCGGGTAGAGTTTTTGACACAAATTCTTCAAGTGAGGAGCCTCTAGTGAAGTGACGTGACACCTTTCACAGATTTAGATGGAAGCTCGGGCGACAATGAACCGGGAGCAACGAATGCTGGTGGCTTCGTCAAAGCTTAGATTATCCTTCCACCATCAAAAAAACTCCAATGATTCTTGAGGTAGGGGTTGTATTTTAATTCAAGAAATTCCCACGATTCCTCTCCTCATTATTGAATTTTCGGGTGGTCTTTGTGTGGGATTTTAACGGGGTTTATCATTATTTTTAATGTGATGTATAAATTAATCCCACTTTTTATAAAGCTAACGCAGAAGGTGTGGGCCAAACGAACAAGGCCTAGACCCTCTGCCACAAGATTTTCATTATATTATTTGAAGGAAAGTTGTTCTAACTTGACTGAACCTTGAAACTGAGAGGCGCGCAATGATGACGACATCCTGGGAGGACCGTAGGTGCGTCCGGAAGAAAGAATGGACCACCAAAACTCACCCAGTGGCCTGCGGAAGATTCATCGGCATGACACCGGTGATCGGTGCTGACGGAAAAGGAAATAGTTGATGCTCACTGGCTGTGGAAGAGGGCGGAACCTCTTGGTTCCGTGGTGGACCTAAAGGTGCGGTTGGAAACCGGGCAGCCACGTTGGCGAGGCGGCATGATGTTGCATGCCGAGGAGTAGGATCCGCAGCATTGAAGCTATGGAAGGAGAGGTACATGTGCCCCGTGGGTCCCAAGGACCATGGGGTGGTGCCACATGGAGTTGCTAACTGAAAAATTCGAACGGCTCTTCTTGAGCCATCTGGGGAGCTGGCGAGCCACGCTAGCGCACCGGGCCGCATCGCCTGGCGGGTCGCGCCCAGTCGGCCCAGGCCGGTTCGGGCCGGGCCAGGTTGGACCCAAACCTGTTTGGGTTGACCTGAACATGGTCTATTCAGCCCATTCCTAGTCAGGCTAGGTCAGTCTGACCAGGTTAGACCGGACCCAGACCCATTCGGGCCCAGTTACGCTTAAATGATCATACGTTATGAATCAGACGTCTGTTTGATGAACTGTTTGCGATGATGGTGTCCTTAGAGAAAGATGGTCCTTTTGAGATACTCCATGTGACATTTAGATAAATTTGGAGTTTTTACAGGTTGGATCATACTTGAATCCAACCGAGGCCTCGGCATTAAAATGCCTATAGCTTACAGACCGAGTGTCCGATTGACACACCATCTATTGTGTTGGAACCCTTATTACATGACGGATCATAAAGTTACTTCCTTATGGAACATCATGGTGGTTAAGGTATGTTCGATAACCATAGGATCATCACCAGGGTGTTTCTTATAGTAATAGTTAGGATGGTTACTCCCTTAATGACTCAAGGCGTAGGTATTCCTTACTCCTCTGCTCTGGTAGAGACGGTACTCCCCACATCATGAGTGTGAGTTCGTTTCCCTCTAATTGGTTTTTATATCTTTGGAGTCAGTACTCCCCTATTGGACTAGGGCATGGGTCCTCCATACATATATCACATAGAGTCATGTACTCCCCTACCGGGTAGGGTGCGGGTCCTCTATGTTAGGAGTAGGTACTACCCTATCAACCTAGGGTGTGTGTCCTCCTTATATAGTACTACATTAGAGTCGATACTCCCCTTCCATGCCAGGGTGCAGGTCCTCTAGCCTGGGGTCAGTTCTCCCTTGACGTACTAGGGTGCGGGTCCCCCACAACGAACAAACTACCAGAGTTGTACTCCCCTACTAGGTAGGGTGCGGGTCCTCACATAAAGAGTCAGTACTCCCCTACCGTTCTAGGGTGTGGGTCCTCTAGCCTGTGGTCAGTACTCCCCTGAAAAACTAGGGTGCAATTCCCTCAAAAAAAACAAACTACCAGAGTTGTACAACTCTACCAGGTAGGGTGCAGGTCCTCACATATGGAGTAGTACTCCCCCGTTTCCAAGTAGCGATGGGGAGTGGGTCCTTCAGGGTAGTTGGAGGTCCCTCAGCTTCAAGACACAATGTCGAGTAGTGGGCCTCTTCACTTGGTTTCCCTTGGTCTTGCCTTGTGTTCAAGATTGTGACTTCAAGACCTCTAGTGTCAGGCACTAGAGGAAATTCTAGCAGAAAGTTCCTCATGGAGCATGTCCTTTCAAAAATTTCATTAGAAATGGTTGAGTTGTACCTGATGGAGTACATCTCTCAGACGGGTGCCATCAAGGATGGCCAGTTCACAGAGCGTGTACTCATGATCCTTGAGTTACGCTTTGAGCCTTCTTTGGAAATCCTATAAATGGATTTAGGTCAGGGCCTTATGTTTCTTTGTGAATGAGACGAGTATATCTGGTTTGAGTAGTGTCTTTTTTTTCTTTGTGATTGAGTTCATGCCTGTGGTTTTCCTCTATGGAATTCTGAGAGACCTTCAGGGGTCTCAGGGTCCCTACTTGGTATTGTTATACTCACCCATGCACAGGCTTTGCCCACACCTTGTTGTGTCTTGTGCAGATGATGGGAAGCCTTGACTGGGACTCAGGGAGCTAGGACCTGATGGTGGACGGTGGTGACGGATTATGTGGAGAGTTGTGGAGACGAGTTGTACCTACCCTTCAAGTAGTATTCCCGGTGGACGATCTCAGGAGTTGTTTTCTGTTTTCAATTTTAGTTGTATCTTTTCAATTGGACTTGTATTCTGGCCCCTTACTTTCAATACACACTTTTAATATAGCAGTTTTACTTCATGGTTTCATCTTGTTGCGTTCTAGTCTATGTGTTTGTACAGGTTTAAAGGAAATGCCTTCCCGTTTTAGGGATAGGCCTTTCTGGTGTTAGTCACTAACCCCTGGCCTATGGAAGGTGGGCTTGGGGTAGTCACTGCATGGGCCCCGAGGGATGGGTTGGGACACATAAACCTCCAAACAAATATACAGGGAAGGGGTTCTTTTACTATACCTCAATTCATGAGAGGGTTAAGTTGAACTCTCATTATTAGCCCTAATACTTCAAATATGGCCTTTGAAAATTCCTTAGTAAATAAAACTATAGTTTTTTCTACTATAGGCATATAGTCAAGTTTCACTATTTCAATTGTAACAATTACTTTTATAAAATGATATTTAATATCATTGTACATTGATATTGAGTGTTATATGGGGTTTTTAGATAGTTTAATTGAACTTTTATTTTCATGAATAATTCCCAAATATAATTTTACTTTATCCTTTAAATACTCAAGTTTACCTTTCATTCAAATCATATATGTAAAAACCTTTTTAGATAAAATATATTCTACATATACAATGATTAATGTCATAAAATTTTATTTTGTGTAGAACCATCCTAAAAATTTTCTTCTATGTTAAAAGGTTCCTCATAAAGTTGACATTCAGTCATCAATTCTTAATGCCCAATAAAAATATTTATAGTATAATGGTTCATTAAAATTTTATATTTTACATAAATATTCATAATCAAGTGTACCCTTGATGTGACTAAGAATAATTTTAGTATCCTTTATGTGTTATTACTTTATATCATTCTGAAATCTTTCATAAAGAGTAACAATATAAAAAATATCATGTTTAGATGTTGTAAGATATAAAATAATTCCAAATATATTCCTAAATTCCTTCTAATTTATACATTATGTAACTTCATATTTACTCATTTTTACACCAATAGTGATAATTATACACACTCATTTAGATTCTTCTAGGCTAATTCTTTTCAATATTTTTTAATCATATATCCTTTATGATGTAAGGATATAATTATTTTCTTTCTTTACTTTCAATTATAATCAAAATTTCATCTCACCAGGAATAGTCATTTTAAATATCTTCTTCATTTTTTCAATAAATTATATAAAATTATTCTCATTCTTACCTATAAATATAAATTAATGAATATAAAAAATGATAATTAGAGTACTTACCCTCATCTTATTCATATAAAAATTATAGTACATCATTCCCTTTTTTTAAATTCATGTGGTTTAGATAATTATAAAACTTGGAGTACCAAGATCTTAGGGTCTATTGTAAGCCATAATGTTCCTTCTTCAATGGATATACTTTAGTTTCATATTTTTCAGGGGAAAAAGGTTATGGTTGTTAAATATAAACCTATAATATAAATTACATTTAAAGAATACATATTTTACATCCATTTGATAAACTTTATAATTTCTTGAAGAAAAAATGTCTACAAATGTCATGATGGATTCCAAATTTGAAACGAGAGTATAGGTTTTTTCAAATCCAATTCCTTATACTTGGTAATATTTTTTACAAACCAACCTTGATTTATTTCTTACAACTTCTCCCTCATTATCATCTTTGTTTCACAATTCCCAATCTGTTCTAACAATATTTTTCCTTTTTACTTAGTGAAAATACCCGAAGTATTATTCTTCTCAATTTTATAAAACTCTTCATTTGTATAATTCACCCATTATTTTTACCTAATAAACTTATAAATGGAATGTGGTTCTAGTTAAGAAACCATATCTATTTTACCAAATAATTTTATTTTTTTATCTAGTTTACACAAGATATTCCTTATCTATTATAATATTTTCACCCTCAACCTATCATTTCACATTTTTATATTTCAGTTTTTAAAATTTAGTAGTAAATTAATTTTCATCACAATTTTTATTAAAATAAACATCACTAGATGATTTCTAATCTTTATATTCCTTTTCATTTTCATTTACAGATTCATTATATTATATTTTCTTACTATGTTTGAATTATACTTTTTTTATCATGGTGTATTTATTTAATTTTACATCATAGAATTACACAATTTTAAGTATCCTTTTTTCAAAGATTTATAGCCTATTTTATTTTATAAATAACCCCTAAATGTTCCTTAGTTACCCTTCTTATCAAATTTACCCAATTTTTTATTTTCAAGTTTAATAAAACTTAGGAATTCAAATACCTTAATGTCTTCCACATAGGTATTACACTTGTTCCCATACTCAAATGTTTTTTTACTTGAATTTGGCCTCAATAAACATCATTTTTGAATATGAAAAACATTATATACTATTTTCTTACCAAAAAAATAGATTTTAAAATCTGAAATCATTTTTATTCCCATCTCCACAAGTCTTTTATTTTTTATTCCATCTATTCCATTTTTTGAGGCATATATGAAGTATTAAAATTATACCTTATTTTATGATTATTCAAATTAGACTTAAATGGATTTTATGTAAACTTTTTTCCACTATTTTCTATTAAATTATATATATATATATATATATATATCATTCTCTCTCGTGATACATCTTCTTAAAATTTTGAAATTATTAGGAATTTATGATTTTTGTTTCATGGATAATATATATGTTATTCATATGTAATCATAAATAAATGTGATGAATTAATTATCACCCCTATTATATTGGTGTCTCATGGGTCCATATAAATTATAAAGAATTAATTTCAATGGAGTTTTAGATTTAATTTCAATTTCATTGAGACTTATTTGATCTATATTACCTTTTTAACATGTTTCACAAAATATCCCTATCTTTATTCAGTAAAGTACTATTTATTATATATTAATATATTTTTATAGTTTTAAAACTCCTATATCCAAGTTTAACAAGTCTAATATTACATAACAACTTCTTCTTTCTTTCACTAAGATAACATGAATTCTTAGAGTTTCTAGTTTTAAATAATTTCCACTAGTCGTTTCACCTTTGAGAACAACTAGTGTATTTTTTGACACCTTGATAATGAAATAATTACTTAAAAAATATTTTATTGAAATTATAAAATAATTTTATATCTATCAAAAAATTATTTTTTATCACATAAATAAAAAAAACTTCTTTCAGTTTTAATTTAAGTGTATCAATTTCAATTGTTCCAACTCCATTAATTCTCAATGAACTATCATTTCCAAAATAAATTGATCCCCTAAAATGATATTTAATTATCCTAAAGATATTTATATCATCTTTCATATAATAATATCATCCTCTATTAATAATCTAAGCTATTTTATTCTTTTTTCCTTTAATTAAACCTAAGAAACATAAGAATTTCTAACTCATAATTTTCTTTGTGGTTATATGAGTTCTAAAAATTTATGTAAACATTATTTAGCATAATTTGTATCCTTATCATATATTATGTATACTTATTTAATGTAGTAAAAAAATTCAATATATGTGTGTGTGATAGATTTTTCTTTATTGGATTTATTATTTATCTAAATAAATTACTTAATCTTACTTTTGGCATTATTTTTCTTCTCTTAAATGACATGTTATAATTAATTATATGATTTGTTACTAAAAGTACCAAAAACACAAATTTTATTCTAAAACCCAATCAATTACACACTATAATATTTATTATTATGAAATATTTCAAGTATTATTTGAATATATTTTACCTATTTTGGGATTGTGGGGGTCATATTTTTCCCTTACTTTTGAGGAAAAACTTTTTTGTTAGATGTTTTATTATCCATTTTTTAGAGGTGGGTGAATCATATTTTTTTCAATTAAAAGAAACTCCAAAAAAACTTTTGAAATGTGAAATTTTAAATAAAATAGTGTAATAATTTTTTAAGATATATTTTACCTCATATTATTTCAATATAGTAGTATTTATATCTCTATTAAATCTAAGAAAATTCTTATAAAACCCTCAGTTTCAGTTAATTACCCCTTTATTTATGTATTTTAAGTATATAAAGATATTGGGTTGTGTTTTTAGAGGTTTGGAGAAGTTTTGTATAGTTTTTGGATCTTTTCTAGAGGTACACAATTTGAGAACGGTTGGTAGAAACCATTCAACACCTCCTAGAAAACCATTAAACTGAAACAGTGGGTACTGGGTAGGCATGAGGTTAGGTGTATAGTTTATCCAAACCATGTGACCACCTAGGAGAAACCATGTGATGATGGACAGAGGGGTTTAGAATTTTTTTTCACATGATTTTTCTAACCGTTCAATCCAACCATGTGAGTAGTGTTTAGAGTTAGTGACTAGTGCAAAACTAGAACACTATTTTCCTAACAATTACCCTTAACTGTGAAACATTAAAATTTAGATATAGATTTTTTGGATCTAATCTGATTTATACCCTAATAAATTATTTTTTCCCTTAAATATCTCGTAACTCAATTTTCTCTACCTCCCAAGGCTATGGAAACCATTCGCTTCAATTCGGGAGTGATCCATTAGTGAATATTGGTGCGTTGGAGGCTACATTCTTGTTAAGTGCTTGTTGTTGGTTGTTTTCCTAAGTTTTATTCTTCCTTCATCTCTTGGATTCATAGATATAATCCGTTGGGAATATATCCATGTTTTTTATGCCAATAATGATGATATATGGCTTTGTTTGTGGTAGGGAACAAGATCTAACTATATTTTAAGGAGTTTCAATCTGGTTTGTTGAATAATTTGTACCATTATTTATTTTTGCCTAAGTTTTTGAGGTAAGTGGATTAAATATTGACTCCTATTAGTTATAACTTTAAGTCTTTATTTCAAAATTATTTAATTTATTGAATTATATTGGGAATTTTATGTTTAAATCTTAATGGAAACCATCTTTAGTGATGGTTTGTGAATTTATAAAAACTGGTTGTTTTGGAAAGTGAAATTGGTTACATTGATTTAAAATTATGATTTTAAAATAGTTTTTTGGTTTTGATTTATGGAAAAATTTGGTATAAATGTTTTCAATAAAATTATTTTTTATTTTAAATTGTTTGGAATAATTGGTTTTACATGGTATTTGTCATAAACGGTTGGTGTGTGTTCATTTTCATTGACATGGCCCTATGAAAGGGGTGTGTTCCGTTAGGGAACTTGGTATATAGTTACCTTGTGATGACCTAGTAGATTAATGAGAGACCACTCATGAGTATGGAACTGTCACCTAGACATGAATGTGTGGATGTATTAAATGGAATATGTTATTCCAAATGTATTTGCTAAATGGTTTGAAAGACTTGTTTGGTTGCTTAATTTGGAAAATTTCTTTTTTGGATAACTATTTTGGATTTTATATAAACTACTATAAATTTTTTTAAGAAATTTTATATAATGTGATAACATGTTTTATTCTAGTGGAATTAGTAGGGAATTCATTGGGTAAATCCTGATGAGTTTTATACTCACCCCCTACTTGGGCACTTTGGTGAATTTTCAGATATTTTATATTGATACATGGGTAAAGGTAAGGTGTCATAGTTATTTAGTGATGTATCATGATACTATGGTCATGAATTGTGGATTTGGAGCTTTGATCATGTTGGGAGCTATGGATTTTATATCTTTGGTGTATTTGGTTCTTATTGGTTTTTGGTTTCCACTTTTTTACTCTGATATAGTTTGGTTTGGTTTGTTACTCTTGATTTGTATTACATTTTTTTCATGAATCATACTGTGGTTGTTTGTTTATGGTATTATTAGTTTTTTTGTTTTATTTTCAAATGAAAAATCATCACCCAAATGATTATAAATCCATTGGAAATTATTGTTAGCCTTTGGTTTCTTGGGGATGTTACCTAAGGCCTAGTAATGTCCCACTTCCTTCCCAATCCAATGGGTGAGGGGTTGGATGTTACATGTGGTATCAATTTTTTTATCTTGGCATTGAAATCTATTATAGTTTAGTCCTTGAGTTGGATTGGTAGAAAGGAGAAGGATCATCAGAACTTTAAATTTATAGCATAAATAGGAGTAATTAACCTATTTATGTAGAGCCTCAAGTTACTAGGTATTTTGGGTAAATTAGGGTTTTAATACACTCATAGTAGTTGTTACATCATTTTCATGGGATTAGAATATGAGAAAATCATGAAATTCATTAATATATATGAATTCCTACTAAGATTTCATATTTAATTTTAAAGTAATGATTTATTATTTGGTGAAAAAATTTTGATTTTTGAAAATGGTTGAATATGATTCAATTTTCAAAAACCACAGTGGAATTTTTAAAATTGGTTTAAAAGTGGAAAAAAGTTGAATTTGGAAATCCTTATTGTGATGTGTGTAGTGTGGTAAATTTTAAATTTATAAGCCTTCAGTTGTTAGAGAGTGGGACTAAATGGAATTTTATTTTGGTTATAGAAAATGGACCCTATTAGGCATAGAATAAACCAAACAAAAGAGGTTGCTAAGAATGTGGTAACACCTGAGCCACAGGTGTACCAACGGATGGTTTAGAGTACTATACAAGATTTTGAAGTTGTGGATAGAGGGAATAGAAGGGATAAACCAAGTCAAGTGTATTGTTCTATTCAGTTCCAAAAGAATAATCCACCCATCTTTTAGGGTGATTTGGAACCGAAAAAGGTAGAGGTGCAGCTGAATATGATGAATTGAATCTTTGATTTACTAAGAATACTAGCTGAGCTGAAAGTGAAGTTGTAAACATACTTGATATAGGATCTATCATTCTATTGGTGGGATTTAGTAGTTCATGATAAATTATAACAAGTCATTACATGGGAGGATTTTGAATAATTTTTCAACAAATAATTCTATCCTCACACAATCATAATTTCTAGAAAAATAGACTTTTTCAACTGAAAGTGGGAGAATATATCAATGAAAGAGTATGCAGATAAATTTATGAATTTAGTATTCTTTTTACCTGAACTTGTTTCAAGTGAACCCTTGAAGGAACACATTTCTTAATCGGGGTTGAGGCCAGTGATTCTCTCAAATATTTTCGTTTTTTGTATAATGGATTATATATAGATAGTCAATAGAGAGATGGTGTTATAAAGAGAAATATTAAGTAATACGGTTGGAAGAAGCATGTTGATACCTATGGTAATGGTGGGAACTCTAATGATAGTAATAAAAGTAATAGGGACACCTATTAAGTAATACGGTTAGAGGTTTTCCAATAAAGTTTTATCAATTTCCTCATGTTTTTTCTGAAAATTTCTCAGATTTTCCACCCACAAGAGAAGTAAATTATATGATTGATCTATTACCAGGGACTGGTCCCATATCACTTCCATATTATCATATAGAACTAATATAATTAAGGGACTTGAAAGTCTAGTTTTTAGAGTTGTAAATAAAGGGTTCATTCGGCCTAGTATGTCTCTGTGTGCAACATCAATCTTGTTTGTAAAAAAATAGATGGAACTATTCAGTTGTATATGGATTATCATAAGATTAAATAAGTTGTGATAAATAATAGGTATCCAATTCCACACATTAATGATCTATTCAATCAATTTAGGGGATCCTAGTGGTTCTCTAAAATGATATTGTGTTTAGGATATCACCAATTATGGGTTAGTAATGAGTATATTCTGAAGACATCTTTCAGGAGTCGATATGGACATTGTAAGTATGTGGTTATGACTTTTGATATTATGAATGAATCATTAGTATTTATGGAATTTATGAATCAGATATTTCAAAGGTATCAGGTTTCTATTTTGGTGGTGTTTGTGGATAACAAATTCATGTATTCAAGGAAAAGGGATGAGAATGGGAAACACTTGGTGACAGTGTTGGGAATTTTGTGGTATAATAGTTTTATGAAAAACATTAAAATTGTTGTTTTTTGATATAATTGGTATGTTTCCTTGTCCATTTAATCTATGAAAAAAGGTGTTTCTATGGATCTAGAAAAAATAGAGGATGTGATCTCTTGGAAACCTCCAAATAATTTCTTCAAGATACGCGGTTTCCTTAGCTTAGTTAGTTATTATCAATGTTTTGTTCATTAATTTTCATGACTATATTCACTAATGAAATATTTTAAAAGGAAATGTGTTCCCTTTCAATGGAATTATGAGTGTCAAAATTATTTTCAAGATCTTAGAAATTTTATTACATAAGCACCAATCTTGATATTTCCGAAATTTGAACAAGTTTATATGGTGTATTGTGATGCTTCGGGATTTGGGTTGGGATGTGTTATCATACAGGGAGATCATGTCATTGGTTATGGCTCATAGAATTTATGGTTACATGAGAAGAACTACCCAACACACAATTTTGAATTATCTATTGTATTTAATTCTTTTAAGACTTGGCATCATTACCTATTTGGTAATAAATTCCAGGTGTTTACGATTCATAAGAGTTTGAAACACATTTTATCACAAATATATTTGAACCTGAGACAAATAATATGTATGGAGTATCTATAAATGTTTGAATTCAAATTGATGTATACACTAGGTAATGGAAATTTGGTAGAGGTTGCATTAATCAGGAATTCATATAGTCAGTTGGTGAAATAGGCTTCTGATCAATGGTAGTTAATGTCAGTGATATCTGAAATGCACTTGGTTTGTCAAGATAGAGGTATTTTTGTAGTTTTCTTTCCAGTTTCCTTTGTTCCTATTTTGGTTGAGAAGGTTAAAGAGGCACAAACATCTGATTTTGAATGTGTTTCTACAAGGTCAAAACTCAATGGTGTGGAGACCATTGAGGTATGGAATATGGATGGGAGTTTATTTTTGTATTTTTGAGATTAGATGGTGGTACCTATGAATTTTTTAGGAAACAATTCTTTATGCTTACAACCATTCAAGATAGGTTGTTCATCCTAGAATAAAAAAGATCTACAAGGCACTAATAGAACAATTTTTGTGGTCGATCATGAACATAAAAGTATATGATTTTGTTATGAGATGCCTCACATGTTAGTAATTTAAGGGAAAACACCAATAACTAACAGGTATGTTGCAGTGTTTACTAATTCTTGTTTGTAAATGGGAGAAGATACCATGGATTTTATGATAGGTCTCCCAATGATGGTTTTGAAACATGATTCCATTTGGGTGATAGTAGATCATCTCACAAATTCATCCCATTTCATCCCAATTCATGAATCTCATATAGTGGAGGGTTTGTCTAAAAATATATATCCAAGAAGTGGTAAAGAGGCAAGGCATTCCAATTTCAATAGTATCAGTTCAAGTTTTGAGGTTTATGTCTCATTTTTTGAAATCCTTATAGGAATCCCTTAGGACTTAGTTTACCATGAGCATGGTGTATCATCCTCATATGGATGGAAAATTCAAGAGGAAAATACAAATGTTGGAAGACATTATTTAAGATTGTGTAATAGATTTTGGTGACTAATGGTGGAATCGCATACTGTTAGTGGAGTTATCATATAACAATAATTATCAGGCCTCAATACATATGGGTCCTTTTGAATCATTTTATGGGAATACTTTTCATTCTCCACTTTGTTGGGTAGAAACAGGTGAGACTTTACTATTTGGACCAAGCCTTGTAAAATATACTATGGAAAAAATTTAGTTGACCAGGAAGATAATGGAGATAGGTCAGAGTCATTATAAATCATATGCAGATCATCCTCAATGTTAGTTATCATTCTAGGTGAGTTATAATGTGTTCTTTAGAATCTTTATAAGGCTTGTACTTCATATTTTTGGTAATCATGGTAGGTTATCTCCTTGATATATAGGCCCTTTCGAGATACTTGAATGGGTTCGTGAGGTAGCCTATCAGTTGGATTTCCCACCAAGGATCCATTCAATTCATAATGTGTTTTATGTATCTCAATTGAATAATTAGTAACCCGATATTGACAATGTCATTCGATGGGACCATGTTTACCAAAATTCAGATGCTACGTTGCTTCATCTGCCAGTGTGGATTGTGGATAGGGAAGAGAAAGTATTTCATGTGAAAAGCATCAAACTAGCATAATTTTTATGGCTCCATGGTCAGGTTCAGGAAGAAACATGGTAAATTTTGAAGTAAATGGTAGAGAAATGGCCCAAACTCTTTCAAAAAAATGGATCTTTTCAACTTTATGAGGACAGAAAGGCCAATGGTGGGGAGAATTTAGCACCCCCTTTTTCAGTTAATTAATCCTTTATTTATGTATTTTAAGTTTATAATGTTATTGGGTTAAGTGTTTTAAGTTTTATAGGAGTTTTATAATGTTTCGGGATCTTTCATGGAGTTTCACTATTTGACCACGGTTATTAAAAACCATGAAAGTCCTCCTAGGAAACTGTGAAACTGAAATAGTGGGAACTAGGTAGGCATAAAATTTGTCCAAAATATGTATCCACCTAGGAGAAACCTTGTGATGTTGCATAGATATTTTTATCATAGTTGGTGCATAGTTTTTCTAACGGTGTGATCCAACCATGTGATGGGTGTTAAGAGGTAGTGGCTAGTGCATGATTAGCGCCCGGTTTTCCTAACCATACACCTTAACTATGCAATGTTAATAATTAGATCTAGATTTCATGGATATAATATAATTTACACCATAAGACATTATTTTTTCTCCTAAAAGGGTCCAAATTCTATTTACTCTCCCTCCCAAGGTTGTGGAGACCATTCCCTTTGATCTAAGAGAAATCTGTTGGTGAATCTTAGTGCATTGGAGGCCACATTTCTTGGTAAGTGCTTATTCTTGGGTTTTTTCTTATTTTTATTCTTCTTCCCTATATTTTATTAGTGTATATAATCCTTTGGGGTTAGATACATGTTTTTTTATGTTAATAAGGGTGATATATGGCTGTTTTGATGGTAGGTAACAAGATCTAAGGATGTTTTGTAGAGTTTCAATCCATATTGTTGAATAATTTTTGTCATTCTTTGTTTTTACCTTGGTTTACAAAGTAGGTGGATTCACTCTCGAATCCTATTATTTAGAAATTTAAGTCCATTTAAAATTTATTTAATATCTTGGATTTAATTATTAAATTTATGTGCAAATCTTGATGAAAACCATCTTTAGTGATGGTTTGTGGAATTGTTAAAATTTATTGTTTGTGGAAAGTGCAATTGGTTACATGGTTTTAAAAAATGATTTTAAAATGGTTGTCTGGTTTTTGATTTATATAAAAGGTTTGTATAAATTTTTTCAATAAAAGTATTTCTAATTTGAAATGGTTTGGCACAATTGTTTTGGCATGGTATTTGGCATAAACAGTTGGTGTGTGTTCATTTCCATTGACATGAACTTGTGGAATGGGTGTGTGCCATTGGGGCACTTGGTATATGGTTACCTTGTAATGAATTGGTAGATCTATGAGAGACCAATCATGAATATGGAACTATCACCTATTAATGCATGTGTGTATGTGTGAAATGTAATGGGTTATGCATAATGGATTTTTTAAATGGTTTGAAAGACTTGTTTGGTTACTTTCTTTGGAAAATTTTTTGGTTGGAAAACTTTTTTTCCTTTGATATAAACTAATTTAAATTTTTTTAAAAATATTTTATATAATTTTAAAACATTTTATATCCTAGTGGCATGATTAGAGAAGTCATTGGTTAAATTTTAGTAATTTTTATGCTCACCCCCTTCTTGGGAACTTTGGTGAATTTTTATATATTTTATATTAACACATAGTTAAAGTCAAGGTATCACAATTATTTAGTGATGAATTGTGATAATATAGGCATGACTTGTGGATTTGGACCTTGGATTATATTGGGAGATGTGGAGTTTATGTCTTTGGTTTGTTTAGGTCTTATTGGTTTTTGGTTTCCACTTTGTACTCTGATATAGTTGATATGGTTTATTTCTCTTGATTTGTATTATATTGTTCTCTTGTATCATATAGTGTTTTTTTGGTTATGGTATTTTTGTTTTTGTTGTTTTATTTTCAAATGATAAATCAACCCCCAACTATTTATGAAGCTCTTGGTATTTATTTCCAACCTTTTATATCTTGGGGATGTCTCCTAAGACCTAGAAATATCCCACCTTCTTCCCAAGACAATATGTGAGGGGTAAGATGGTAAAATTATTGAATTTAAAGTGAGTTATTTGATATTTGAGACATTCATACAACTTTTATATTTATAAATTTTTATTCTCAATATCCTTATAAGATTTATTTTGAACCTATTTATCTTTGGTTATATTTTTTGGAATCACTACTTAGCTTCTCCAAGGTACATTAAACATTAGGATACATTCATTAAGTTTCAAATTAATTTTTATTATTATAAACAACCTCATTATAAATATCTTTATTAATCATATATATTTGATCTATTTAATAATTCATACATTAATGTTCCTCTAGGTATTCAAACTCTATATTCTAAAACTTCAATTTATTTCTTTTAAATGTTTCATATTCCTTATTTAGACTTCTCACCTCCTTTTTAAGTTTGAATTTATATTAAGATGGTATACAATTCATATTATAAAATATATTCCGCATAAAATAATTATTATTTTTCTTATTTTTCTTTATATTAATATTTCTCTTAATTTTCAGATTTAGTCTTAATTATTTTACATCTTTTATTGGATTTTCCTCTTCATATTCACACTCACAAGTTGATATTTATTTTTTTCCATCATCATTTCTCAAGATATGTTATAACCATGGTGATCTAATCTGGATATTGATAGTGTTCTAGGTTTTCTTCCAATATATTTATAGATTGGAAAAGTAGTTTGAAGCCTATGAAAAATAATATAAAGTAAATGGTGGATCTTTTCAATGCTTTCTGTTATTTTGGATTCATAATTCTAGAGAAAATTTGATATTTTTTTGGAAGAAGCCTAAATAATATTATATTTCGAAGGTATGGATTTCATGAAATTAAAATATATTTCATTCTTATGGAGGAATTTTTAATATATTCAAAGATTTTTTATATAAGTTTTATTGATTATCATGTTAATTCAAGAACTTAATTCCCTTTCTCATCTTACATTGTATTTCCTTATCATAACTATCAGTAAGAGTACCCATAAATCACCTTCATCTTTATCGCATATATCATAAGTTGGTAGAGTAGTGGTCTCCCACTACATGATAGTATTGTACTAGTGTTATACAATGATCCATCTTATTATACATAACTTTCATTAATATAAAATATATCATCCTTGAAGGTTATAGTATTACCATGGTGAAGAAATATGCAACAAAAACCTCCCTCCAAGATAGGTTTTATATATTTCATCAATAGAGTCCCTAATATGTAATTTTACCACATCTAGTCTCTAATAGGGAAGAGTTACTATATTAGAGGAATCATCATCAATCTGACATATCATCATGCATGTTTACAAACTTATAATAATATAATTCATGCCACTCAATCTTGATCATGATCCATTAATTTGTCAATGATTTCACCTCCCTATCTGGGTCGTATCATAATCTCTGAGGTTATCCTAGATGTCACCTCTATGTCTAAGGTCCATAACTAAATCAAAAATTTCCTTTAAAGCTATTTTTATAATCAATCTAACACACACTGGAAAAATAAAACTTCAAGAAGAAGGTAAATCCACTCCAATTATATCTCACGAACTCAATCTCCACCATGGATCACCATTAAAAAGGTATTACTTCCTATAAAACCAACCTTATATATCAATTGAGCATCAATGAGACTATCTCTCATATTGACCATTATGGGAAGTAATGTGGGTACTTCTACAAGGAACCATGGAGTTGATACATTCATAAAAATTCAAAAACATTTCTTAAAGGATAAAGGTAAAATCCCTCACCATCTCTCAAATCTGTCCAAGGTATACCACACCATCCCAAGGATTTCCCATGAAATGATTACACATCAAGTGTGATTACTCACTAAGTGTCAATGGGGTTCCCTAACTCATCTCAAATTAGTTTAGGAAGCTATGATTTATAGACTTTATCACCATCTAGGGTATCCATAGAGGTCCCATGAACATATGACCATTAAGAAACCCCCTAAAAACTCCATCCTAGCCTAAACAAACTATTTTCCAATGTAATATTTTCTTATTCTTCTTATACCATCATGAATAATTATATAGTAAGAATTAAATATATTAATGAATCCATAAATTAGGAGGGTTCATATAGGCACATACACTTTGAAAAATAAGGCATCGTCCTCATAAGGCCAATCATATAAAAGTAGTTATAAACATGGTATTTCATTTCTTTAATTTAAAATATAAGCTGAAACCCATATTTAAAAATCATTTAAAAATATATCTCAATATTTTTTCACCCACACATTTTACTTGGTCAAAATAATATATAAAGCCTCCTAGAAAACTAACCCATATTTTTAAAATCCCATTTTATAACCTTTCTTTTAAAACATTCATTTTACATTTATAAATTTCATTCTCATAGCTCATCTACTTTTAGATTAAATTATAAAGATAAAATTATTTTCCTTTATAAAAGTAAGTAAAAAATAACTTATTCAACCATGAAAACCCATAATATGGGTCATCAGAACCCATTCAACCAAGGAACCACTAAACGAACCATTTACTAAGTTATGCGGTAATTTGGCGACTATTAAGTCAATAAAATTTCATACCATTTATATATTAAACTCACACCAATATATAAAATCATTCTAATAATTATTATTATTATACATGCATAAAATAATTGGAATTAAATATCAAAAAAACCCAGGTGATCAAAATACTCAATGAGTAAAGGGAAACTACATAATTCATGATTCCTTTTAATAATCTTGAGCTCATATTGAGCTTCATTGACACTAGAGATAATCAATATCATCATGAATCGTGAAAATTTAATATTCCATGGACTTTAAAATAAAACCATCAAAAGGAATATTCAATATAAAACACACCAATTGATCACACAAGAAAAAAATCATGATAAAATAGCTTTGGTCTACTCTTGATACACATTTAAGAATAATCTATATAAAATCCCCAATTATTAACTCTAAAACAATGATTAATTTTAACCGAATTTGATAAAATATTTAAAAAATCATTGGATAACATATTTTAATCAAAAAATCATGTAATAGAAAAAACCCATCCTTTTTAAGACTCCTTTATACACCACACTTGAAAGCTCTATGGTTTTGATGTAGTTCAACTATACCTTGGTTGAATCACCCATCCAAATCCCCAATTACCCACTTAAAATTAGAGAATATTTAAGAATAAGACTAATGTAGGAGTAAGGTTAAAGGATAAACTTAAATCAATCAACACAACTCATCTCAATCACCTAACATCAATAGAGGGAAAGAGAGGGGAAGGGAAAGAAAAGGGTCAGCTCCCCCTTCCCTATGTCCAGCCAAACAAGGATTCCCTTAGTGGGGTTTCTATTTTTATAAAAACAAAAACCATAAAATTACCCTCTTAAAAATAGGCTCATGTACTACTGGGTAACTAAAATCCTCCCATCAAATACCTAGAGGCTTACAGTGTACCTAACTATTGACCACCAGCCACCCGATGGCCAAAATAATGGAACATACCCTATGGTGGATTTAAAAATTCATCATTGTTACCATACTAGATACCTAGTGGATACTACAACCACCTTAAAATTCCCTTTGAACTTCAAACCACTTTAAATATCATTCGAGTTATGTTTCTTTCATAATTCCACCTTCAAAACAACTAGTTCTTTATTTTAAATAGATCTAAAATTTATCTCTTTTATTCGAATCTAAAATTTAATATTCAGTTTGCCACCAAATCAATGGGATCCAAACCTTTTTTATATTCCATCAACACATTATGGTGTGTGTTATTACAAAAACCTCTAATATTTATCAAAAAAATAAATTTTAATTACCTAAATAATTGGTTCTACCATCAATATATTTGAATAAAATGAGATTTCTATAAATTCCACACAAATATTTTTTTGAATTAATCAACCATATCTTTAAAAAAATATTGTTCTATATAAATCCAAAACATTTTCACTTTAATCTATAAGAAAATATCTAAGAAATTTTTATAATAAAATATAGAAAAGATTAAAAAAATGATAATATCATTCTTTTGATTCATATTTTTACTCAAATAATCATTGAATAATTTTTCAAATAAACTTTAAAATATCTCAGAAAATATTTTCTCTTTGAATAATAGATATTTATGAATATTGGAAGGAACAAATTAAAGTATAAATGCTTATTTTTCTATAAAACTCAGTCATAAAGACCATTTAAAATTAGTCATTCAATCTCACACACAATTATAATTACTCTTAAATAGATTTTAAAAATTCAAGCTTGCTCATACAAAACTACCATTCTGCTTAGTTCAATGCCAAAAAACATAAAAATACCTTGAAGGAAAAATTAATATTATTCTTATAGAAATTCATTTTAGTGTTACTCATACAATTCAAATCCAACTTCAATGTCATGTAATCTTCTGACCACTCTCACTCATCCTTTGTAATATTGTGTTCAATTTTACATGGTCATTATAAATCATAGCTCACTTTTATATGTTCTTTATAAATTAGATCTCATTATTATAAAACATCATAAAACATAGTTTAATATCACTTATGTTAAGAAAAATATACTATTAGTAATATATTCAAATTCCATCCATTTTATCCAAATTTCGTTATTATAACCATTTTTAGTGATGAAATTAATGTCCTATAATATAATTCAAAACTAATTATAACACTTAAATTATTTTTGAATCATTTATTTTAGACTAATATTGTATAAATTTCATTAAAAATTCCATAACTCATCATCTCTAATATTATTCTTTAGCTCATATCATAATTGATTCCTGCAATATGCTACTAATATATAAAAGATTAAATTTTAATGATAATTTTTGTTAGTTTATGAAAAAGGGTATTAAATTAATGTTTGTATTAGAGTTTGGGGTATCTACTTGTGAAGATTACATTTGGGTTGGTAAGGAAATATTATACTTGGATTAGTATAAAAAGTCATCAATAGAAATTGACTATAGATACCGAAGTTTCCAACAATTTTGTGAAATGGTATGGATTTTTTATGGATCATCACTAGAAAAGATTATAGTGACAGCGTGGAATTTTTATATGTTCATGAATTATGAAGTTATAGGTTATATTTGTTATATTTGTGTTTATAGGATAATAATTTAAATGAATATAACTATTGTATAATGTATAAATATCCTCATTTATTCTTAGGCTAAATTTCAATTATTTATCGATATTTATGAAGCTTTTTTATTATCTTCTTGGAGATCAGTTGGAAAAAAGTGAAGTAATTACCAAAGGAAGTTCATAAAAATATTGATCTAGTAGTGGGATGGTAACACCCCAAGGTTTTCTAAAAATAAATTGAAATGCTTGAAAATTTTTTTAATGTAGAAATTTATAAGTAGTCTTTAAACATAATTTTACTACTTCTATGTTTTGAATTTTGAAAAATGGTCATCTACAATTGTGTTCAGTATGTTATTTGGAGTCTATTAGAACTAACTTGTTTTTTTGGTGAATAGTAACATACCCTTATGAATAGTAATATGAATAGTAATATGACCCTAATGAATAGTAAATTTTATTATTATTTTATTTTCTTAAGTCTTTAATATAATGACATCTTGATTAATTTTTCAATGTGATATAAAAACAGTTATAGTTTTTAAATTATTAATTTTTGAATTAAGTATGATTTTATTTAAAAATTAAATTAAAAATATTTAGGAAATTATTTTTTAGAAAATGAATTCATTTTTTAATTCTAAACATCGATAAATGGTTTGGGTGAATTTTGGATATTTTTCTGAAATAGTTGATTTTTTTATTAAATAGTAAAAAATACAGTTTTGAGTTTCAGTGTGTTAATGAAATCATTAATGATGTAAGAAGGATGTAATAAATCTGGTAGACTTTTGTACAGAAAAATAGGTTATGAGGTGTCCCATGTTTCTTATACCATGGGCAAATACCATGGGAAAGCCCATGGTTTTGCAAATACCACTAATGAGGTGTCCCTTGAAAATTATTAAAATAATCTCTCACTTTTGCAATAAATACCAACCCATTCCTTCATTAAATGTATTACAAATTCCTAATCAACGAATATATAGCCTCCTTTCCTCCATATTAGTCCTCCCAATGTTTCTTCAATCCCACAATGTCCCAACCTTCAAGTTCTAGGAGTTACTCTATAAGGTAAGAAAATTCTCGATTTCTTTCTTTTCCCATTCAAGTTCTCTTTTATGTGGTATAACATTCAAGTTTCCATACCATGTTATTATTTACTTATTATTATTGATATATTATGTATTATTATTAATTTATGGATGGGTTACCCTTGTCCCCTCTCATTTTAATATTTTCTAAAACCATGTTGCATAGTCGTTAGGTTTCTGAATTTTTGTAAAGGATTTCTCAATTATTCTTTTATTTTGAGTTCCTTTATTTTCTTATTCTTTCTTCATGTCTTCTTACCCAAGAGGAATGAAATATCCATGAATCATGTATATTATATATGTTCTCATGTTCATGGAAAATTCATCATCACAATTCTTCCCCACTCCCATTTATTCAAGGAATAAAAACATTGTTCGTGATGTGTTGAATTACCGACATCGTGGACGATGTGATTTCAATTTCCATTAATTCTGTAAAGTCTGGTCATAAAACCATTTATATGGTTGAAAAAGGTTATAATATATGAATTATGTATCATCCATGTTTCTATAATTCTTTTTTACTCATGTTTTTAATTTATAAGACAAAATGAGGTTGTTATTAACAAAGAACCACTAAAATGATCTAAACAAACATCATTAATGTTTTAACTTATGAATCATACTCATATAAAACATAAAAATTATAAATTGTAAAATTATGGTATTGTAAATACTTAAATACCTTTCCATTCTAATTCTGGAGTTTCACTTCCAATCAACAAGAACATCCATCATGAACCAATCATGGAAATCATGTAAGGAACTCACCCAAAACAGTGCAAGGAACAAAATACTAACAATTAAAAGGTGAAATGAGGTAATTAAATGATCATAAAAGATGTTATAAACATGAAAATGTTTCTTTAAAATACTAATAACACTATTTCAACCATTATACAGGAATTTTAAACAATTTTAAGTATGATAATCTTTGAGGTAAGGGAATTCTTAACCCGATTTCCATCCTTCGGGTTAACCTTATTCTTCATTATTTATGTGGTATTTAAGTTTTTTTGTGTGATTAATTATTATTATAGTATGATTAATTATGTATATTTACATAGTACATACATATTCCATCCACTATATTAAGTCTCTCTTCAATTATATGATATTTATAAGGGACTTTTCTTTTAAAATCCTCTTTTAAAATTCTATTTTACAAAATTCAAAAGAAATGTTTTTATGATAATATTCATGTTGTATGATCATGTTATGGATATTGGGAATTGTGTATGATGAAGTTTGGGAACTATATTTTCCTCCAATGCATTGTGTATGTGTAATTTGGAGGTTGGTTGTATGGTTACTCCAAGTGTAACTGCGATGGTTACACAAATAGTAAGGTAGTCATGAGGGTTAAAAATTATAAGGTAGCCGAGAGGGTTACAAGATTATGTAATTAATTCCCCAAGATAACTTTATGGTTCTAATTATGTTATTATGTATTGTTTAAATCTCATGTTTCACAAATTAATTATATATATACAGGTGATAAGTATGTCTTATGAAAATGATTTCATGTGTTACAAGAATTCATGGACTAATGTGTTATTTACTTCTTTTTATATCCCTTACTAAGTTATTGTGATCATCCTAAGTTTTAAATAATTTTTCACTGGTTAATGGATGTGTAAGACAAAGAACGATTTCATGTTAAATGTGGAAGAATTGTCAAGG
This sequence comes from Viscum album, assembly GCA_963277665.1. Taxonomy (NCBI): domain Eukaryota; kingdom Viridiplantae; phylum Streptophyta; class Magnoliopsida; order Santalales; family Viscaceae; genus Viscum; species Viscum album. The sequence continues at coordinate 832,248,400 of OY728151.1, read as the reverse complement.
AATCTTGTTTTAAGTTTTAATGTTTTTAATTTCCAAAAAAATGGAAATAATTTTGATGGTATCCACTCTGTAACAATGTGTAATGCTATAAATGTATTATGTACAAATTCTCTAAATCTCTAAATCTTAAATGATCCTCAATGTAAAAGGAAGTGTTTTTTTGACCAAATTCAAGATTATGTATGCAATAAGGGAGGGTCCTTATTTTTGTTATTAGAGGATGGTTTAGATAACTTTAGGGGTTAGGATGATGTTAAAAGAACACCATAAATGATTTTTACTCTATGATTAATTTGAAATTTTATAAAATTTAAAGATTACCGTGTTTATTTGTCTAAGATATGTTTGTTCAGAATGGTTGTCTGTAGTAGAAACAGGGAAGCTAAAGAGGGGAGGCACTGACAGAATGACATCCTTCTGAATCTGCAGCCCGGAATGGTAGGGATTGGAACCGAGAAGTTTGTGACAATAATGGCTCATCTAACATAATAAATAAATTTTGGTGGCATCTATGCAAGAATAAAACCATAGGTACCACAACAGAACATTACATTAGTGGAACATTTTATGATACAACACCCTCCCACTTTCAATGGATCTTCTGACCCAGTAGCAACTGAAGGTTGGATCTAATCCCTTGAAAAGATATTTGATGTTATGGGATGATTAGATAATAAAAAGGTAAGTCTTTCCATTTATCATTTTGAAGGTGAAGTTGATTAGTGGTGTTCAATGGTAAGGAATATCAGGGGTAGAGAGGATTTTTATGCCTTGGAGTGGTATGAATTTAAAATTCTTTTCCTTGAAAAATATTTTCCTAAGGTGGTGTGACTTAGGATGGAGAAGTAATTCCTTGAATTGAATAAAAAGGAGGAGGATTCAATGGCTTTGTATGAAGAAAACTTCACCAGAATGGCGAGGTATGCTCCAAATATTATTATGGATCTTAATAGAAAAATCAACCACTTTTACTCAGGACTAAATCCAAGGTATCGAAGGGTGTTGGCCTCCCATGAATTCAAAAGTTATGAGAAACTTTTCTGATGTGTTGAGAGGGAAGATATGGATTTTTCTGATGATCACGTGCATTTTGGAAAAAAGGAGAAGAAGAGGTCCAGGTGGAAAGCAATGGGAAAGAATCAACCAAAGAAATCTGATGGTAAGAAAATCCAGTTTTCAGTTTGTGAAAAGGTTGGCAAGAAACACCCTGGGGAATGTCTTATCAAAGCTGGGAAGTGTTTTAAATGTGTTAAGTTTAGACATATAGCTCAAGATTTCAATAAAAATGATCTTAATACTAATCCTCATAAGCAAACTATAAAGTGTTTTAAATGTGGTTAGATGGGTCATTATGAAAATCTCTTCCCAAAGAGTGATCTGAATGATGTAAAGAAGCCATAATATATGCAAAAAGGTGTAGTAAGATCCTTTGCGACTACATCAGGAGATGTCGGTCTATCCAATGAAGTTGTATCAGGTACTTTGTTTGTTCACTCAATTTTTTTTTGATACGAGGTCTACACATTCCTTCATCTCTGAAAAAATTTCAGGTAAATTGGAAATATCAACTCAACAAATGAGACTTTAACTTGTTGTTAAAAACACCAGGGGAAATATTATAGCAAAGAGTATTTATAATAATATTTTTATTGTGGTCTACGGTGTAAAGACCTGGATTTTTCTATGTAATGTTTTTTAAATATATGGAATTATTACGAGTCTGTGATAATTAATGGCACATGATTCTGAGGCTTGATGTTCCTAGAATTAAATTCTGAAGAAGAAAAAATTTGGGTACGTTCAGTAAACACATGAGTTGAATTTTATAAATTTTGAACCGGTTCTCAGAATTGAAATTCGAGGACATCGTTGAACTCCCTGTGCCGATATTCTCTTAAGAGATTCTTCACCTCGACCGCAGTAGGTCGAGGGTGGAAGTAGGATTTTCAGTTTTTCGTGGGAGAGTTAAAAAATATAATAAAATAAAACAATCAACTTTTATTTTATTTATTTGAAAACTCTTAATTAAATCTTGGTGGTGGCGACCACCCGACCTTGAACCCCCTTCTTAATATGATGTAACTATTGGAACCTTCTCAATTAATGAGCCAGTATTAATTGATCAAGTAATTAACTTGAACTTAATTAAGTTGGATCCTCACCTCTTGTGGTTGGGACCATTGTCAAAGGAGGGATTTGGGAGAGCCCTTAGAGAATGCTTGGTGGAAGAACCTTCTTCAATGAAGAACGAACCCCCGAAGCAAGAACGGGGAAACGACGCTCGAGCCCGAATAGGAAACTTTTTGTGGGAGCGATGAACCCTGGTGTCTCATCCAACGACTTCATAATCTTCCTCATGCCATCTCCAATGATCAAACAATGTAGGGATTTTGTTCATTTTGTTCTTCGTAATGAGTTATTGTATTCAATCTATGAATTTTCTGCTATCAATCTAATGTGGAGGTTGAGATCCAAAATAATATTGCCTGATACCTCCGCGATTTCATTGTTTAAGTGTTCTTCGAGGTCGGATCGATGGGTTGAGCAGAACCCCACCACGAAGCTGGTGACCGATGCCGGTAGGGTACAGGCGGCGGTTGGCACACTGGCTGGCCGCGGAGGCGTGTTTGCGCCGCCGGTAGCAGAGGAGGTCATGGACCCTCAGTCATGGCATAAAAGGGGAGCGATCAACCACGTGGAGGCAGGGCGGTGCATGTCTGTGCCACCAGTAACAGAGGAGGTCACGGTTGTTGAGCCGCGGTGGCGCACTAGGGCGGCCAACAATCAGTCGGCTGCGAGAGGACTGCGGTGTCGTCGCACCGCTGGAAGGGGAGCTAGTCGGATTTCTGGCTGGTCTCAGGAGGATGAGCAGGACCACTCTGGTGGGTCCCACGTGCCAACAGTCAGTGCCACATGGCACCGCCAGGTTGTCCCAAGCTGACCGGTCCATTGGACCGTTCAGAATTCCGGGGGGGCGCCTCTCCCCGAGTAGCAGCTAGGGTGGGCCCTGCCACGGTGGACTGCACCCAATCGTGGGCCACACCAAGTAGGATACATCTAGTGGGACTCTTTTTGCGGGCCATGCCCAGTGTGGGCTTGGTCGGTCCGACCGGGTCGAACCGGACCCAGGCCCATCTGGACCTAGATACTCCTTTTTGACCATATCTTGATAACCGGCCATCCGTTTGATGAAACGTCTACTGTACAGGATTAATTGGATCGAGATAGTCCTTTTGGTATACTCCATTTGAGTTTTGGATAAATTTGGAGAGCTTCTGGGTTGGATCTAACCCGAATCCAATTGGTCTCTCAGAATGGAAACACTAATAACTTACAGGCTGGGCGTCCGATTGATGTGTCGTCTATTGCTTTGGGACCCTTATGACATTGTGGTACTTTGAGATACATCTTTGTGGGACTTCGTGGCAGTTTAAGTATCTACCAATGGCTTGAGGAGTGGACCCTCATGAAATCAAGCATGCTTAGTGTGAGAACCATGTGGCTGGTTATACTTAAAGAATCTACAGATCCTGTGTGGGTCATCTTCAGATCATGTGTGGGTCATCTTCAGATCCTGTGTGGGTCCTCTTCAGATCCTATGTGGTTCAGCATCTTCAGAACCTTTGTGGGTCATCTTCAGATCCTATGTGGGTCAACTACGATCCTGTGTGGGTCAACAGTAGAGCTTCTTGATGAAGTAAGATGATCTAGCGATATAGTTAATCTTATATACTTTCATAATTAAGTTATACCTGGTATGATCTGAGTCTTTACCTTTTTGGTACACTTCTATGTGGTGATACCTTCTTGGTATTCTTCTTTGTGGTGTTACCTTTGTGGTACACGTTTTTTATAGTGATACCTTCATGGTATTCTTCTGTATGGCATTAACTTTCTTTTACTTACCTTCATGGTGTTACCTTCATGGTATTCTTTCCTTCTAGGAATAGTTGTGCTTTTGGATAAAGAGTTGGTCCTTGTGTTTCCTCATGAAGGAGATGGGTACATTTGATAAATTAGGTATATGTATGGGTATATACCTAAGTAGAGTTGACTGTTTTTTCCATGCATGTGAACATGGTGTTGCATTGTGGTTTATCCTTCGTGGATTCTGAGAGACCTTCGGGGGTCTCGGGGTCTCTAATGAATATTGTTATAATCACCCCTATATGGGATATGCCCCCACCTTGATGTGTCTTGTATAGAAGACTGACAACATTGATCAAGGCTGAGGGTTCCAGGATTGGAGGCTGCTCAGAGGTGGACCATTAGACGAGGCGTACCACAGAGACAACCGTTCAAGAGTTGTACCTACCCTTTAGATAGGATCCTTGGCAGGTGTTCTCAGGAGTTGTTTTTAGTTTTACTTGTACTTTCCAGTTCGGCTTCTATTCCAACCTCTTTACTTACTGTACTCACCCTATTTACTTTTTAGTTTACTTTCCACTTGTATCTCGTTGTGTTCTTGGATTGTGTGAGTATGCAGGTTAAAAGGCAATGCCTTTCTTAGTTTTAGGGATATGCCTTCCTGGTGCTAGTCTCCAGCCCTAGGCCTATGGAAGGAAAGATTGGGGTAGTCACAGCATAGGCCCCGAGGGACGGGTTGTGACAACTTGGTATTATAGGAGTCGGTTCAACCAAAGAACTAGGGCTCTGATCTTTTCTATGTGGTAATAGTGTTAAGTGTGATGAATGTGGTTTTTAGTTTCGGGAATCCAGTGTTGGTGCGGTGGTTGATGTATCCATACACCCGGACCCTAACTTCTGATTTCTGACTCAGTGAACAAAAACACTGATTTCATGTGTGTTTTTGAAAAGTTTTCTTTGTGATCTCTTTGAGTTAGCTCACTAGGTATAACTTATTGACTGTGGCGCACTTGTTTCTTCCCAGGATGCCTCCACAAATATAGCTAGCCAGGGTTCCAGATAGAGTATGCGATGACAGCCCACCGAGCAACGAGGCTTCGGTGCAGGGCCCCCTTTCAGCAGTTGTACCATCGGGTGGTGTACCAGCAGCACCACTACCCGTTGGGCAACTGGTGATACCAGCCCCAACAGCAGAGGGTGCAGGACACTTGAACGCGTTGCATGAGTTTAAGCACCATAGGCCACTGAGGTTCCGAGGAGAGATGGATCCATAGGCTTTTAAGGACTAGCTGGAGGTCGTTATTAGAGTTTTTCGACTGGTAGGGACACCAGATGATCTCATGGTGATTATTTCCACCAGTCTTCTTCAGGCAGCAGCGGGCAGATGGTGGATCCTGATAATCCAGGTTCACAATGAGGTCACTCTCATCTGGGCGGACTTCAAGAGCCTTTTCAGGGCAGAGTTCGTACTAGTGACCTTACGCTCAGTGCGTATACAGGAGCTTATCCACTTGTAATAGGGAAAAATGATCGTGGGTCAGTATTCAGCAAGGTTCATTGACCTCTCGTGATACTCCACTGATGTGGTGTGGGACCCTTTTCTTCAGGGCCTAGATCTTCAGAAGGGGCTCAGATGAGAGATTAGAGCTTTGATGATTTCTCTTTGATTCCTGACATAGGTGTGGGTGTTAGATAGAGCACTCTTAGTGGAGAGTTTCCTTGTTGGGAAGTCACTGGCAGCGAGACCCACCACCGGATGTTATATAGCAGAGTCATCTGCAGTTGGTAGTAGACAGATGACACAGAGGTCCAAGAGGACCATACCAACAGGTGGATGATCGTAGGATATAGGGTCGGTTGTATAGGGCTCTTGAGATAGAGCAGTACATGCGAGGAGCAGGCAGTGTTACTCGTGTGGTGGGTAGGGTCACATGACTCGCGACTGGACAACCCGCCATATGGATGACCAGCAAACGGTCTAAGGACCACCTGGGTAGAGGTGAAGATTTGATTGAGGAATTCTGCACGAAGTAGGCGGACATGGTAGAGGATCTGGTTGTATAGTAGGTGGTGGGTGGTGATTCGAGGTTCTACTACCACCACCACCAGGTGGTCCACCCCGACCACAGGGATCAGGTGGACAGGGATGCGCTCAGCTCTAGGCAGATGAGCCCTACGACTACGGCACTTCGTAGATGATTCAAGGTATGATATGTGTCTACTACACCTTAGTTTTAGTACTTATATACACAAGTTTCAGTCACTATTTTATTTCCATGACCCTCATTCATATCTCGGAGATTCCTGTGGATCCATTGGCTCGATCCTTATGGCTAGAGACTCCTACGGGAGAGGATTCGATGATTACACACTGGTGCCAGTAGTGTGAGCTTACTCTAGAAGATGATAGCTTCAGCTGGGATATTCTAGTAGTGGCGTCGAGGCCTTATGATGTCATCTTGGGTATGGATTTTTTATCTATAGTCTATGATCAGATCGACTGTATTAGGTGCAAAGTGTTGTGTGTCCACAAGTATGGGACTAGGTTTTCCTTAACTGATTAAAAGATAACCTTTGCAGCATATTATGGACTTACCTAGAGGAGGATTTAGCCGATCACACATCAGTTGGCTAGAATTACCCTCATAATGGTTGATTTTTAGAGTATGATATATCTTGTAGTGGTGGACTTGTATGCTGATGTTTTCCCTGATGATGTTTCAGGTCTACCTCCTTGCAGAGAGGTGGACTTTTATATCGACTTGTACCTCGGGACGGCACTGATATCTATAACAGAATATTAGATGGCTTCTACAGAGCTTTGAGATCTTTGAGTATATTAAGAGGACCTACAAAGCAAGGGGTTCATTAGGCCCAGTGTTTCTCGTTGGGTATCCCCAATTTTGTTCTCTAAAAAGGCAGATGAGAGTTTGAGACTCTGTGTGTACTATCAGTGCCTGAACCAGGTGACCATGAAGAACAAGTACCCACTAATGAGAATTGATGATCTTTTTGATCAGTTTAAGGGAGTATGGTGGTTTTCAAAGATATACCTCAGATCAGGCTATCACTAGCTCAGGGTAAGAGATGAGGATGTGTAGAAGACAACCTTCAGATGTCGGTATGGCCACTATGAGTTCTTGGTTATACCATTCGGTGTGACCAACGCCCCAGCAGTGTTCATGGGACTCATGAATAGTATCTTCCAGCCATACCTTGATCACTTTTTTGTAGTCTTCATCGACGACATCCTGATATACTCAACTATAGAGGAGGATCATTCCTATCATATATAGATAGTTCTGGACACACTCCGAGAGCACCATCTTTATGGTAAGCTCTCGAAGTTCCAGTTATAGATTTGAGAGGTTCACTTCCTGGGATCACGGATGCTGGAGTTGTGGTGGATCCAGTGAATATTGAGGCTATGCTTGGTTGGGATCCACCCAGGAGTGTGACAGAGGTGCAGAGTTTCCTGGGTTTGTCCAGTTACTACTAGAGGTTTGTGCCTGACTTTTCCAGAGTTGTGGCACCCTTATTAGCATTGACGAAGAAGGGGAAACCCTTCTTGTGGTCGGAGAGATGTCAACAGAGTTTCCAGGAGATAAGGCATAGAATGAAGAGTTCCCCCATCTTGAGGCTATCAGAGGAGTACGTTGGGTATGTTGTCTACTGCAACGCATTAGGGACCGGGCTTATATGTGCACTGATACAGGAGCGAGCAGTGATCACGTATGGTTCTTGACAGCTAAGACAACATGAGAAGAACTATGCTACCCATGACCTGGAGTTAGAAGCAGTGGTCTTTTCATTGAATATATGGTGACATTACTTGATGGGAGAATATTTTACAGTCTACTCTGATCACAAGAGTCTCAGGTATTATATTATCTCAGAAGGACCTGAACTTGAGACATCGGTGTTGGCTTCAGTTCCTCCAGGTCCATGACTTAGAGATAGTATATACTCCTGGATAGTCTATACTCCTGGGAAGGGTAATGTAGTAGAAAATGCACTCAACAGGATATCTAGTATACAGTTTCTGAGTGAGGTGATGTAGCAGCTATCCGCTTTGTGGATATACTATGTGGATCAAGATGGACCAGCTTATCTTCAGTCTCTGACAGTCACTCCCTCACTCCTTCAGCGATTCAGGGCGGGGAATCTTGGAGATAATAAATACAAGGATCAACATGCTCAGATTTCCATAGGACAGGCACCTGATGTATTTTCTGAATGTGGGGATCACGTCATCCTCTTTAGAGGATGTACTATGGTACCGGTGGTGCTACGGGAGGAAGTGTTGAGGGAGTTCCATACGTCCCCTCTAATGGTACATCCAGGAGTGGAAAAGATGTACCAGGACCTCCAATGTCAGTACTAGTGGATAGGAATGAATAAATCAGTGTCATAGTTTGTCTCATGGTGCCTCACGTATCAGCAAGTGAAGGCAGAGCATCAGTTTCTAGCAGGCTTAGTCCATACACTAGAGGTGCCCGAGTGGAAGTGGGATGGAATTTCCATGTACTTCATGATAGGAATTTCATGCACGTCTAGGGATCATGATTCTATTTGGGTGATCATTGAAAAACTCACCAAGTCAGACCACTTCCTACCTATCAGAGAGTAGGGATCAGTAGAGGGCTTGGGACGCCTCTATGTATATGAGATTGTACGTCTTCATGGAGAGCCTTCAACGATTGTCTCCGATCGTGATCCACGTTTTACTTCCTAGCTATGTAAGGGGTTGCAGGAGGTGTTCGGGGACTCAGCTTCGATTGAGCACCACCTTTCATCCTCATATGGATGGTCAGACAGAGCGGACCATTCAAACCCTCAAGGACATGTTGCGTGCTTGCGTCCTTGATTTCGGCCGCAGCTGGGAAGATCACTTACCCTTGGTGGAGTTCGTGTACAACAATAGATATCACTCCACCATCGGTATGGCACCATTTGAGGCATTGTATGATCAACCTTTCATATCACCTCTGTGTTGGACTGACCCAGGGGAGTCAGCACTCATGGGACCAAAGATGGTACGAGCTACCACAGAGAGGGTGCAGATCATCCAGGAGAGGATGAAGACTGCACAGAGTAGGCAGAAGTCTTATGCTAACAGGAGACGGAGATCTCTCGAGTTTGAGGATGGTGAACATGTCTTCCTAAGGGTATCACCTCGATGAGGTTTTTGGAGATTTGGTCGGGGTGTAAAGTTATCTCTGAGGTTCATCGGACCCTTCCAGGTCCTCAGCAGAGTTGATGAGGTGGCGTACCGCATAGCTCTTCCCCCTCAGTTTCACCGGGTACATGATGTTTTCTATGTATCCCAGCTAAGGAGATATGTACATGATCCTTCACACATCATTGACTAGGGCGATCTATACATCGATGGTGAGGTGACGTTTTTAGAGGTTCCAGTGGAGATTGAGGATCGACAGGAGAGAGTCCTTCACGGTCGATCGATACCTCTAATGTGCGTACATTGGAAGCACGAGAACCTTTAAAAGAGAACATGTGAGCGGGAGGCTCAGATTCGTGCTCATTACCCCCACTTGTTACCCTAGTTTGTGTTATAGCTTTCAAGGACTCAAATCCCTGAGGTGGGGAGAATGTAAAGACTTGGATTTTTCCATGTAATTTTTTTAAAATATATGGAATTATTACGAGTCTGCAGAAATTAATGGCGTGTGATTCCAAGGCCCGATGTACCTTGTTTCGCACGGAATCCGGGGATGACCTCCTGGACGGGAGATTCAAGCGTTCTGATCGGTTTCTAACGGGTTTGTTCGTAGAACCAGAAATATCCAATGATTCCACATCTGTTTGGACCTAATTTCCAAAGGCAGGCGCTCATTAGCTTGTGGGATAATGAGGCTTAGGAATTTGCATTGGTCGAGAGGATGGGAGGTCGGACTCATCACACCTTTTTGAGGGGAATTATTGTCTACTCCGGGACTCTCTTTATAGATTTAAGTTATGTTCGTGAATCCTTATTACATTACCAAGTAAAAAATGAGCTTTCCTTTTGTTTTAACAATCAATGATTAAATATGAAAGAAATTTAGAGAATCTTTTATATGTATTCGAGGTTCTTCATCAATAGAGAATCATCTATATCTGTTTAGAGATTCTTGGTCAATGGTATCCTTCAAAACATTTATATAAAAGTCTCTTTGGTCATTATGATGACCAGGCTGGTTTTAAAGCCACTCAGTGGGGCACTTGAAGTTTATCGTCATTCATAAGGACAAAGATTATTTCAAAGTTGGGATCGAACCCATAAATGGGCTACCTACGTATCCTTTGTTTTGGAAAAGGAATCAGAACCCACGTAGTTCGATTTATGGAGTATGATGTTTATGATTGATGGCTCAAAGAAGAATTTCATAATTACTTTTACACTCTAAGTTCACGTGAGTCATGCTCGGTGTGAGAAACAAGAGTTATTGGTAAAAATTAGACAATTGTGCCATGAAAGATGCAATCATAAGAAGTTGTTTGGGGCTTATGTATGTATGACTTCCCAAAATAGATGAAGGTTTAGGATTTACTTTTAGGGAGAAAATCCAGGAACAGGGTCCATAAAGGTATATGTGCTTTATGGAGATTTGAATACTCTAATCTTGGGGCTTACTCCTAAGGAGGATGCCCAAGTTAGGAGGGGACTTATGATTGGGTTTTACTCCTGAAAAGGAAACCCAAATGAAAGGTAAATTATGACTGGTTAAGAGAATTTTAAGGGGGCTTGAGGTTTACTCCTAAAAAGGAAAACCCAAGATTATGAATGGGACTTACACCTAAAAAAGGAGGCCCAGGTTATGACTGAGTCTTATTCCTGAAAAGGAGACCCAGGTTAGGGGACTTGGGGCTTACTCCTGAAAAGGAAGCCCAGGATTATGGCTGAGTCTTATTCCTAAAAAGGAGACCCAGGTTAGGAATTAAGGTTTGGGGCTTACTCCTGAGGAGTATGCCCAAAATTAGAGGACTTGACTGGGGCTTACTCCTGAGGAGGATGCCCAAGTTAAGGAATTAAGGTTTGGGGCTTACTCCTGAGGAGGATGCCCAAAATAAGAGGATTTATAACTGGGGATTATTCCTGAAAAGGAGACCCAGGTTAGGATTCTCTCATCTTAAAGGATGAGTTTGAATGAATGAACTCTCCATATTTAATGACATAAGGATATTTAAATCACTAGACTTTGAGAGATATTCCACAGAATTCCTTTTAGATAAGGAAGTCAAATCAAGAAATCATGCCATAAATGGATTTGAAGAGTGTCTTGAAGACTGAATATTGAAAAGGAAAGGTGTGATGGCTTAAGAGGGGTAAAAAATGGGCAAGATGGGCACCCAAAAAGATAGGGGCACGCAAGTCTTGCAGGGCACGCAAGTATTCTGTGGGCGCGCAAGTATGGTCGCGCAGGTATACTTGCGCGGCACATGGTGTACTTGCGCGATTTTCAACCAGCATTGAAATACTTGAGCAACTCTTTTTGAAACCCTTTAGAATTTTCTTGAGGTTCCTCCAGAAAAGGGACACGCAAGTTATATTGAAGGAAATAAGTCGGCGCGCAACTGTTTGATAAGTTTCAACACTTAGGCCTTCCTTCTTCTCTTTAGATCTTCCGTTCTAGGTAAGAAATTACCTTAGAAGTGTTTCGGAAGCTTTGAGAGGAGACTTGGGCATCGGGAGCTTCAATCCGAGTTTCTGGAAAAAGATCCTCTCGAATGGGGGGCCCACAGGGTCTATTTATAGGCAAAAGAAGACCCCGGGCAGTTACCGGGCGGTTACCACTTAGGTCGCGCAAGTCACTTGCGCGACCAAGAGCGTCGCGCAAGTGTACTTGCACGGCAGTGGTATAACTTGCGCGGTGGATTTGTTGTTGATCTTTTGTTCATGCCTTTGTCGATTTTTGATGTTTTCTTAAAAGGATGAATCACTTTCAGCTGAGATATTCCCTTTTCCGATCTTTAGATTCTATGACGAAAGGAGCGTCAACATACCTAGAATGAAATTCTGAACTTTTATTCAGGTAAGTTCAGAAAACGTGTGAGTGGCATTTTCTAAATTTTGAACCGGTGCTCAAAATTGAAATCTAAGGACATCGTTGAACTCGCAGCGCTGATATTTCCTTACGAGAGTCTTCACCTCAACCACAGTAGGTCAAGGGTGGAAGTTGGATTTTCGGTTTTTCATTGGAGAGTTAAAAAAATATAATAAAATAAAACAATCAACTTTTATTTTACTTATTTGAAACCTCTCATTTGAATCTTGGTGGTGGGGACCACCCGGCCTTGAACCCCCTTTTTAATATGATGTAACTCTTGGAACCTCCCCAATTAATGATCCAATATTAATTGATCATGTAATTAACTTGAACTTAATTAAGTTGGATCCTCACCTCTTGTGGTTGGGATCATTAGCAAAGGAGTAATTTGGGAGAGCCCTTGGAGAACGCTTGGTGGAAGAACCTTCTCCAATGAAGAACGAACCCCCGGAGCAAGAACGAGGAACTGACGCTCGAGCCCGGATTGGAAGCGTGTTGCGGGAGCGACGAATGCCAGTATCTCCTCCAACGACTTCATCCTCTTCCTCAAGTCATCTCCAACGATCAAACGAAGTAGGGATTTTGTTCATTTTGTTCTTAGTAATGAATTATTTTCTTAAATATATGAACCACCTGATATCAATCTAATGCGTAGGGTGCGGGCCAAACAAACAAGGCCTGATCCCTCTGCTATTTCATTGTTGATGTGTTCTTCGTAGGCGGATCGATGGGTTGAGCAGAACCCAACCATGACGCCGGTGACCGACACTGGTAGAGTACAGGCGGCGACCGACCCACCGGCCGACCGCGATGGCGGTGGCGGCGCGTCCGCGCCGCCGGTAATGGAGGAGGTCGTGACTCGTCGGCCATGGCTTATCGGTCGCGGCGGAGAAGGGGAGCGGTCGGCATGCCGGTCGGCCGTGTGGAGGAAAGGTGGCATGCATCCATGCCACCGGTAGTGAAGGAGGTTGCGGCTATCGAGCTGTGATGGCACACCAGGGTGCCCGACAACCGGCCGGCTGCTGGAGGATAGTGGCTATATCACGCAACTAGAAAGGGAGCCAGCTAGAATTCTAGTATGTTGTGTCACACCAAGCTGGACCACACAGACGGGACCCGCGTGCTAGCAGGCAGTGCCACATGGCACCGCCGAGTTGGCCCAAGACGAACGTTCCATTGAACCATTCGGAATTTTTAGGGGGAACCTTCCCCTGGGTAGCACCTAGGGTAGTCCCCGCCACGGTGGACCACAACCAGCCGTGGGCCGAGCCCCATGGGTCACGCCCAGTGGGCCGCTCCGAGGGGGCCGCACCTAGCGGGCTGCTCCGAGAGGGACGCTTCGAGCGAGTCGTGCACAGTGCGGACCAGGTCGGACCATGTCCCAGCCCATCTGGGCTAGACCCGGGCCAGGTCGGGTCGGCCCAGGCTAGGTCAGACCAGACCCAGGCCCATCTGGACCCAGATATGCCTTTTTAAAAATATCTTGAGAACCATGAATCTGTTTGAAAACCCATCTATGGAACTAGATTCCTTGGATTTAGATGGTCCTTTTGGTATAATCTAATTGATTTTTGGATAAAGTTAGAGTATGGCTGGGTTGGATCGAACCTGAATCCAACCGAGCCCTCGGAATGGAAACGTTAATAACTTACAGACTGGGCGTCCAATTGATGTGTCGTCTGTTGCGTTGGGACCCTTATGAAGTGGCAATCCTTTGAGATAATTCCTTGTGGGACTTCATGAAATTTTAAGTATCGAATGATGTCTTAAGGATTGGATCCTCTCGGAATCAAGCATGCTTAGTGCGGGAACCCTATGGCTGGGTGTACTTGAAGAATCTACAGATCCTATGTGGGTCATATTTTGATCATGTGTGGGCCATCTTTAGATCCTATGTGGATCATCTTCGGATCTTGTGAGGTTCATCATCTTCAGATCCTGTGTGGATCATATTCAGATCATGTGTGGGCTATCTACGATTATGTGTGGGTCAACAGCATAGATTCTTGACGAAGTAAGATGATCTAGCAATAAAACTAATCATCTATACTTTCATACTTAATTTATACCTGGTGTGAGCTAAGTCTTTACCTTTTTCATACAATTATGTGTGGTGATAACTTCATGGTATTCTTATGTGTGGTGTTACCTTTGTGGCACAAATCTGTGTGGTGATACCTTCGTGGTATTCTTCTCTGTGGTGTTACCTTTATCATACTTACCTTCATAGTGTTACCTTCATGGTATTCTTTCCTTTATGGAACAGTTGTGATTTTGGCTAGAGAGTTGGGCCTTGTGTTTCCTCATGAATGAGATGAGTACACTTGATAACTTAGGTATATGTATGGGCATATACCTAAGTAGGGTTTACTGTTGTTCTCGTGAATGTGAACATGGTGTTGCTTTTTGGTTTATTCTTTGTGGATTATGAGAGACCTTCAGGGGTCTCAGGGTCCCTACTGAGTATTTTTATACACACCCCTGCATGGGATAAGCCCACACCTTGCTGTGTCTTGTGCAGACGATGGACAACATTGATCGAGGCTGAGGGTGTCAGGACTGGAGGCTGTTCGAAGGTGGACCATTAGACGAGACGTACCGAAGAGGCGACCGTTCAAGATATATACCTACCCTTCAGGTAGGATCCTTAGCGAGTGTTCACAAGATCTGTTTTTAGTTTCACTTGTACTTTCCAGTTGGGTTTGTATTCTGGCCCCTTTATTTACTATACTCACCCCATTTACTATTTAGTTTACTTTGTACTTGTATCTTGTTGTGTGCTTGGATTTTGTGAGTATCCAGGTTAAAAGTCAATGTCTTCTCAGTTTTAGGGATATTCTTTCCCAATGCTAGTTTCCAACCTCTGGCTTATGGAAGGAGAGATTGGGTTAGTCACAGCATGGGCCCAGAGGGATGGGTTCTGACATGTGGAAAGACATTACCTACAAACCTTGTTGTTTTACCCTTAGTCGAGTTTGACATTATTCTGGGAATGGATTGGCTTTCTGTTTATCATGCTAAGATTGACTATAGAGCTAAAGATGTTGTTTTTCAGAAAGATTTTCAGTTTGTATACAAGAATGAACCCATATAATTGATAACATATCAGGAAGCTAAGAAACTATTGAAAGATGGAAATGAAATTTATCTTGCTCATATTGTTGAAAACAATGGAACTATTCATATTAATGATGTTCCAGTGGTAAATGAATACCTTGATGTTTTTTCCAATGAGTTACTCAGTGTCATACATGATCAAGAAGTCAAATTCACAATTGACTTAGTTCCTGATGCTATACCAATTTCAAAACCCCCATATTGTATGGATCAAATAGAACTTCTTGAATTGAAAAATCAATTGCAAGATTTTATTGATAAAGGCTTCATTCGTCCTAGAAATTCACCATGGGGAGATCATGTTTTGTTTGTTAAAAAGAACGATGGTTCCATGAGACTTATAATTGATTATAGAACTTTGAATAACATCACTGTTAAAAACAATTATCCTTTGCCTCATATCAATGACTTGTTTGATCAGCTCCAGGGAGCTCAGTACTTTTCCAAGATTGACTTGAGATCTGGATAGCATCAGCTGAAGGTGAAGAAGGATGACTTATTTAAAACAACTATACGTACTATATATGGTCATTATGAATTTGTTGTTATGCTGTTTGGGTTAACTAATTCACATGTTGTATTCCGGAATCTTATGAATAGAGTATTTCATGAGTTCTTGGATAATTTTTTGGTTGTATTTATATATGACATTATGTTATTTTATAAAAATAAATAAGATCATGAAAAACATCTAAGGGTTGTTTTACAAACCTTAAAAGAAAAGAAACTGTATGGAAAATTCAGCAAGTGTGATTTTTGGTTGCAACTGATTTCTTTTCATGGGAACATTGTAAATAAGGATGGAATAAGATTTGATCCTACCAAAAAAAAGTGGTTTATGAATGGTCAAGTCTCACAAATTTTATAGAGATTCATAGTTTTCTTGGATTATAAGGTTATTACCGTTTTTTTTTCTAAGAAATTTACTCATTTATCTAGCCCGATAACTAAGTTAACACAAAAAGGGGTTAAATTTGTTTGGATAAAAGAATGTGATGTTTTTCCAATAATTGAAGAAGATGTTGGTAAATGATCCAGTTTTGGACTTGCCTTCCCGAAATGGTGATTTCGTCATCTATAGTGATGCTTTGTTGAAGGGACTTGGTTGTGTCTTAATGCAGAATGATCAGGTAATTACTTATACTTTAAGACAACTAAAAACTCAAGAGTTAAATTATCACACAAATGATTTGGAATTGGAAGCTCTGGTTTTTTGCTTTTAAAATTTGGAGGGTCATTTATACGGAGCCAAATTTCAAATATATAATGACCATAAAAGTATAAAGTATATATTCACTCAGAAGGAATTAAACATGAGGCAGAGAAGATGGCTTGAACTGATAAAGGATTATGATTGCACAATCAATTACCACCCTAGAAAATAAAATAATGAGGTGAATTCCTTGATTCGAAAACATCATGAATCATTAACCATGTTACATTTGTAACATGATCCCTTGATTAATGATTTGATGAATTTTGGTTTAGAATTTTTTGGTGTAGGGAATATATATATTTTGTTTTAGGTTTCAGTGCAGTATTCATTGTTAGATAGAATTAAGCGAGCTCAGTAGGAAGACCATGAGCTACAGAAAAAGTTAGAATTGGTTAATGTGGGTAAGTTTCTAGAATTTAACCCTGATAAAGATTATGTGTTAAGATTTGGTAAAAGTTTGTGTGTGCCTTGTGATTCCCGGTTGAAGAAAAAATTGTTGTGTGAAGCTCATAGTTCGCCATTTTTAGTTCATCCTGGCAGTACTAGGATGTACAGAGACCTTCAGCATTATTATTGGTGGGATGGAATGAAAAGATATATTTCTAATTTTACCATGTAATGTTTGACATGTCAATAGGTTAAAGAAAAGAGGCAGTTACCAAAGGGGATGCTTCAACCTTTTCCAGTGCCAGAGTGGAAATGGTAGAATGTATCCCTGAACTTTGTGGTGGGACTACCTAAGACATATCAAGGTAACAAAGAAATTTGGGTAATTGTGGATCTGCTAAAAAAATCTGCACATTTTCTTTCTATTCAATATACAATGTCTTGGGATCAGCTTTCTCGACTGTACCTCAAAGAGATTATCAGGTAACATGGAGTTACTTTTTCCATTAAATCTAACTAATATCCCAAGTTCACCTATAACTTTTGGAAGGGACTTTAGAAGTCATTGGACACGTAGTTAAATTTTAGTACAACTTTCCATCCTCAATCAGATGGGTAGTTAAAACGAACGATTCAAACTTTGGAGGATATTCTGAGAGCTTGTTCAATGGACTACCAGGAAAGTTGGGATCAGAATCTATCCTTAGTTGAGTTTTCTTATAATAATAGTTTTCATTCCAGTATTCAGATGGAACCTTTTGAGGCTTTGTATAGGAATCAGTGGCGGACTCTATAGTTTTGGGATGAAGTCAGTGAAAGAAAGTTTATGGGGATAGAATTAGTATAGGAAGTGGCTGAGAAAGTAAAGATGATCCAGCATCACATGAGGACAGCTCAAAGAAGGCAGAAAAGTTATGCAGATAATAGAAGGAAAGACTTCTCTTTCGAGGTAGGTGACCATGTTTTCCTTAAAATCACTCCTTTGAAAATTTTGATGCCTTTTGGTAAGAAAGGAAAGCTATGTCCATGGTTCATCAGTCCTTTTTAAATCCTAGATAAAGTTAGACCAGTTTTATACTAATTATCTTTGCCTCCAAGTTTGTCTCAGGTACATAATGTTTTTCATGTTTTGATGTTGAGAAAGTATGTGCCAGATTCATCACATGTCTTGAGCCTAGAAGGAGTTCAGATGAAAGAGAACCTTTCTTATGAAGAGAAACCAGTCCAGATTCTTGATCGAAAGGAATAGGTATTGCGGAATAAGGTAATCCACTAGGTAAAAGTTTTGTGGAGAAACCACATGGTTGAAAAAGCAACATGGGAGTCTGAAAATTCTATGAGGGAAAGGTACCCTCACTTGTTTAATAAGTAAATAAAATTATAAGGACACAATTTCTAGAAGGTGGGGATAATGTAACACCCCGAGGTTTTCTAAAAATAAATTGAAATTCTTGAAAAAAAATTTAATTTAGATATTTATAAGTAGCCTTTAAGCATAATTGTACTGCTTAAATGTTTTGAATTTCAAAAAATGGTCATCTACCATTGTGTTCAGTATGTTATTTGGAGTCTATTAGAACCAACGTGTTTTTTTGGTGAATAGTAACATACCCTTATGAATAGTAATATGAATAGTAATGTGACCCTAATGAATAGTAAATTGTATTTTTATTTTATTTTCTAAAAACTTTAAGATAATAACAGCTTGATTAATTTTTCAATGTGATATAAAAATAGTTATAGTTTTTAAATTATAAATTTTTGAATTAAGTATGATTTTATTTAAAAATTAAATTAAAACTATTTAGAAAATTATTTTTAAAAAATGGAATTCATTTTTTAATTCTACACGTCAATAAATGGTTAGGGATAATTTTGGGTATTTTGGTAAAACAGTTGATTTTTCAGTGAATTGTAAAAAATACAGTTTTGAGTTTTGGTGTGTTAATGACATCATTAATGGTATAATAATGATGTAATAAATATGATTGACTAGTGTATAGTAAAATATGTTTTTATGTGTCCTAAGTGTCTTATACCATGGTCAAATATCATGGGAAAGCCCATGGTTTTGCAAATACCACTAATTAGGAGTCCCTTGAGAATTATTAAAATAATCCCTCACTTTTGCTATATATACCAACTCATTCCTTCATTAACTTCATTATAAATTCCTCATCAATGAATCTCTAGCCGCATTACCATCCTAGTAGTCCTTCCAAGGTTTCCTCAAGCCCCTAAGGTCCCAACCTTCATGTTCTAGGAGTTACTCTACAAGGTAAGAACTTCTTGATTTCTTTCTTTTTCCATTCAAGTTCTATTTTATGTGGTATAACTTTCAAGATTCCATACCATGTTCTTATTTACTTCTTATTATTGATATATTATATATTATGATTCATTTATATATGGGTAACCCTTGTCCCCTCTCTTTTTAATATTTTCTAAAACCATGTTTCATAGCCGTTAGGCTGCCGAATTTTTGTAAGGGATTTCTCAATTATTCTTTTATTTTGAGTTCCTTTCCTTTATAATTATTTATTCATCTATTCTTACCCAAGAGGCATGAAATATCCAGGAATAATTTATATTCTATATTTTTTCATGTTCATGGAAAATTCATCATCACTATTCTTCTCCTCTCCCACTTATTCAAAGAATAAAAACATTGTCTTTGATGTGTCGAATTACCAATATCGTGGACAATGTGATTTAAATTTCCATTAATTCTGTCAAGTATGGTCATGAAAACATTTATATGTTTGAACCATGTTATAATATAAATTATTTCTCATCCATGGTTCTAGAATTATTTTGTACTCGTGGTTTTAATTTATAAGACAAAATGAGGTTGTTATTAATAAAGAACCACTAAAATGATCTAAACAAACATCATTAATGTTTAAACTTATGAATCTTATTCATATAAAACATCAAAATGATAAATGGTATAAATTATGGTACTTAAAATATGTAAATAACTTTCCATTCCAATTCTATAGTTTCACTTCCAATCGAAAAGAATATCCATTATGAACCAATCATGGAAATCATGTAAAGAACTCACCCAAAACAGTGCAAAGAACAAAATACTAACAATTAAAGGGTGAAATGAGGTTATGAAATGATCATACATGATGTTATAAACATGAACATGTTTTTTTAAATAATAATAACATGATTTCAACCATTATATATTAATTTTAAACATGTTTTATGTAAGAAAAGCCTGAGGTAGGGGAATTCTTAACCTGATTTCCATCCTTTGGGTTAACCTTATTCTTCATTATTTATGTGGTATTTAAATTTTTTGTGTGATTAATTCTGATTATAATATGATTAATTATGTTTATTTACGTAGTATATACATATTCCATCCACTCTATTAAGTCTCACTTCAATTATGTGATACTTATAAGGAACTTTTATTTTAAAATCCTCATTTAAAATTCTATTTTACAAAATTCAAAAGAAATGTTTTTATGATAATATTAATATTTTATGATCATGTTCTGGATCTTGTTAATTGTTTATAATGAATGGTGGGAACTATATTTCCCTCCAATGCATTGGGTATGTGTAAGTTGGAGGTCGGTTGTATGGTTACTCCAAGTGTAATTGCGATGGTTACACAAATAGTAAGGTAGTTGTGAGGGTTACAAATTATAAGGTAGCCGAGAGGGTTACAAGATTATGTAAGTAATGACCCAAGATACCTTTATGGTTCTAATTACATTCTTAGGTATTTTTTAAATCTCATGTTTCACAAAGTAAGTATACATATATAGGTGATAAGTATGTCTTATGAAAATGATTTCATACGTTACAAGTATTCATGGACTAATGTGTTCTTTCCTCATTTTTATATCTCTTATTGAGTTATTGTGCTCATCCCAAGTTTTCAATGATTTTTCATAGGTTAATGTATGTGTAAGACAAAGAAGGAATCCATGTTAAATGTTGAATAATTTTCAAGGAATCATGTTTTAATATTTAATGTTTTTAATTTTGAAAAAAAATGGAAACTATTTTTATGGTATCCACTCTGTAAAAATGTGTAATGATATTAATGTATTATGTCCCAATTATATAAATCTCTAAACTTTAAAATATCCTCAATGTAAAAGGAAGTGTTTTCTTGACTAAATTCAAGATTATTTATGTAATAAGGCCAGATCCTTATAGTTGGTATTAGAGGATGGTTTAGATAACTTTAGGGGTTAGGATGATGTTAAAAGAATACCATAAATGATTTTTACTCTATGATTAATTTTAAATGTTATAGAATTTAAATATTACCATGTTTCTTCATCTAAGATATGTTTGTTCAGAATGGTTGTTTGCAGAAGAAACAGGGAAGCTGAAGAGGGGAGGCACCGACAGAACAACATCCTTCCGAATCTACAGCCTGAAATGGTAGGGATTGGAACCGAGCAGTTTTTGAAATTAATGACTTAGATAACACAAGAAATAAATGGTGGTAACATCCATGAAAGAGAAAAACCAGAGGTACCACAATGGAACATGACAGTAGTGGAACATTTTATGAGACAACACCCTCCCGCTTTCAATGGATCTTCTGACCCAGTAGCAGCTGAAGGATGGATCAAATCCCTTGAAAATATATTTGATGTTATGGAATGTTTAGATAATCAAAAGTTAAGTCTTACCATTTATCATTTTGATGGTGAAGCTAATCAGTGGTGGTCAATGGTAAGGAATATCAGGGATAGAGAGGATTTTGATGCCTTAGATTGGGATGAATTTAAAAGTATTTTCATTGAAAGATATTTTCCAAAGGTGGTGTGACTTAGGATAGAGAATAAATTATTTTAATTGATGAAAAATGAGAAGGATTCAGTGGATATGTATGAAGTGAACTTCACCTGACTGGCGAGGTGTGCTCCAAATCTTATTCTGGATCTTGATAGAAAAATCAACCTCTTTTACTCAAGACTGAAGCCAAGGTATCGAAGGGCGTTGGCCTCCCGTGAATTCAAAAGTTATGAGAAACTTGTCCGATGTGCTGAGAGGGTAGAGACAGATTTTTATGATGATCACGTTCATTTTTTAAAAAAGTATAAGAAGAGGCCCATGTGGCAAGCGATGGGTAAGAATCAACCAAAGAAATCTGATGGTAAGAAAATCCAGTTTCTAGTTTGTGAAAAGTGTGGCAGGAAACACACTGGGGAATGTCTTAGAAAAATTGGGAAGTGTTTTAAATGTGGTAAGTCTGGACATATGGCCCGAGATTGTAATGAAAATGATCTTAATACTAATCCTGATAAGTAAAATATAAATTTTTTTAAATGTGGTGAGATGGGTCATTATGAAAATTCCTTCCCAAAGAGAGTTCTGAATGATCCAAAGAAGCCAGACTATAATAAGAAAGGTGTAGTGAGATCCTTTGTGACTACACCAGCAGATGTCGGGCCATCCAATGAAGTTGTATCAGGTACTTTGTTTGTTCACTCAGATTTTGTTTGATATGAGGTCTACACATTCCTTCATCTCTAAGAAATTTTTAGGTAAATTGGAAATATCACCTCGACAAATTAGATTAGAACTTGTTGTTAAAAAACATGGGGGAAATATTATAGAAAAGAGGAATTATAAGAATCTTTATATTGTAGTTTTTGGAAAGAAATTCACTACAAACCTTGGTTATTTACCATTATTCGAGTTTAATTTTATTCTAGGAATGGATTGGATTTCTGTTTATCATGCTAATATTGACTATAGAGCTAAAGAAGTTGTTTTTTAGAAAGATTTTCAGTTTGTATACAAGAATGAACCCATACAATTGATAACATATCAGGAAGCTGAGAAACTATTGAAATATGGAAATGAAACTTATATTTCTTATATTGTTGAAAACAAGGGAACTGTTCAAATTAATTATGTGCCAGTGGTAAATGAATACCTTGATGTTTTTCTTGATGAGTGTTCTGGTGGAATACCTGATCGGGAAATCAAATTCACAATTGACTTAGTTCTTGATGTTAATCCAATTTCAAAACCCCCATTTCTTATGGCTTAAATAGAACTTCTTGAATTGAAAAATTAGTTGTAGGATTTTCTTGATAAAGGATTCATTCATCCTAGAACTTCTCCATGAGGAGATTCTATTTTGTTTGTTAAAAAGAAATATGGTTCCATGAGACTTTGAAATTGATTATAGAGATTTAAATAAAATAACTGTTAAAAACAAGTATCCTTTTCCCCATATCGGTGAATTTTTTGATCAGCACCAGGGAGATCAGTACTTTTCCAAGATTGACTTGATATCTGGATACCATTGGATGAACGTAAAGTATGATGACATCTCGAAAACAGCCCTTCGTACTAGATATGGGCATTATGAATTTGTTGTTATGCCGTTTGGGTTTATTAATGCACCTGTTGTATTCATGAATATTATTAATATAGTATTTCATGAGTTCTTGGATAAGTTTGTGGTTGTATTTATAGATGAAATTTTGATATTTTATAAAAATAAAGAGGAGCGTGAAAAACATCTAAGGGTTGTTTTACAAACCTTAAAAGAAAAAAAAAATTGTATGGAAAATTCAGAAAGTGTGATTTTTTGTTTCAAATGATTTCTTTTCTTGGGCACATTGTAAATAAGGATGGAATAACAGTTGATCCTACCAAAACAAAAGTGGTTGATGAATGGAAAAGACCCAAAAATGTTATATAGATTCATAGTTTTCTTGGATTAGAAGGTTATTACTGACATTTTGTTAAGAACTTTGCTCAGTTATCTAGCCCGATAACAAAGTTAACATAGAAAGGGGTTATATTTGTTTGGACAAAATAATGTGATGTTTGTTTTTATGAACTAAAGAAGATATTGGTAAATGCTCTAGTTTTGGCTTTGCCTTATCGAAATGGTGATTTCATCATCTACAGTGATGCTTCGTTGAAGGGACTTGTTTGTGTTTTGATGCTGAATGATTAGGTAATTTCTTATGCTTCAAGACAACTAAAACCTCATAAGTTAAATTATCCCACATAGGATTTGGAATTGGAAGCTGTGGTTTTTTCTTTGAAAATTTGGAGGCATCATTTATACGGAGCCAAATGTCAAATATATACTGACCATAAAAGTCTAAAGTATATATTCACTCGGAAATAATTAAACATGAGACAGAGAAGATAGATTGAACTGATAAAGGATTATGATTTCATGATCAATTACCATCCTATAAAAACAAACAAAGTGGCGGATGCCTTGAGTTGAAAACATCATGCATCATTAACCATGTTACGTTTGGAACATGATCTCTTGATTAATGATTTTATGAATTTTGGATTATAAGTTGTTGGTGCAGGGAATACATCTATTTTGTTTTAGGTTTCAGTGCAGTCTTCATTGTTAGATATAATTAAGCGAGCTTAGTAGGAAGACTGTGAGCTATAGAAAAAGGTATAATTGGTTAAAGTGGGTAAGTTGCTAGAATTTAACCTTGATAAAGATTGTGTTTTAAGATTTGGTATAAGATTGTGTGTGCCTTGTGATTCCAAGTTGAAGAAATAATTGTTGTGTGAAGCTCATTGTTCTTCACTTTAAGTTTATCTTGGAAGTACTAAGATGTATATAGACCTTTGGGAGTATTATTGGTGGGATGGAATGAAAAGAGATATTACTGATTTTACCATGAAATGTTTGACATGTCAACAGGTTAAAGCAAAGAAAAAGTTACTAAAGGTGATGCTTCAACCTTTTCCAGTTCTAGAGTGGAAATGGGAGAATGTATCCTTGGACTTTGTGGTGGGAATACCTAAGACATCTCAAGGTAATAATGAAATTTGGGTTATTGTGGATCAGCTGACAAGAGTACTCTCTCCAAATGGCTCTTTACTTCCAATGCTCCATTCTCAAATCCATGTATCCATCTTCCAAGTCACTTGGACAGAAACAGAGTCACTGTTTGATCAGTAGAAAATTTTCTCAAACCGCACTAAAGAACATCCTTTTACAATTGTTCCAAGAAGAGCTGGTATCACTACATCTCTTATTGTATCCAGTTGAATGAATGAATTCCAGGTGGTTGCTGATGAAGCTCGGGATGCGATACATCAAATGAAGACTTATGTTGACAATATTCTGTAATTCTTGAAAAAAAAGAGAAGAGACTCCAGTCTGTGGATGTCCTTCTAACTCTTGTGCATCAATGAAAAACACTTTCACCTTCAATCATTTGTACCTGCATTCTTTCATTACCTGCTTCAAATTTACTTAAGCCAATGGGCCTAGTAATCATAGTTTGATTTTTACTAGGATTATTACAAATAATCCTACAAACTTTGAACTTTTTAATTGCTCAATATTACCTAAATCATACAAAAATTAATATTTAGTGAGCTGGAACTTGACTTTTATTCAGATTTCCTTTGTCTTTTGTGGGCAGTTTAAAGTCATGCATGCCGGACATAAAGGGGATAATGTTTAAGGTCGAAATAGCTTTGACCAAAATGGATTAAAATTGATTCAATTCCTTGACAATTTATCTGAAAACAAATTACCAAACTCAAGTATGAGAGAAAATATGTAAACTATGGCTTAAGAATATTTGAATCTGAGGAATGATATGAAAAAGAGCTAAAAGGCATTAGAAGAAGTAGTTTCCAAGAATGAAGTTACTATTATTTAACAAAACCCATTAGGGGGTTGAAATATGCAGGGCCACCTATGGGCATTGGCTGCATGGTTAAATAAATAGTATCTTTTGGCTGACAAGTCTGTTATGTGGACTGTTTATGCAAGGCCACCTATGGGCACGTGCTGCATAGTCAGGCGAAAGAACTCTTAGAAATTTACTTTCCTAGTGCTAAAAGCCAGTGAAAGTTTATGGAGATTCAAATTTTCTAAAGTATAGAGTTTGTTGTATGGAAAGAGGTACTTGAATATGGAGAAGATATTTCCGAACAAGAATATCGAAGAACTGGATGAATATCACTCCTACGAAGGTCTGACCCAAACATAGGGAAGAAGAATAAACCATAGACTTGAATACTTTCAGATCATGAAAAAGGATATGGGAAAAAAATATTAAGGATGTCTATTTTTTGCGGATCCCTACATACTGTCGTTTAAGACAAATAAGGACAAAAGAGTCATTCTTCCCAAGAATGAAGTTACCATTATTTAACAAACCCGTTAGGGGGTTGAAATATGCAGGGCCACCTAAGGGCATTGGCTGCATGGTCAAATAAATAGTATCTTTTGGCTGACAAGTCTGTTATGTGGACTGTTTATGCAAGGCCACCTATGGGCACGTGCTGCATAGTCAGGCAAAAGAATTCTCAGAACTTTGACATTTTTGTGATTAGAAGTCATGAAAAGGGTTATGAAGATATGAAAATATTTAAGGTTAGGATTATAACACATAAAGATGGGTATTTTCCAATGTATATAGAGATACATAGGTCAATGATAACCATAATCATGTTGTGGCTGGGTCCTGAATTGAAACTTGTACTTCACTATGTATCTCATAAGAATGAGAATCAAGCCATACGTAGTTCTTGAAATGCAGTTTAACGTCGTGCAGGACGAAAGTATGAGTGATCTTAGTTTAGGGTCATAGAATTCGGACCATAATAATGAATACACAGTGTGTGTTTTCATGAGGACTTTTCAGCCAAGGGACTGAAAGTGAAATTTGGGGTTAGGCCCAAAAGACTTGGGACTGGATTCGAGGGACACTCGAATGTTCCTACGTATCCCATAAGGATGGGAATCAAGTCCACGTAGTTCTAGAAATGCCCTTTGTACAAATTTGGTTCGTACGTGTGAAGGGTGAAAGGGGACTTTAGTGCAATGATGGTTTAACCTAAAAAAGTTTAGGCATTACCATGTATGCATGTAGTCTTTTGAAAATGAAAACCATGATTGAAAAATCAATGTCAATAATAGTTCTCTCTCAAATGAGGAAATCAAAGAATATTGTAGTTTATTGTCATACCGGACAAAAGTGTTGTATAGTTTAACATCATATAACAAGGACGAAAGTGAATCAATGTAAAGATATTGATTCCAGGGGTGGTTTCACAAATCAACATCATATGAGATGGTGGTGAACTGATGTGAAGAGATTGTTTTTGGGCTTGAACCCTGGGAGGTTGCCTACATACCCATCCTGGAGGGTAAGGATCAAAGTCTGTGTAGTTCAATTAAAGAATGAATTAAAGATCAAGTTGTTCTTGTGGACAATGATCTAATAAAAAATATTGTTGGGACTTACACATGGTTAGTGGCCCAAAGGGAGTGTTATGGTTGATGTTCGCTCTAAGCTCACGTGAGTCATACTCGGTGTGAGAAACAAGAGGTAATAACAACCTTAACGATGTACAGTTTAATGTCATGTAGGACATAAAAAAGGGACTATGCAGTTTAAAGTCTTTCAGTTAGGACTATTGGTGCTGCACAGTTTAGTGTCATGTAGCAGGGACAAAATACAGTTTAATGTCATGTAGGACCTATCAAGGATTTTCTGTACAGTTTAGCGTCATGTAGTTAGGACGATGGGGAGAAAATAGTTTAACGTCATATTGGACGAAAGGGGGACTGTGCAGTTTAATGTCATGCCGTAAGGACAAAATAACACACCATTTATGTCATGTTGGACGAAAGTGAGAATAGTTTAAGGTCATATGCATGGACCATGGATGGTGCAGTTTAATGTCATGATGGACCTTTGATGATTATATAGTTTAACGTCTTTCCGGACGTGAGGGACTTTTATACAGTTTAGCGTCATGTAGTTAGGACGTCACAGTTTAACATCTTGCTAGACATAAGGGATTTGCAAATAGTTTATGGTCATATACATGGACCAGGGATGATGCAGTTTAAGGTCATGTTGGACGGTTTATGGAACTTTTTCACAGTTTAATGTCATGTGGGACGAAGTTGCAGTTTAAAGTCATACTGGACCATTGCTGTATAGTTTTAATGTCATATAGCAAGGAAGAACTGGTGTTGTACAGTTTAAAGTCATGTAGCTAGGACTAAGGTGAACCAATACGAGGATATCAGTTCTGGGGACTTTTTACAGTTTATCGTCATGATGGACATTGGAAGTGCCACACAGTTTAATGTCATGTTGCTAGGACATAATATAGTTTAATGTCATTTCGGACAAAATATAGTTTAATGTCATCTCGGACAAAATATGGAACTTCTGTACAGTTTAATGTCATGTATATAGGACATAATACAGTTTAGTGTCATGTAGGACAGGATATCATGAACCAATGTGATTGTTTTGGATCTGGGAACAATATTTTGTGTTTATACAAAATACTTCTTCAGAAATCTGGCATTAGTTGGAGTCGTGATGTGTTCTCCATCCATTGAGATTAGAGAATACGCTCCATTGGAGTAGACCTTATTTACTGAATAAGGTCCTTCCCATTTTGGTTCAAGCTTGGGAGGCTTCTTTCCTGGTATCATTGGTGCTCTGAGAACCAATACCAATTCTCCCTGAATGAATGAATGAAGACGAACTTTTTTGTTAAAAGCTCGTGCTATTCGATTCTGATAGATTTCCAAGTGGTGCAAAGTGCACAATCTTTTCTCATCTAACTGTTCCAATTCATTCAACCGCTTTTGGGATTGCTCATCCGTAGATAATTGATCACAAATGGATATTCTGAGTGAGGTCAATTGAACTTCAATTGGCAAGACTGCTTCTGTTCCATATACCAATGAATATGGAGTTGACCGCGTTGCATTGCGAGTGGTAGTCCGATAAGCCCATAAAGCATGAAAGAGTTTATCAGGCCATGACCTCTTATCTTTATCCACCATATTTTGCAGTATATTTGAAAGATTCTTGTTGAAGGCCTCTAGCTGGCCATTAGCCGCTGCATGATATCGAGATGAATGGTTGGACTTAATGTTGTATTCTTGATACAATTTATTTACCTCAGAAGAACAGAAGTTGGTGTCGTTGTCCGTCAATATGGTATGAGGGACACCAAATCTAGTAATGATGTTAGACTTGATGAAGCTAACAATGCATTTAGAACTGACTTCTTTGAGAGGTACTGCCTTTTCCCATTTGGAAAAGAAATCAGTAGTAGTAAGAATGTACTTAAACTGCTTGGTCGTAGCTGAAGGGTAAGGTCCCACCACATCCATTCCCCATGTGGAAAATGGCCATGAGTATTTATCTGTATGAAGCAACTCTGGAGGTTTATGAATGAATTTGGCATATACTTGGCATGAATGACACTTCTTTGTGAAATTAACACAATCTTGTACCATTGAAGGCCAAAAGTATCCAAGCCTTCGAATTTGATCAGACAGTCTATGTCCAGACTGGTGGCCACCACAGACTCCTGCATGCACTTCTTTTATGACAGCCATTGTCTCTTCACCATCAATACATCTGAAGAGAACTCCATCAAAACCACGTTTGTAGAGAATTTTCTCGAGGTGGTTTGGGCCATCATAAAGAGTAAAATTCACAACACGTCGCCGGATTTGTTCTTTCTCGGCTCTATCAGGTGGAAGTGTTCCATTTTGAAGGTATTCCCTGATAGGTGACATCCAACCTGTAGTATGACCATATGTTTCAGGAATGGGACTAATTTCATTAATTTCCTCTGTTCTGACTTGAACATAAGGTGAAATTGCACGACGGTGGGCAATACAGATGGTTGTCTCGTCCCGATTTGGATCTGCTAAAGCTGTGGCTATATTAGCCAGTGCATCAGCTTGAGCATTTTGTGATCTTGGGACATAAGAAAATGTCGGTTCTGAAGGGAATTCGGACATTAACTCTCTGACGTAATCATACAAAGGGATTAATTCTTCTTTTCTGATGGCATAATCCCCATTGACTTGTTTGATTACCAGGTCTGAATCACTTTTCACCTTTAAGTGATTCACTTGTGCTTGAAGCGCTAATTCCAAGCCTGTAATGAGAGCTTGGTATTCAGCTTCATTATTGGTACCACCTTCCCACAACAAAAAGGAATAAGGTAACACTGCCTTATCTGGAGAAATGAGCACAATTCCTAAACCAACTTTGTTGAATTTAGGATTTTCCATTTTCTTCCCTGTTGGACTTCTAGAAGCACCATCAAAATACATTTCCCATGTTTGAGGACTCTCTTGAATAGAGAAAACTTCCTCATCAGGGAGTTCGATATCTGAATACGTGTCTTCCACTGAAGGATGTTCAGCCAGGAAATCAGCCAGAGCTTGGCCCTTAATTGCCTTTTGAGACAGATACTGAATGTCGAACTGTTGTAGAATAACCGCCCACCTTTCCAGACGTCCTGTAAGCATTGGACGACTAAGGATGAATTTGAGCGGATTATTACGAGACACCAATTGAACCTCATGATGTTGCAGGTAGTGTCTCAGTTTATGAACTGCAAATATTAATGCTAGGTAGCACTTTTCAATACTTGAATACCGGGTTTCTGCTTCAAGCATAGTTCTACTGAGATAGTAGAGACTATTTTCATTCCCAGCATCATTCTTTTGAGCGAGAAAGGCACCCAATGATCGCTCTAAAGCTGTCACATAGAGAATAAGAGGTCTACCCTCAACAGGTGGCATGAGTACTGGTGGACTTAAGAGGTATTTCTTGAGAACATCAAATGCTTCTTGACATTCTTCAGTCCATTGGTAAGTGACTCCTTTCTTCAATAATTTGGTAAAGGGTAAACTTTTGCCTGCCAAATTGGTGATGAAACGCCGAATATAGGCTAAGTGTCCTTGAAGTCCTCTTAATTCTTTCAAATTCTGAGGAGGTGACATACCAAGGATTGATTTGGTCTTCTCAGGATCGACTTCAATACCACGATGGCGTACAACAAAGCCGAGGAATTTTCCTGAGGTTACCCCAAAAGCGCATTTTAAGGGGTTCATCTTCAAACTATGTTGTCAAAGCTTGTGGAATATGACTTCCAAATCAGCCAAGTGATTAGAACATTGTTTGGATTTAACCACCGAATCATCTACATAGCATTTAACAAACTTCCCTAAAAGAGGTTTGAAGATACGATGCATGGCGCGTTGATATGTTGCACCTGCATTCTTTAAACCAAAGGGCATCACCCGGTAACAAAACACACCTTGAGGAGCTCTGAAGGATGTATATTCCTCATCTTCTGGGGCCATTCGGATCTGATTATATCCATAATATCCATCCATGAAAGAAATTACTTCATAGCTAGTCGTCGCATCAATTAAGAGTTCTGTAATCGGAACTGGGAAATCATCTTTAGGACAATACCGATTAAGATCTCTGAAATCGAGGCAAACGCTAATTTATCTATTCTTCTTCTTTACAGGGACAATATTAGCCAACCACTTGGGATATTGAACTTCTCTGACGAAGTTAGTTTTGATAAGCTTATCTACTTCAGCCTCAATTTTGGAAGCATAGGTTGGGTGTGTTCTTCTCGCGGCTTGCTTGAATCCTCGATGTTCTTTTGGCAAACCCAAATGATGAGTAGCAACATCAGGATCAAGCCCAGGCATTTCTGTATGATTCCAAGAAAAAATATCTTTATTTTTCTTTAGAAAAGAAATATACATCTCTTGCTCTTCAAGGGTCATGGATACACTAATTAAAGTGGGGCGTGGATCTTTCTCTGTACCCAGATTTACTTCTCTGAGTTCATCCACAGTGGTAGAGATACCCTCTTCAAATGCTGGAGGAGCATCTCTAAGATCTTCCTCTTCCTCTTCATCATGTGTTATTTCTTCTGTTTCTACTTGCAAAGTAGATGAAAAAACGAAATTCTCATGATCATAAGAGATGTCAAAATTTTCACATTTTGAAGAAGAAGCTTCCATTTCCGACCATATTGATGATAAAGGGTCTTCTTTGGGAAATAAAGAGGAGATGATGGATTGAGAATCGACATCATTATTCACCTCCGGTGTTTCTATAACTTCTTCTGGCCTGATTAGCGAAGTATAGACTTGTTGGATTTCAGCAGATGAAATGAAAACGTCACCACTTATGCTTTCATCACTGCTTTGTAGGTTACCAATTTCTCCCATGTTGTCTGGCTCGATCGCCGTAATTGACATTATGGATCTTTCCATAAGAGTATTTTGATTTGGGCCTATTTTGTCAATTTGACTGATAGGTAACACATAATCTGTACTCACATGTGAAAATGGATTTATTGGAATTTTTTCCAAACCATATGGAGCATTAACTTTGGTAATTTCCTTCATTGTAGATTTTTATCTTCCCTTCATGTGATAAAATTCCGCCTCAATGTATTGAGACTCACATGTCTTGAACGGGGCCTTATCACCATACAATGTTCCAACTTGACCATCGAAACAGTATTTGAGACATTGATGGTATGATGACGGAATAGTTGCATGCTGATGTAGCCAGGGTCTTCCAAGCAAGATATTGAAAGCTGAGTCTTGATCAACAATCATGAAATCCGAATTGGATACAAGATCTCCAAACTGAGTTCTGAGTGTAACTTCTCCCAGTGGTTCTTGTTCATTTTTATCATATCCTTGTAACATCATGGTAGAAGGAGATAAATCAGATTCTGTGAGGCCCAATCGACGAAGTGTACGAATGGGCATGAGATTGACTCCTGAACCATTGTCAATGAAAGCTCTTCGAACTTCTATACCATTGACTTTTCCAGATAAGTACAAAGGCTTTATGTGCCCATGCACAACATCATCTTCATCTTTATCAGTAAAAGATATCACTGCATGGAATTCTGCAGGATTATTCTCTATGTGATAGATTTCAGCTGCAGCAATTTCAGCTTCAAACTCCTGAGGACTTGACAAAGCTTCGATGAGTGCTTCCCGAAGATCTTTTGATAGATTCAAAGCATCCAAAATTGATAACTTGGCTGGTACTTGGGCCAATTGTTTCAATATATCATACTTTTGATCTAGAGGTCTGTGTTTCCCAATAGGAATATGCGGTTTAGCAGGTACCTTGGAAGCAGATGCTTTGGAAGCTAATGCATCTTGTATTGAAGCTGGAAACATCCTTGGTTTTGGCAGATTAGACTGATTAGATCCATTTACTTGCTGAGATAAAGAAGATGGAACTTTTAATCGGTCTTCCAAAATAACTGTGCCAAAACTGAGTTGGCCATTGGCAGAAGAACTTGCTTGTTCTTTTTGAGCTCGCTGAAGGGCTCTACCACGAGTTTCTGCTGCATATACAGTGCTAGCAGGGGTAAAATTAGAGTAGTGGCTTCGGAAAGATCCACGTCTTCCCCTATATCCTGAACCTCTAGAACCTATTCGGATTCCCTTATTTGATACAGGGAATTCAGGCTCATCAAGACTGGAATATGAATCTGTTAATTGAATCATATTAACAGAACAAAAGATTAACTCTTCATCTGATAAAGACTCTGCCTGGTTAGCCTGTTTAGGCTGTGCCGTTTGATGGGGCGGTGCCCATGGCTTTGAAGTAGATGGCATGAAATCTGCCAGAGTCAAAGACAATTTAGGCTTTGATACATACTCATCTTCTCCTGATTCCTCTTTCTTCTTTGAATTGCGCTGCCCTTTTGAGGATTTGTCTTTTGATGGAGGCTTTACTGTAGATTTTGTAGGAGACACAATTGGCTTCTTCAATTGTGTTCGAAAAATGGAATGGGTCCGATTGATTGTCTTTCTGACCATCCAATCATCATATTTTTTCGCAGTTTTGCTTTTGAATTCCTGTCACTCGCCTCCTTCCTCTGGATCTGTAGTAGTAATACACGCTACATGAGCTGAAGAATCCTTCAATTTGACTTGTCCCAAGTCGACCATCTTTTGCAGGAGGTCTTTAAAGACAAAACACTCCTGGATGGGATGCCCCAATATTTGATGAAAGGGACAATAATTGGGACGGTCTTCATCTCCTTCCTTGTTTGGCCTCTTGGGCACTGGTAATTGAACCAAATTATTTTCCAGAGCTGAAATGAAGTAACCAGGAACTTTCTCACTTCGGAAAGAGTATGTTTTACTCTTCATATCCTCAAATTGTTTTCATCGTTGATCTTTTTGATCATTTGGACAAAACAGCCTTTGTTGTTGGCATTCAGGAGGTGGAGCCCTTCGAGAAGATGAAGGTTTTGAAGTAGAAATAGGTACAGGTTCTTGTTTAAGCATAACTGTAGCAGTTTCTGCTTTACCCATTCTTCTTCCTGGAGCTGATGGAATTACACGAGATTTAACCTTAGCCTGTATAAGGGAATCTTCAATCTGCTGAGCGATTGAAGTAAGGTCTCGAAACCCTCCTGTGTATTTCACAGGGATCAATGGCGTGCGTAATTCGTCACGCAAATTTGCCACACAGATTGACAACAATTCCTCCTGAGGGAGTGCTAAACTCAGGGAATACGTTAATCCCTTCCAACGAGCAATGAAATCAGAGACTCTTTCATTCTCCCTTTTCTTGCAGTTTGTAAGATCGAAAACTGTCGTTTTTGGAAAAGTTGAGCTAAACTGAAGAAGGAATTTTTGACGAAGATCCTCCCATCTGATGACTGACCGGGATTGCAAGCTTGTATACCAGACAAAAGCTGGTCCTTGTAAGGTTCGCACGAAGCATCTAAGTTTCACTGCTTCTTGCTGCTCTGGAGTTCCCATCATAGGATCACAACAAGACACGTAATGCGTCAAATGTTGTTCAGGGTCGCCTGATCCATTGAAAGTAGGGAAAACAGGGTTTCCAAAACTGGATGGAGGAGAAATTGAATCTACCCATTCAGGGTAAACTTTCTTTTCAGGTTGAAATTGCGCCCGTTTCCCTTCCATAGTTTCTAACCGAGGTGTTAATGACTCAATAGTAGTTATTAACTTTTGAGAAACATCAGGTTGAACTTGGTTTTGGGTAGGTGCAATGAATGGAGATTAGACAGACGTGATGGTTGGTGCTGCAACTGATGGTAGTGCTGCCAACCGTTGTTGCGTTTGACCCGTAGGATTAGACCTCTGAGGGTGTACTGATAAAGTAGGATATTCCTGATCCATCTCAGTAGTTACAACAAATTTCTTCGGCTGTCGGACTTCATCATTCTTAAGAAGAAGACTACTCTGAAGTAGTTCTGCATTCAACCTTCTTAATTCTTTCATTTCTTCCTCCTGTTGTGCAAACCTTTGCTCTAATGAGAGCGATTGACCTTTTTCAGAGGAAGGGTGAGAAGTAACCTGATTCTTTCCTTTCCCCTTATTGGATCCTTTTCGGAGATGGGGAAGTGGGTTACTTGAAGGAATACCAAGATTTTGGGTAAGCCTTTGATTACGTGTGCGCACACCTTCTTCATTTAGGTCTGTGTGCGCAACTTCTTGAGCAGGAACCTCTTCGTCTGATCCCTCTGATTGAGCCTCATCTGGTGAATCAGAAGCAACGGCATTAATGACATTAATGGATGCATATTGCATGGAATCCTTTCTATCAGCATTTCTGTGATATTGTCTTCTTCCATGTCCATGATGAGACATGACATTCCGTTGACTTGATCCCTCAGGAACTTCTTGGAGAACCGTCACTTGGAGAGAATATCCTGATAGCTTGGCTCTTCGTTCCTCTTGAGGCTTATTCCCTAATCGAGAGAATACTGACTTTCTCTGAGGGGGGGATTTAGGATTTGAAAAACTCCCCAGTCCGGTGGACTGGGGATGTTCCTACTGCTTCCGCTCAACTCCTCGAATCCCATTTGTTGACTCTGAGGGTTGGGTTAGAGAAGTCCCCAGTCTGACAAGCTGGGGTGTCTCTTGACATGCTATGTATGAGATATTCTTAAAATATCTCTTGATCTTGCGAATCTTAGTTTGGAAATTAGCTGGATGCATTAACCTGTAACCACTTTTATCACCTGGTTCAACAGATCGTTGGATGATTTCCGAAACTTCTGTCATTTGATGACGTGTTTGCTCCAGACGAGAGGCTTGTGCAATATTCTCGCCTGCTTGATGTAGGAGCAATTCAACAACTTGTTCTTTATATACTTGATTTTGAGAGGAACTAGTTGAAGCCTGTTCTTGAGAAAGCTTTTGATTATGAACAAAGCCCATTGACTGTGGCTGGCCACGGGCAATAACATTGCATGAGACCATTTTCGGCGGGCTTTGCTGACCGGAAATCACTATGAAATGTAGTTCTCCGTGAACACCCCATCCTCTGATATGAACATCAGATGGAGCATTGGCAATTAACTGACGCAATTTTCTTAGTGCGCCAAGGCATGAACGTTGAAGGGTTCTCTGTTGCTTTTCAGCCTTCGGATACTGAGAGACTGATAGAGATGCCAAATCAATCTGACGTTGTAGCCCTTCTATTATCTTAAGATGATTTTCATATTCATCGTAAGATAATACCTTCTTCTTTAATTGACAAAGATTTTTCCATATGTTGAGACAAATATCATGGATTCCATCATCCATCAACATCTTTGGAATGTCGTACTGGGAGTCAGCCAAAGGCCAAAACATGACTGGTACTTCACTTTTTGCCAGTTTTTTCCTCATGTTCAGCATTTCCTCTTTATCATTAAATGAAGATTCTTCTACCTGTTTGGACCAGAGTTGGTGTTTCCTTGTTGCTTCATCGGATTCAACAAGATTGGTAGAGAGATCACTATTCATGCTGGAAGATGAATGACCCAGGGATGGTTCGGAGAATAACCTGAACCCCAGGCTATCTTCTGATGGAGAAAGAGTTTTACCTGCCGATAGTAAAGCATCAGACATGACTGGTTTTACATTTGCAAGTGCCTCGAGATAGGAGGGATTTCTCGTCACTACATTGCCTTTTGAAGAATTTTCGAGACAACGTGAATCACTACTGCGGAGAGTACTTTCGCAGCAAAGTTCATCACCATGAGGAGGACCATCATGATGGGTTACAGCAAAAGATGAAATCTCTTGCTCCTTGGACTTCTGACCACACAGAGAGTTCCTGTGGCTCTCATCTGAAGAAGAAACTTCAAGATTGACCGAATTTTCATGAAGCAAGTCTTCATGAGGAAGTGTTTGTTGAAGACCTTCAGAATTAATGTTCCCGTTATTGGGAACTGAGGGAGTAGAATCTTGAATTCCGACAGATAAATGTCTGAGGGCTTCAAGAACTCCAGCATCGAGCAAGTATTGGTTACAGATTGGCCTTTGATCTCCTGACTGTGCTGGGCGGATCTTTTTCTTAGATGCCTTCTTACTCACTTTAGAAACCACTTGATGACAAAAGTGATTGCTCTGATCAGGTGTATGTGCCTGATCAGGAAAGATGGTCAGGTTAGGCTGACGATCTCCACTCAAATCAGGTGTATGTGCCTGACTTGGTTGTCTGTATGATATGGGGGAGTATGCCCCATAACCCTCTTGGACTGGAACAGATGTGTGTGTCTGTTCCAGAGTGAATCGTTGATGTGTCACTCCATTGCTAGGGATAGATTTATGTGTTTGTCCCTGTGATGATGCTGAAGCTGTTATGATATCCTGGCAAGCATCCAGAATATGAGCAGAAATTTGCTTCTGCTCTTTCACCATTGAAAAAATATGTTTGGTGACTTCAGCCGCCGGAACGGGGATATACGTCCATTCCGGGCTTGGAGTAGGTGTATGTGCCTTCTCCTGTCCTCCTTTTCCTGTCAGTGAATCCTGACAGTACTCAAGTGTGGAGGCAGAGAGTTGAGTCTGCCTCCTGTTTGTCGTCGGGACTTTCCGACTGACTTCTCTGTGCGCTACCAAGCGAGACTGTTGGTAGGCTTGATTAGTATTAGCAGGTGTATGTGACTGCTGATTACACTTCGCCAAACGCGGTTGACGAGATCCATCATATGTAGTCAGACGAGCCTGCTGACTAACTGGTGATGTATAAGCAGGTGTATGTTCCTGCCTATGGTAATCCGCCGGAATTGCCTGGCGGGATTGGCGTGATGCTGCCAGACGAGTCTGCTGGACAGTGGAATTAAAACGGACAGGTGTGTATGCCTGCTCGTTGTTTGCCACCAAGTTAGGTTGGTGGACTTCTCCAGAGATGGCAGGGATGACAACCTGCCTATTGTTAACCGGATTCCGTCTCTGGCGGTTCATCTTGCCTGCTCGGGTTCGAGGAACCTGAGCTGAATGCCTGGAGTCGGTACCCTCATCATGTTGAGGGCGCACTACCGCACGAGTCTGGCGGCGATTGTTGATGGGAGCCCTCGGGAAGGACTCCTGTTTTTTTGAACTAAGGCCCTGAGGGACCTGCTCATTCACTTCCTCAGAGTAAGGGAGTGAATGGAAATTGCGTTCCGGGGATAACGACCCGAAACGGTTGGAGACGGTAGTCAGCACCGCCTGCTTCTTGATTGCTGGCCGCCGTTGTCCGGACGACCAGGTAGAGTTGTTAACTTGGAGGGCTTGACGAGCGGCCTCCAGAGTTGGGATAGTACCGTTGCGACGGTACTCCTTAACCAGTGCATTAGAAACCCAGCGTTGAAGATGCTGAGTTAGTGATGTCATCCTCAGAGTGGACGACGTTCCAGAAGGAGTAGTAGCATTGGTTTTCACAGCAGCAGACCTCACAGTAGAGGTGTTTACAGCAGCAGTATTCATAGGGGTGAATTTAAGGAAATCCATTTTGTAGAAGATCTTGAGAAAAGAGTGCTTGTTCCATATAACAGACATAATCAAGATGAATCCGGCCACTGCATCTTTTGGATGAGCACATGTCAATGATTGCTTTGTTTTCCCAAGGGGCCTAACAAAAAAAAAGAACATCACTTTAACTTGGTTAAGGATTCACGTTGGGTTCACCATTTTTTGTTTCGCACGGAATCCAGGGATGACCTCCTGGACGGGAGATTCAAACGTTCCGATCGGTTTCTAACGGGTTTGTTCGTAGAACCGGAAACATCCAATGATTCCACATCCGTTTGGACCTACTTTCCAAAGGCAGGCGCTCATTAGCTTGTGGGCTAATGAGGATTAGGAACTTGCATTGGTCGAGAGGATGGGAGGTCGGACTCATCACACCTTTTTGAGGGGAATTATTGTCTACTCCGGGACTCTCTTTATAGATTTAAGTTATGTTCGTGAATCCTTATTACATTACCAAGTAAAAATGAGCTTTCCTTTAGTTTTAACAATCAATGATTAAATATGCAAGAAATTTAGAGAATCTTTTATATGTATTCTAGGTTCTTCATCAATAGAGAATCATCTATATCTGTTTAGAGATTCTTGGTCAATGGTATCCTTCAAAACATTTATATAAAAAGTATCTTTGGTCATTATGATGACCAGGCTGGTTTTAAAGCCACTCAGTGGGGCACTTGAAGTTTATCGTCATTCAGAAGGACAGAGATTATTTCAAAGTTGGGATCGAACCCATAAATGGGCTACCTACGTATCCTTTGTTTTGGAAAAGGAATCAGAACCCACGTAGTTCGATTTATGGAGTATGATGTTTATGATTGATGGATCAAAGAAGAATGTCATAATTACTTTTACACTCTAAGCTCACGTGAGTCATGCTCAGTGTGAGAAACAAGAGGTATTGGTAAAAATTAGACAATTGTGCCATGAAAGATGCAATCATAAGAAATTGTTTGGGGCTTATGTATGTATGACTGCCCAAAATAGATGAAGGTTTAGGATTTACTTTTAGGGAGAAAATCCAGGAACAGGGTTCATAAAGGTATATGTGCTTTATAGAGATTTGAATACTCTAATCTTGGGGCTTACTCCTAAGGAGGATGCCCAAGTTAGGAGGGGACTTATGATTGGGTTTTACTCCTGAAAAGGAAACCCAAATCAAAGGTAAATTATGACTGGTTAAGAGAATTTTAAGGGGGCTTGAGGTTTACTCCTAAAAAGGAAAACCCAAGATTATGACTGGGACTTACTCCTAAAAAAGGAGGCCCAGGTTATGACTGAGTCTTATTCCTGAAAAGGAGACCCAGGTTAGGGGACTTGGGGCTTACTCCTGAAAAGGAAGCCCAAGATTATGGCTGAGTCGTATTCCTGAAAAGGAGACCCAGGTTAGGAATTAAGGTTTGGGGCTTACTCCTGAGGAGGATGCGCAAAATTAGAGGACTTGATTGGGGCTTACTCCTGATAAGGATTCCCAAGTTAAGGAATTAAGGTTTGGGGCTTACTCCTGAGGAGGATGCCCAAAATAAGAGGATTTATAACTGGGGATTATTCCTGAAAAGGAGACCCAGGTTAGGATTCTCTCATCTTAAAGGATGAGGTTGAATGAATGAACTCTCCATATTTAATGACATAAGGATATTTAAATCACTAGACTTTGAGAGATATTCCACAGAATTCCTTTTAGATAAGGAAGTCAAATCAAGAAATCATGCCATAAATGGCTTTGAAGAGTGTCTTGAAGACTGAATCTTGAAAAAGAAAGGTGTGATGGCTTAAGAGGGGTAAAAAATGGGCAAGATGGGCACCCAAAAAGATAGGGGCGCGCAAGTCTTGTAGGGAACGCAAGTATTCCGTGGGCGCGCAAGTATGGTCGCACAGGTATACCTGCGCGGCACATGGTGTACTTGAGCAATTTTCAACCAGCATTGAAATACTTGAGCGACTCTTTCTGAAACCCTTTAGAATTTTCTTGAGGTTCCTCCAGAAAAGGGACGCGCAAGTTATATTGAAGGAAATAAGTCGGCGCGCAAGTGTTTGATAAGTTTCAACACTTAGGCCTTCCTTATCCTCTTTAGATCTTCCGTTCTAGGTAAGAAATTACCTTAGAAGTGTTCCAGAAGCTTTGAGAAGAGACTTGGGAATCGGGAGCTTCAATCTGAGTTTCTGGAAAAAGATCCTCTCGAATGGGGGGCCCACAGGGTCTATTTATAGGCAAAAGAAGACCACGGGCAGTTACCGGGCGGTTACCACTTAGGTCGCGCAAGTCACTTGTGCGACCAAGAGCGTCGCGCAAGTGTACTTGCGCGGCAGTGGTATAACTTGCGCGGTGGATTTGCTGTTGATCCTTTGTTCATGCCTTTGTCGATTTTTGATGTTTTATTCAAAGGATGAATCAATTTCAGCTGAGATATTCCCTTTTCCGATCTTTAGATTCTGTGACGAAAGGAGTGTCAACATACCTAGAATGAAATTCTGAACTTTTATTCAGGTAAGTTCAGAAAACGTGTGAGTGGCATTTTCTAACTTTTGAACCGGTGCTCAAAATTGAAATCTAAGGACATCGTTGAACTCGCAGCGCTGATATTTCCTTACGAGAGTCTTCACCTCAACCACAGTAGGTCAAGGGTGGAAGTTGGATTTTCGGTTTTTCATTGGAGAGTTAAAAAAATATAATAAAATAAAACAATCAACTTTTATTTTATTTATTTGAAACCTCTCATTTGAATCTTGGTGGTGGGGACCACCCGGCCTTGAACCCCCTTTTTAATATGATGTAACTCTTGGAACCTCCCCAATTAATGATCCAATATTAATTGATCATGTAATTAACTTGAACTTAATTAAGTTGGATCCTCACCTCTTGTGGTTGGGATCGTTAGCAAAGGAGTAATTTGGGAGAGCCCTTGGAGAACGCTTGGTGTAAGAACCTTCTCCAATGAAGAACGAACCCCCGGAGCAAGAACGAGGAACTGACGCTCGAGCCCGGATTGGAAGCGTGTTGCGGGAGCGACGAATGCCAGTATCTCCTCCAACGACTTCATCCTCTTCCTCAAGTCATCTTCAACGATCAAACGAAGTAGGGATTTTGTTCATTTTGTTCTTAGTAATGAATTATTTTCTTAAAAATATGAACCACCTGATATCAATCTAATGCGTAGGGTGCGGGCCAAACAAACAAGGCCTGATCCCTCTGCTATTTCATTGTTGATGTGTTCTTCGTAGGCGGATCGATGGGTTGAGCAGAACCCAACCATGACGCCGGTGACCGACACTGGTAGGGTACAGGCGGCGACCGACCCACCGGCTGACCGCGATGGCGGTGGCGGCGCGTCCGTACCGCCGGTAATGGAGGAGGCCGTGACTCGTCGTCCATGGCTTATCGGTCGCGGCGGAGAAGGGGAGCGGTCGGAATGCCAGCCGGCCATGTGGAGGAAAGGTGGCGTGCATCCACGCCACCGGTAGTGAAGGAGGTTGCAGCTATCGAGCTGTGATGGCACACCAGGGTGCCCGACAACCGGTCGTCTGCTGGAGGATTGTGGCTCCATCACGCAACTAGAAAGGGAGCCAGCTAGAATTCTAGTATGTTGTGTCACACCAAGCTGGACCGCACAGACGGGAACCACGTGCTAGCAGGCAGTGCCACATGGCACCGCCGAGTTGGCCCAAGACGAACGTTCCATTGAACCATTCGGAATTTTTGGGGGGCACCTTCCCCTGGGTAGCAGCTAGGGTAGTCCCCGCCACGGTGGACCACAACCAGCCGTGGGCCGAGCCCCATGGGTCACGCCCAGTGGGCCGCTCCGAGGGGGCCGCACCTAGCGGGCTGCTCTGAGCGGGACGCTTTGAGCGAGTCATGCACAGTGCGGACCAGGTCGGACCATGGCCCAGCCCATCATGTCTAGACCCGGGCCAGGTCGGGTCGGCCCAGGCTAGGTCAGACCAGACCCAGGCCCATCTGGACCCAGATACGCCTTTTTGACAATATCTTGAGAACCATGAATCCGTTTGAAAAAACATCTATGGAACTAGATTCCTTGGATTTAGATGGTCCTTTTGGTATAATCTACTTGATTTTTGGATAAAGTTAGAGTATGGCTGGGTTGGATCGAACCTGAATCCAACCGATCCCTCGGAATGGAAACGTTAATAACTTACAGACCGGGCGTCCAATTGATGTGTCGTCTGTTGCGTTGGGACCCTTATGAAGTGGCAATACTTTGAGATAATTCCTTGTGGGACTTCATGACATTTTAAGTATCAAATGATGTCTTAAGGATTGGATCCTCTCGGAATCAAGCGTGCTTAGTGCGGGAACCCTATGGCTGGGTGTACTTGAAGAATCTACAGATCCTATGTGGGTCATATTTAGATCATGTGTGGTCCATCTTTAGATCCTATGTGGATCATCTTTGGATCTTGTGTGGTTCATCATCTTCAGATCCTGTGTGGATCATATTCAGATCATGTGTGGGCCATCTACGATTATGTGTGGGTCAACAGCATAGATTCTCGACGAAGTAAGATGATCTAGCAATAAAACTAATCATCTATACTTTCATACTTAATTTATACCTGGTGTGAGCTAAGTCTTTACCTTTTTCATACAATTAGGTGTGGTGATAACTTCATGGTATTCTTATGTGTGGTGTTACCTTTGTGCCACAAATCTGTGTGGTGATACCTTCGTGGTATTCTTCTATGTGGTGTTACCTTTATCATACTTACCTTCATAGTGTTACCTTCATGGTATTCTTTCCTTCATGGAACAGTTCTGATTTTGGCTAGAGAGTTGGGCCTTGTGTTTCCTCATGAATGAGATGGGTACACTTGATAACTTAGGTATATGTATGGGCATATACCTAAGTAGGGTTGACTGTTGTTCTCGTGCATGTGAACATGGTGTTGCTTTTTGGTTTATTCTTTGTGGATTCTGAGAGACCTTCAGGGGTCTCAGGGTCCCTACTGAGTATTTTTATACACACCCCTGCATGGGATAAGCCTGCACCTTGCTGCGTCTTGTGCAGATGATGGACAACATTGATCGAGGCTGAGGGTGTCAGGACTAGAGGCTGCTCGAAGTTGGACCATTAGACGAGATGTACCGAAGAGGTGACCGTTCAAGATCTATACCTACCCTTCAGGTAGGATCCTTAGCGGGTGTTCACAAGATCTGTTTTTAGTTTTACTTGTACTTTCCAGTTGGGTTTGTATTCTGGCCCCTTTATTTACTGTACTCACCCCATTTACTATTTAGTTTACTTTGTACTTGTATCTTGTTGTCTGCTTGGATTTTGTGAGTATCCAGGTTAAAAGTCAATGTCTTCTCAGTTTTAGGGATATTCTTTCCCAATGCTAGTTTCCAACCTCTGGTTTATGGAAGGAGAGATTGGGTTAGTCACAGCATGGGCCCAGAGGGATGGGTTCTAACATGTGGAAAGACATTACCTACAAACCTTGTTGTTTTACCCTTAGTCGAGTTTGACATTATTTTGGGAATGGATTGGATTTATGTTTATCATGCTAAGATTGAATATAGAGCTAAAGATGTTGTTTTTCAGAAAGATTTTCAGTTTGTATACAAGAATGAACCCATATAATTGATAACATATCAGGAAGCTAAGAAACTATTGAAAGATGGAAATGAAATTTATCTTGCTCATATTGTTGAAAACAATGGAACTATTCATATTAATGATGTTCCAGTGGTAAATGAATACCTTGATGTTTTTTCCAATGAGTTACTCAGTGTCATACATGATCGAGAAGTCAAATTCACAATTGACTTAGTTCCTGATGCTATACCAATTTCAAAACCCCCATATTGTATGGATCAAATAGAACTTCTTGAATTGAAAAATCAATTGCAATATTTCATTGATAAAGGCTTCATTCATCCTAGAAATTCACCATGGGGAGATCATGTTTTGTTTGTTAAAAAGAACGATGGTTCCATGAGACTTATAATTGATTATAGAGCTTTGAATAACATCACTGTTAAAAACAATTATCCTTTGCCTCATATCAATGACTTGTTTGATCAGCTCCAGGGAGCTCAGTACTTTTCCAAGATTGACTTGAGATTTGGATAGCATCAGCTGAAGGTGAAGAAGGATGACATATTTAAAACAACCGTTCGTACTATATATGGTCATTATGAATTTGT
The DNA here is from genome assembly GCA_963277665.1 of Viscum album. Classification (NCBI taxonomy): domain Eukaryota; kingdom Viridiplantae; phylum Streptophyta; class Magnoliopsida; order Santalales; family Viscaceae; genus Viscum; species Viscum album. The sequence goes on along the minus strand of OY728151.1, from coordinate 832,203,998 downwards.
TGTTATGCGGTTTGGGTTAACTAATTCACATGTTGTATTCCGGAATCTTATGAATAGAGTATTTCATGAGTTCTTGGATAATTTTTTGGTTGTATTTATATATGACATTATGTTATTTTATAAAAATAAATAAGAGCATGAAAAACATCTAAGGGTTGTTTTACAAACCTTAAAAGAAAAGAAACTGTATGGAAAATTCAGCAAGTGTGATTTTTGGTTGCAACTAATTTCTTTTCATGGGAACATTGTAAATAAGGATGGAATAAGATTTGATCCTACCAAAAAAAAGTGGTTTATGAATGGCCAAGTCTCAAAAAATTTATAGAGATTCATAGTTTTCTTGGATTAGAAGGTTATTACCGACGTTTTTCTAAGAACTTTACTCAGTTATCTAGCCCGATAACTAAGTTAACACAAAAAGGGGTTAAATTTGTTTGGATAAAAGAATGTGATGTTTTTCCAATAATTGAAGAAGATATTGGTAAATGATCCAGTTTTGGACTTCCCTTCCTGAAATGGTGATTTCGTCATCTATAGTGATGCTTTGTTGAAGGGACTTGGCTGTGTCTTGATGCAGAATGATCAGGTAATTACTTATACTTTAAGACAACTAAAAACTCAAGAGTTAAATTATCACACACATGATTTGGAATTGGAAGCTCTGGTTTTTTGCTTTTAAAATTTGGAGGGTCATTTATACAGATCCAAATTTCAAATATATAATGACCATAAAAGTATAAAGTATATATTCACTCAGAAGGAATTAAACATGAGGTAGAGAAGATGGATTGAACTGATAAAGGATTATGATTGCACAATCAATTACCACCCTAGAAAATAAAATAATGAGGTGAATTCCTTGATTCGAAAACATCATGAATCATTAACCATGTTACATTTGTAACATGATCCCTTGATTAATGATTTGATGAAATTTGGTTTAGAATTTTTTGGTGTAGGGAATATATATATTTTGTTTTAGGTTTCAGTGCAGTATTCATTGTTAGATAGAATTAAGCGAGCTCAGTAGGAAGACCATGAGCTACAGAAAAAGGTATAATTGGTTAAAGTGGGTAAGTTTCTAGAATTTAACCTTGATAAAGATTATGTGTTAAGATTTGGTAAAAGTTTGTGTGTGCCTTGTGATTCCCGGTTGAAGAAAAAATTGTTGTGTGAAGCTCATAGTTCACCATTTTTAGTTCATCCTGGCAGTACTAGGATGTACAGAGACCTTCAGCATTATTATTGGTGGGATGGAATGAAAAGATATATTTCTAATTTTACCATGAAATGTTTGACATGTCAATAGGTTAAAGAAAAGAGGCAGTTACCAAAGGGGATGCTTCAACCTTTTCCAGTGCCATAGTGGAAATGGTAGAATGTATCCCTGAACTTTGTGGTGGGACTACCTAAGACATATCAAGGTAACAAAGAAATTTGGGTAATTGTGGATCGGCTAAAAAAATCTGCACATTTTCTTTCTTTTCAATATACAATGTATTGGGATCAGCTTTCTCGACTGTACCTCAAAGAGATTGTCAGGTAACATGGAGTTACTTTTTCCATTAAATCTAACTAATATCCCAAGTTCACCTATAACTTTTGGAAGGGACTTTAGAAGTCATTGGACACATAGTTAAATTTTAGTACAGCTTTCCATCCTCAATCAGATGGGTAGTTAAAACAAACGATTCAAACATTGGAGGATATTCTGAGAGCTTGTTCAATGGACTACCAGGAAAGTTGGGATCAGAATCTATCCTTAGTTGAGTTTTCTTATAATAATAGTTTTCATTCCAGTATTCAGATGGAACCTTTTGAGGCTTTGTATAGGAATCAGTGTCGGACTCCATAGTTTTGGGATGAAGTCAGTGAAAGAAAGTTTATGGGGCTAGAATTAGTATAGGAAGTGGCTGAGAAAGTGAAGATGATCCAGCATCACATGAGGACAGCTCAAAGAAGGCAGAAAAGTTATGCAGATAATAGAAGGAAAGACTTCTCTTTCGAGGTAGGTGACCATGTTTTCCTTAAAATCACTCCTTTGAAAATTTTGATGCCTTTTGGTAAGAAAGGAAAGCTATGTCCATGGTTCATCAGTCCTTTTTAAATCCTAGATAAAGTTAGACCAGTTTTATACTAATTATCTTTGCCTCCAAGTTTGTCTCAGGTACATAATGTTTTTTATGTTTTGATGTTGAGAAAGTATGTTCCAGATTCATCACATGTCTTGAGCCTAGAAGGAGTTCAGATGAAAGAGAACATTTCTTATGAAGAGAAACCAATCCAGATTCTTGATCGAAAGGAATAGGTATTGTGGAATAAGGTAATCCACTAGGTAAAAGTTTTGTGGAGAAACCACATGGTTGAAAAAGCAACATGGGAGTCTGAAAATTCTATGAGGGAAAGGTACCCTCACTTGTTTAATAAGTAAATAAAATTATAAGGACACAATTTCTAGAAGGTGGGGATAATGTAACACCCCAAGGTTTTCTAAAAATAAATTGAAATTCTTGAAAAAAAAATTTAATGTAGATATTTATAAGTAGCCTTTAAACATAATTGTACTGCTTAAATGTTTTGAATTTCAAAAAATGGTCATCTACCATTGTGTTCAGTATGTTATTTGGAGTCTATTAGAACCAACGTGTTTTTTTGGTGAATAGTAACATACCCTTATGAATAGTAATATGAATATTAATGTGACCCTAATGAATAGTAAATTGTATTTTTATTTTATTTTCTTAAACCTTTAAGATAATAACAGCTTGATTAATTTTTCAATGTGATATAAAAATAGTTATAGTTTTTAAATTATAAATTTTTGAATTAAGTATGATTTTATTTAAAAATTAAATTAAAACTATTTAGAAAATTATTTTTAAAAAATGGAATTCATTTTTTAATTCTACACGTCAATAAATGGTTAGGGATAATTTTGGGTATTTTGGTAAAACAGTTGATTTTTCAGTGAATTGTAAAAAATACAGTTTTGAGTTTTGGTGTGTTAATGACATCATTAATGATATAATAATGATGTAATAAATATGATTGACTAGTGTATAGTAAAATATGTTTTTATGTGTCCTAAGTGTCTTATACCATGGTCAAATATCATGGGAAAGCCCATGGTTTTGCAAATACCACTAATTAGGAGTCCCTTGAGAATTATTAAAATAATCCCTCACTTTTGCTATATATACCAACTCATTCCTTCATTAACTTCATTATAAATTCCTCATCAATGAATCTCTAGCCTCCTTACCATCCTATTAGTCCTTACAAGGTTTCCTCAAGCCCCCAAGGTCCCAACCTTCATGTTCTAGGAGTTACTCTACAAGGTAAGAACTTCTTGATTTCTTTCTTTTTCCATTCAAGTTCTCTTTTATGTGGTATAACTTTCAAGATTCCATACCATGTTCTTATTTACTTCTTATTATTGATATATTATATATTATGATTCATTTATATATGGGTAACCCTTGTCCCCTCTCTTTTTAATATTTTCTAAAACCATGTTTCATAGCTGTTAGGCTGCCGAATTTTTGTAAGGGATTTCTCAATTATTCTTTTATTTTGAGTTCCTTTCCTTTATAATTATTTATTCATATATTCTTACCCAAGAGGCATGAAATATCCAGGAATAATTTATATTCTATATTTTTTCATGTTCATGGAAAATTCATCATCACTATTCTTCTCCTCTCCCACTTATTCAAAGAATAAAAACATTGTCTTTGATGTGTCGAATTACCGATATCGTGGACAATGTGATTTAAATTTCCATTAATTCTGTCAATTATGGTCATGAAAACATTTATATGTTTGAACCATGTTATAATATAAATTATTTCTCATCCATGGTTCTAGAATTATTTTGTACTCGTGGTTTTAATTTATAAGACAAAATGAGGTTGTTATTAATAAAGAACCACTAAAATGATCTAAACAAACATCATTAATGTTTAAACTTATGAATCTTATTCATATAAAACATCAAAATGATAAATGGTATAAATTATGGTACTTAAAATATGTAAATAACTTTCCATTCCAATTCTATAGTTTCACTTCCAATCGAAAAGAATGTCCATTATGAACCAATCATGGAAATCATGTAAAGAACTCACCCAAAACAGTGCAAAGAACAAAATACTAACAATTAAAGGGTGAAATGAGGTTATGAAATGATCATACATGATGTTATAAACATGAACATGTTTTTTTTTAAATAATAATAACATGATTTCAACCATTATATATGAATTTTAAACATGTTTTAAGTAAGAAAAGCCTGAGGTAGGGGAATTCTTAACCTGATTTCCATCCTTTGGGTTAACCTTATTCTTCATTATTTATGTGGTATTTAAATTTTTTGTGTGATTAATTCTGATTATAATATGATTAATTATGTTTATTTACATAGTATATACATATTCCATCCACTCTATTAAGTCTCACGTCAATTGTGTGATATTTATAAGGAACTTTTCTTTTAAAATCCTCTTTTAAAATTCTATTTTACAAAATTCAAAAGAAATATTTTTATGATAATATTCATATTTTATGATCATGTTCTGGATCTTGTGAATTGTTTATAATGAATGGTGGGAACTATATTTCCCTCCAATGCATTGGGTATGTGTAAGTTGCAGGTCGGTTGTATGGTTACTCCAAGTGTAATTGCGATGGTTACACAAATAGTAAGGTAGTTGTGAGGGTTACAAATTATAAGGTAGCCGAGAGGGTTACAAGATTATGTAAGTAATGACCCAAGATACCTTTATGGTTCTAATTACGTTCTTAGGTATTTTTTAAATCTCATGTTTCACAAAGTAAGTATACATATATAGGTGATAAGTATGTCTTATGAAAATGATTTCATACGTTACAAGTATTCATGGACTAATGTGTTCTTTCCTCATTTTTATATCTCTTATTGAGTTATTGTGCTCATCCCAAGTTTTCAATGATTTTTCATAGGTTAATGTATGTGTAAGAAAAAGAAGGAATCCATGTTAAATGTTGAATAATTTTCAAGGAATCATGTTTTAAGATTTAATGTTTTTAATTTTGAAAAAAAATGGAAACTATTTTTATGGTATCCACTCTGTAAAAATGTGTAATGATATTAATGTATTATGTCCCAATTATATAAATCTCTAAACTTTAAAATATCCTCAATGTAAAAGGAAGTGTTTTCTTGACTAAATTCAAGATTATTTATGTAATAAGGCCAGATCCTTATAGTTGGTATTAGAGGATGGTTTAGATAACTTTAGGGGTTAGGATGATGTTAAAAGAATACCATAAATGATTTTTACTCTATGATTAATTTTAAATGTTATAAAATTTAAATATTACCATGTTTCTTCATCTAAGATATGTTTGTTCAGAATGGTTGTTTTCAGAAGAAACAGGGAAGCTGAAGAGGGGAGGCACCGACAGAACAACATCCTTCCGAATCTACAGCCTGAAATGGTAGGGATTGGAACCGAGCAGTTTTTGAAATTAATGACTTAGATAACACAAGAAATAAATGGTAGTAACATCCATGAAAGAGAAAAACTAGAGGTACCACAATGGAACATGACAGTAGTGGAACATTTTATGAGACAACACCCTCCCGCTTTCAATGGATCTTCTGACCCAGTAGCAGCTGAAGGATGGATCAAATCCCTTGAAAATATATTTGACGTTATGGAATGTTTAGATAATCAAAAGTTAAGTCTTACCATTTATCATTTTGAAGGTGAAGCTAATCAGTGGTGGTCAATGGTAAGTAATATCAGGGATAGAGAGGATTTTGATGCCTTAGATTGGGATGAATTTAAAAGTCTTTTCATTGAAAGATATTTTCCAAAGGTGGTGTGACTTAGGATAGAGAATAAATTATTTTAATTGATGAAAAATGAGAAGAATTCAGTGGATATGTATGAAGTGAACTTCACCTGACTGGCGAGGTGTGCTCCAAATCTTATTCTGGATCTTGATAGAAAAATCAACCTCTTTTACTCAAGACTGAAGCCAAGGTATCGAAGGGAATTGGCCTCCCGTGAATTCAAAAGTTATGAGAAACTTGTCTGATGTGCTGAGAGGGTAGAGACATATTTTTATGATGATCACGTTCATTTTTTAAAAAATTATAAGAAGAGGCCCATGTGGCAAGCGATGGGTAAGAATCAACCAAATAAATCTGATGGTAAGAAAATCCAGTTTCTAGTTTGTGAAAAGTGTGGCAGGAAACACATTGGGGAATGTCTTAGAAAAATTGGGAAGTGTTTTAAATGTGGTAAGTCTGGACATATGGCCCGAGATTGTAATGAAAATGATCCTAAGACTAATCCTGATAAGTAAAATATAAATTTTTTTAAATGCGGTGAGATGGGTCATTATGAAAATTCCTTCCCAAAGAGAGGTTTGAATGATCCAAAGAAGCCAGACTATAATAAGAAAGGTGTAGTGAGATCCTTTGTGACTACACCAGCAGATGTCGGGACATCCAATGAATTTGTATCAGGTACTTTGTTTGTTCACTCAGATTTTGTTTGATATGAGGTCTACACATTCCTTCATCTCTAAGAAATTTTTAGGTAAATTGGAAATATCACCTCAACAAATTAGATTAGAACTTGTTGTTAAAAAACATGGGGGAAATATTATAGAAAAGAGGAATTATAAGAATCTTTATATTGTAGTTTTTGGAAAGAAATTCCCTACAAACCTTGTTTTTTTACCATTATTCGAGTTTAATGTTATTCTAGGAATGGATTGGATTTCTGTTTATCATGCTAATATTGACTATAGAGCTAAAGAAGTTGTTTTTTAGAAATATTTTCAGTTTGTATACAAGAAAGAACCCATACAATTTATAACATATCAGGAAGCTGAGAAACTATTGAAATATGGAAATGAAACTTATATTTCTTATATTGTTGAAAACAAGGGAACTGTTCAAATTAATTATGTGCCAGTGGTAAATGAATACCTTGATGTTTTTCTTGATGAGTGTTCTGGTGGAATACCTGATCGGGAAATCAAATTCACAATTGACTTAGTTCTTGATGTTAATCCAATTTCAAAACCCCCATTTCTTATGGCTCAAATAGAACTTCTTGAATTGAAAAATTAGTTGCAGGATTTTCTTGATAAAGGATTCATTCATCCTATAACTTCTCCATGAGGAGATTCTATTTTGTTTGTTAAAAAGAAATATGGTTCCATGAGACTTTGAAATTGATTATAGAGATTTAAATAAAATAACTGTTAAAAACAAGTATCCTTTTCCCCATATCGGTGAATTTTTTGATCAGCACCAGGGAGCTCAGTACTTTTCCAAGATTCACTTGATATCTGGATACCATTGGATGAACGTAAAGTATGATGACATCTCGAAAACAGCCCTTCGTACTAGATATGGGCATTATGAATTTGTTGTTATGTCGTTTGCGTTTGTTAATGCACTTGTTGTATTCATGAATATTATTAATATAGTATTTCATGAGTTCTTGGATAAGTTTGTGGTTGTATTTACAGATGAAATTCTGATATTTTATAAAAATAAAGAGGAGCGTGAAAAACATCTAAGGGTTGTTTTACAAACCTTAAAAGAAAAAAAAATTGAATGGAAAATTCAGAAAGTGTGATTTTTTGTTTCAAATGATTTCTTTTCTTGGGCACATTGTAAATAAGGATGGAATAACAGTTGATCCTACCAAAACAAAAGTGGTTGATGAATGGAAAAGACCCAAAAATGTTATATAGATTCATAGTTTTCTTGGATTAGAAGGTTATTACCGACATTTTGTTAAGAACTTTGCTCAGTTATCTAGCCCGATAACAAAGTTAACATAGAAAGGGGTTAGATTTGTTTGGACAAAATAATGTGATGTTTGTTTTTATGAACTAAAGAAGATATTGGTAAATGCTCCAGTTTTGGATTTGCCTTATCGAAATGGTGATTTCATCATCTACAGTGATGCTTCGTTGAAGGGACTTGGTTGTGTTTTGATGCTGAATGATTAGGTAATTTCTTATGCTTCAAGACAACTAAAACCTCATAAGTTAAATTATCCCACATAGGATTTGGAATTGGAAGCTGTGGTTTTTTCTTTGAAAATTTGGAGGCATCATTTATACAGAGCCAAATGTCAAATATATACTGACCATAAAAGTCTAAAGTATATATTCACTCGGAAATAATTAAACATGAGACAGAGAAGATTGCTTGAACTGATAAAGGATTATGATTTCATGATCAATTACCATCCTATAAAAACAAACAAAGTGGCGGATGCCTTGAGTTGAAAAAATCATGCATCATTAACCATGTTACGTTTGGAACATGATCTCTTGATTAATGATTTGATGAATTTTGGATTATAAGTTGTTGGTGCAGGGAATACATCTATTTTGTTTTAGGTTTCAGTGCAGTCTTCATTGTTAGATATAATTAAGTGAGCTTAGTAGGAAGACTGTGAGCTATAGAAAAAGGTATAATTGGTTAAATTGGGTAAGTTTCTAGAATTTAACCTTGATAAAGATTGTGTTTTAAGATTTGGTATAAGATTGTGTGTGCCTTGTGATTCCCAGTTGAAGAAATAATTGTTGTGTGAAGCTCATTGTTCTTCACTTTAAGTTTATCTTGGAAGTACTAAGATGTATATAGACCTTTGGGAGTATTATTGGTGGGATGGAATGAAAAGAGATATTACTGATTTTACCATGAAATTTTTGACATGTCAACAGGTTAAAGCAAAGAAAAAGTTACTAAAGGTGATGCTTCAACCTTTTCCAGTTCTAGAGTGGAAATGGGAGAATGTATCCTTGGACTTTGTGGTGGGAATACCTAAGACATCTCAAGGTAATAATGAAATTTGGGTTATTGTGGATCGGCTGACAAAATCTGCACATTTTCTTTCTATTCGATATACAATGTCTTTGGATTAGCTTTCTTGATTGTACCTCAAGGAGATTGTCAGGTTACATGGATTTTCTTTTTCCATTGTATCTGACCGGGATCTCAGGTTCACCTCTAACTTTTAGAAGGGACTTCAAAAGTTGTTGTGCATAGAGTTAAATTTCAATACATCTTTTCATCCTCAATTAGATGGGCAGTCAGAACAAATGATTTAAACTTTGGAGGATATGTTTCGAGCTTGTTCAATGGACTACCAGGGAAGTTGGGATCAGCATCTTTCTTTAGTTGAGTTTCTTATAATAATAGGTTTCATTCCAGTATTCAGATGAAAAATTTTGAGGCTTTGTATGGGAAGCGGTGTCAAACTCTAGGGTTTTGGAATGAAGTCGGTGAAAGAAAGTTAATGGGCCCATAATTAGTAGAGGAAGTGGTTGAGAAAGTGATGATGATCCAGCATCACATGAAAATAGCTCAGAGCAGGCAGAAAAGTTATGCAGATAATAAAAGGAAATACTTCTCTTTCGAGGTAGGTGACCATGTTTTTCTTAAAATATCTCCTTTGAAAATTGTGATGCGTTTTTGTAAGAAAGGAAAGATAAGTCCACGGTTCATTAGTCCTTTTGAAATCCTAGAGAAAGTTGGACCAGTTGCATACTGAGTAGCTTTGACTCTGAGTTTGTCTTAGGTACATAATGTTTTTCATGTTTCGATGTTGAGAAATTATATGCCAGATTCATCACATTTCCTGAGCCCGGAAGCAGTTCAGTTGGAAAAGAACCTTTCTTATGAAGAGAAACTATTTCAAATTCATGATCAAAGGTAATAGGTATTGTGGAATAAATTAATCCACCAGGTAAAGGTTTTGGGGATAAACCACATGGTTGAAGAAGAAACATGGGAGTCTGAAAATGATATGAGGGAAAGGTACCCTCACTTATTTAATAAGTAAATAAAATTGCAAGGGCGCAATTTCTAGAACGTGGGGATAATGTAACACCCCAAGGTTTTCTAAAAATAAATTGAAATGATTGAAATTTTTTTTAATGAAGATATTTATAAGTAGCCTTTAAACATAATTTTTCTGCTTCTATGTTTTGAATTTTGAAAAATGGTCATCTATAATTGTGTTAATTATGTTATTTTGAGTCTATTAGAACCAACTTGTTTTTTTCGTGAATAGTAACATACCCTTATGAATAGTAATATGAATAGTGATATGAATATTAATATGATGCTAATGAATAGTAAATTTTATTATTATTTTATTTTCTTAAGGCTTTAAGATAATGACATCTTGATTAATTTTTCAATGTGATATAAAAACAGTTATAGTTTTTAAATTCTTAATTTGTAAATTAAGTATGATTTTATTTAAAAATTAAATTTAAAATATTTAGAAAATTATTTTCAAAAAATGGAATTCATTTTTGAATTATACATGTTGATAAATTGTTAGGATGAATTTTGGGGATTTTTTCTGAAACAATTGACTTTTTAGTGAAGAGTAAAAAAATACAGTTTTGAGTTTCGGTGTGTTAATGACATCATTAATGATGTAATAATGATGTAATAAATCTTTTTGACTTTTGTATATAAAAATAAGTTATTAGGTGTCCCATGTGGATTATACCATGGGAAAATACCATGGGCAAGCCCATTGTTTTGCAAATACCACTAATGAGGTGTCCCTTGAAAAGTATTAAAATAATCTCTCACTTTTTCTATAAATACCAACCCATTACTTCATTAAATTTATTCCAAATTATTAATTAACTAATATTTTGTCTCCTTATCTCCTTATTAGTCCTCAAAAGGTTTCCCCAATCCCCCAAGGTCCCAACCTTCAAGTCCTAGGAGTTACTCTACATGGTAAGAAAATTCTCAATTTCTTTCATTTTCCATTCAATTTATCTTTTATGTGGTATAGCTTTCAAGTTTCCATACCATGTTCTTATTTACTTATTATTATTGATCTATTATATATTATGATTCATTTATGGATGTGTGACCCTTGTCCCCTCTCTTTTTAATATTTTCTAAAACCATGTTGCATAGTCGTTAGGCTGCTGAATTTTTGTAAGGGATTTCTCAATTATTCTTTTATTTTGAGTTCCTTTCTTTTATTATTCTTTATTCATATATTCTTACCCAAGAAGCATGAAATATACAAGAATCATGTATATTCTGGATTTTCTCATGTTCATGGAAAATTTATCATCACTATTCTTCTCCTCTCCCACTTATTCAAAGAATAAAAACATTGTCCGTGATGTGTCGAATTACCGACATCGTGGACAATGTGATTTCAATTTCCATTATTTCTGTCGAGTCTGGTAGTGAAACCATTTATATGGTTGAACCAGGTTATAATATATGTATTATTACTCATCCATGGTTCTCTAATTCTTTTGTACTCATGTTTTTAATTTATAAGACAAAATAAGGTTGTTATTAACAAAGAACCACTAAAATGATCTAAACAAACATCATTAATATTTTAACTTATGAATCTTCCTAATATAAAACATAAAAATTATAAGTGGTATAAATTATGGTACTATAAATATGTAAATAAATTTCCATTCCAATCATGTAGTTTCACTTCCAATCAACAAGAACATCCATCATGAACCAATCATAGAAATCATGTAAGGAAGTCACCCAAAACAGTGCAAGGAACAAAATACTACCAATTAATGGTTGAAATGAGGTTATGAAATGATCATACAAGAAGTTATAAACATGAAAATGTTTCTGTAAAATACTAAAAAGACACTTTCAACCATTATACAGGAAATTTAAACAATTTTGAAGTAAGATAAGCCTGAGGTAAGGGAATTCTTAACCCGATTTCCATCCTTTGGGTTAACCTTATTCTTCATTATTTATGTGGTATTTAAATTTTTTGTGTGATGAATTCTGATTATACTATGATTAGTTATGTATATTTACATAGTATATACATATTCCATCCACTATATTAAGTCTCACTTCAATTATATGATATTTATAAGGGACTTTTATTTTAAAATCCTCTTTTAAAATTCTGTTTTACAAAATTCAAAAGCAATGTTTTTATTCTAATATTAATGTTGTGTGATTATGTTCTGGATCTTGGGAATTATTTATGATGAATGGTGGGACCTATATTTCCCTCTAATTCATTGGGTATGTGTACATTGTAGGTCAGTCGTATGGTTACTCCAAGTGTAACTATGATGGTTACACAAATAGTAAGGTAGTTGTGAGGGTTACAAATTATAAGGTAGCCAAGAGGGTTACAAGATTATGTAAGTAATGCCCTAAGATACCCTTATGGTTCTACATATGTTCTTAGGTATTGTAGAAATCTCATGTTTCATAAAGTAAGTATATATATATATTGGTGATAAGTATGTCTTATAAAAATGATTTCATATGTTACAGGTATTCATGGATTAATGTTTTCCTTCATTATTTTTATATCCCTTACTGATTTTTTGTTCTCATCCCAAGTTTTAAATGATTTTTAATAGGTTAATGGATGTGTAAGACAAAAAATTAAGCCATGTTAAATGTTTAAGAATTGTCAAGGAATCATGTTTTAATTTTTAATGTTTTTAATTTTGAAAAAAATGGAAACTATTTTTATGGTATCCACTCTGTAACAATGTGTAATGCTATGAATGTATTATGTCTCAATTATCTAAATATCTAAACTTGAAAATGTCCTAAATGTAAAATTAAGTGTTTTCTTGACTAAATTCAAGATTATGTATGTAATAAGGCTGGGTCCTTATAGGGACAAAGTTAGAAAGAAACACTTTTAGATTTTAAGTATAGAAACTATCAAAATGTATTGGGTTTTAAATAAATCAATAGACCATTTAAAATTTGAGGTTGGACTGACCCCACAGATAGGGGAAATGTGCCTCATCCCTCAGTGGAGTTCTCTACCTCATCATATATAAGAAAAAAATTGCCTCATCGGTAGTATGAAGACAAAAGGATTATCTTATAACCCATACCTAACATGGAGAACTTGTACACTAATCTTTGAGGGAGTACTGACTCCATCAACATATTAGAAAACAACACCTTGTTAATGATACCTCAACTTAGAGAGTATAAAAACCCAAACCCACGCCATTGTTTGGCACATAGTCATTGTAAATGAGACTCCAATAAAAGGAAAGTTGAGTAAACTCCTAAGTAGACCCTCACTCTCTTGATCATGCATCATAGGTTGTGGACGTGATAAAAAGATAGGGATAATTTCACCTTCTATGTCTTGATGTAGTATCCAAGACAAAGTCATATTGAGAGTTAACAACTAATCTCATAGTTTAACTTCCTAAAATTACTTGTACAAACCTCAATCATGAAGTGCATGGGAAGAAAAAATCTTTATGATCTCAATGTTGATATACAAGTCTCCTTCAAATTTACTACTACAATGAGTGTGCCACAAAATACTTGTATGTAGGTTTCAACATATGTGACCCTTCCACCAACCATCAATGATTCCAAATCTTAAAATGAACACCCAAGGGGTGCCCAATTTCATATATGTGAGGGGCCCATTCACTATTATTAATACTTCACCAGTGTAATATCGATCCCCATGCATTCTATAAACATATCACATGAACCCCTTTTTCGACATTATGGTGAAAAATAACTAAAAATACCAAAAATATCATATAAAATTAATCTTATGGTGAATAGGGACACATCATCATATTCTAAAAAGAAAAATGCTCAGAATTTACTAATCACTTATTTTATTTTAATAGTTAGAAAAAAGGTTTAAAAACACCTAAAAGGGTTTATGTCTTTCCATGTGGTAGACCCTAGACATTCCACGTGATTCTATGAAGGGTTAAACCCCCCCCCCTTGGGTACATGTCTTCCTATGTGTGGGTAGGGGTTGAAGTTTATATCATCATGTGCACCCCTCTTGGGGTCTAGTCAGGATGGTGTTGACCCAAGATAGGTCCCAACTACCCCACTTGGATAGGAGAGTTGAGCTAGTTGGAGGGGAGGTTGTATTGTAAGCCTAGACTACATGCCCCATAGGATTCCTAAGGAGAGGTCAAGCAGTGCACCATTAGTGTGGGTTGGGTCATACCACCAGATATGGCCACCATATAGTAGGGAGATCCACCACTGATCTCCCAATCAATCTTATGTTTAGATGGAAATAATATTTTTTTATGCCTAAGAAAAACCCTAATCACTAATATTTTTTAATTCACTTCCTCAATTTATGGATGATTCAAACCATATGGCCCCATCATCATCATCTTCACCATACAACCACCATCCATATCACCCTACATCATTTAACCATGCTTCCCCACATCATCACACCACCTCCCAAGGCCCCTACTCTATACATAGTCTCTCATTAGGTTTCCTCGCATTGAATTTCCATCCAAACTCACTGCTTTTCCATCCACCCATAGAATAATCCATTGTGGTCACCACCCATCTCTAGCCATAGATATTTTTTAAGGTCTTTTTCACCTCGATCACAATGAGAAAGATAGATATAGAAAAGAGAAAGGGGTGGAGAGAAAACATAGTGTTTAGGGGTCTATTTTTCCTTTCAAATCACCATTATCTCAAGATGGTGGCACTATTCCATGCCAAAATGCATGGGATATGAGGGGGAGGGAGAGGGGTCTATGTCCAATGATTGACTATCCACCCATTCTTTGTTCGAAATGTTATTCTTCAACAAAATTCCAAAAATTATAAATAAAAAAATATTAAAAAAATAATTGAATAAAATGATCAATGAAAAATGAATAATTTAATAAAAATAAATTAATTTGATCTTAAATAAAGAATGTAGTAATATAATAATAATAATATCCTACCTCAAGATCCATTCATTGTTTCCTTGTAATCCGTACTTGATCTGAAATCCAATTTTAGCTTCTTAAAAAATAATATAAAATTACTCTAATTAGTAACTCACTTAAAGTTTATGTCAAGGAAAAAATAACCCTAATAATATAATTTAATCATTAATTTAGAGAAGAATTAAGGAAACTAATATTTTTATTTAAAGTATCAAGACAGGCTCGGTCCAGGACCCAAAACCCGAATATGAAATATACTTATCCTAGGTAAAACTTATCATCCCAATAATAGCTATGATGATAGATTTTTTATTCAAGGATATAATTAGGATATATCAATATTCAAATGTGTCTGATAAAATATAATTATAAAATAAATATTAAATATCCATTAAAACTCTACTAGATTTAAATTTTTCCAAAACTTATCCCAAATGTAAACACCATGTTCTAAGATCAATGAATACATCAAAAAAATGTTTTTAGTGTTTTTTACTAGGTTAAATTTATCATTTTACCCTTTTTAAGGGTTTAGGTATCTAAAACACAAGAATGAGCTCATTCATGCTTAAGAAAAAACCCAGGACCCTACATTATACCAGCCTTTAAACTTGTAATCCTTGAAAAGAAAACATATAGAGACAACAAACAAGGAATACCATAATTAAACCTCACACAAAATGATGGTAATCCTATGTACATGTTATATCCCTTTATGGAGGTCTATAATCCATGTAGACCTAAAAACACAATAATTTAAGAAAACACATACTCTTCCTATCTATTTTATTTTAACTTCTATTTCTAATAATCTCATTTCTTCATAATTGATGATAAACTCAAGATTTTTTATGGTGAATTCCTTAATATATAAACTAGATTTCATTATGAAAATATTACCAAAGGTTTTTTACCCAATACCTTTCCCACTAATTGGCCATTCATCTTCGCATAATGAATAAAAACTATAACCATCATCGTCAACATTGAAATGGTTTATGAATAATGGTATCTTCTATAAGAGAATCATGCTCCCCATGTTTTTTATGAGAAATCTGGAATACATCTATACTTTGAAAATTTATTCACTTCAATCATGTATATCAAGTGCATCATTCATAACACTGCATTATCTTCATAATATCTCTAGATAAATATGCCCCTTTAGGTATTTCATTACTTATCACCATCTCCTATAAAAGTGTACATGTCAACATTTCTAGCTCAAATCACTGGGATAACAATATTACTCATATTTATTCTTCCTTCGTACTTATATAAGAAAAACACACATATATCTCTAAACTCAACTAGATTATCATCCACTATCATAAATTATTTAGTTGATTTATTTTTGATTTTTCATGAAAGCTACTATTGGGAACATCAAAAAATGGATTCAGCCTCCTCAAATATCTATGAAAATAGATATCAACTCATCTATGGCCCATTTTATCATAATTTAATGTAAATGGGCCTAAAAAATTTAGATAACCTTTATTTATCATCACTAAATTCCATGATGACACCTACTTGACTTAAGAGACCACAACTTAAACCTGGAATGATATACCTCATTTCACTCTTGGATATGCCACAAAGAATATCCCACCAAAAATCACACTATATATTTAGGTTTTTCACGTGATGAGGATGAAAAAATACCCTTTCAATTAAAAATTTACATGAACCTACACTCTACTGAGATAACCCCATTCACATCGTCCTTCATAAAACCCAAGGGAATACAATCATACCCTACTATGGGGTATAATAAGATAAGAAAAAAAATTAGTAAGGTGCCAAAATTTGTTTTAGAAACCCCCACTAAACTTCTATAGATATTAAAAATCATTTTCAAACACCCAATATTCAAAAACTCATCCTCAAAGATCTCATAGGATCATAACCATGTCAACGATATCAAATGGTAAATCCAATTAAATATATATCTCTAGGAAAATGATGTTGTAATGATCACCATCTATCATTTTCATTCCAACCATGGAACAAGATCATCAAAAATAACATGCTAAGAACAACCAGGGGTAAACATATTACTAGTCCTATTAAGCCAAGGATCCCCTACCTTGAATCAATATTAACACAACAAGCACTCCCCAAAGGGGTAGATCATGATATAACAGTTACAAACAAATGAATCCCTAGGACTGTACCCTTATCCATGTAGTAACAAACCATTAATACATGTTGAAAAAGAACTCTCTAATTATTAATCTTTAGTGGAGGACCCACACCTAATCAATGATCAATGTATTGATTAAGGGAGTACATAATGCCATTGGTGTGGGGATTACACTTCATTCATCGAGGGATTCCCTACTCCAATGATAAAGGTATTGAACCCCTATCATAAAGGGAGTAACAAATATGATGATGGAGGAACCACATCCCTATAATTGGGGGAGTATCTAATTTATTGATGGAGGAATCAAACCGCATATTGTGGGGGAGTAATCACTCTATGGATTGAGGATCAGTTTTTCTTTATAAAAAAATATAATTGAGGGAGTACATAAACCACATCCAATATACAAGTGACCCATGCCTTATTGATGAAATATTGACCAAAGGAGTTTTGGACCCTATAAAATATATAGGGGACCCACACATCATCGAAGATAAATCATCAAGGGAGTACCTGAAATCGTGCCTATATTGATCACTCATGGCAATCACGATCTATGTTTTAGTCCCAATTCAAAGGATACATTGGGAAAATTTTCTAGGTGAATGTCCACTAAAATATCAATAAAAACATTGGTTAGATAATATAACACTATTGTGAGTAATTATGATGTACAGTCTATCCATATAAGGTTTATACCACATCTCTAATAAATACTTGTCATGAAATTTCCATGTCCTCATAATGCAGTGACATCACTACTATTTGGATTTCAAGTTATTGAAATAATTTCTTTCTAATCATTATATGAATACATGAACTAGCTTAACTATACCTTGTAAAAATTTTCTTATATACTCAATCTTGTATATAAACTATCAGATTCCTTGAGTATGAATGCATTGACTACCATAATATATAGTGGTATCTCTAATCTTATAAGTGGACCTAAGAACTTGAAAAATTGTTTCCCTAATTCCTAAATAAATACTTTACGCGACTCCTAACTCCAAAATCTAACCTTTAAGACTAACAACACACTATAATACCACTCTAACATAACCCAATCCTCTAAGATCCAGTATGAGTTGGTAGATAGGTTTAGTGTACCACCCCAATCCCACCTCCAATAGACTAGGAGCTGGTGACTAGTACCCAAAATGCATAACATGCATGGGAGGTCCTAGCCTAATGAAAACCTATAACATCTACACATATCAAAAAAATACCAACAATATATAAGTTTAAATAAACAAATATAATGAATCATGTATAAAAATATCATTGACCATCAATGAATAATATAGAATCAAACTCCAGGACTAGAAAAAACAGGATATAAACAAACCAGGAATGAAATAGCCACCAAAAAATAGGGGAATACACATTCTCATCACCGAGACTCTAAAATAAACTATAGCCACTTCCATTTAGATTCTTTAAGAACCTAATATAACAAATCCACATCATCCAAGATCAACACTAAACTATAAAATATTTTCACAAACACAACACATACAAGAAATAAATCCCATGCAGTGGTGGGTATAAAAATTCACTATATGACATCTTGAAAACAAAATAAAGAAAATATATTAAGTTGAATTAAAACCAATGAAAAAATATATTAACCACCCAAATCAATCCAAAAATAGATGAAATGATAAGGTATAAATATATGAGATGAAGTTATGACTTCATATATATAATGAAAATGAATAAATCTCTGTCAAAGGAAAGGGAGATAACCTAATGGACCACTCATCTGATCATAATGATAACCCAAAAACTGAACCCCACACCTCATGGTAAAACTAAACCTCCTTGCTAACCTATGACAATAAAGGGTAGTGGATTAATTTTATTACATAATGAGTTTGTAGCCTCAAATATTAACATCACCCCTCAGGTAACCAATTATGTAAAGCTCATTAATATAATCTCTCCAATCTATCAGCTAAATCATTTTCTATTGGATCATTTCTCACCTAATTATAATGGATACCATCCAAACATACTAATTACTTTTTATTTATATAAAAATGTATTATTATAAGAAAAACCATCTGAATAACTCACCCTGGGAATAACACATCAATTTTTTTGTCATAGTGTAGGACCTAAACCTCACCAAAGGGAACGTATACTAGTTGATGGAGCACTGTGCACGAAAATGGGGGACCCATACCCCACACTATGGGGGAGTTTCCTACCTTAATATAGGGGAAAACAAACCTCATTGGCAGCATAAGGATAAAAGGAATCTCTAAGAATCCATACTAAATTAGAGAAAATGTGCCTTTATCTTCAAGGGAGTATTAACTTTAATAATGAATGGGTAACCCATAAATCATCAATGATACGTCAATCAAGGGAGAACTTAACCTGATCCCACACTACTATTTATATCATAGTCACCAGAAATGAGGGTCTAGTGATAGGACTCTCTAGATCATGCATCGCAGGTTTTGGGAAAGATAAAAATAGAGGGATGAATTCACATTCCACCTTTTGAATTGGTCTCTAAGACCAAGTCATGTCGAGATTCAATAACTAATATCATAATCTTCCTTCTCAAAACTACTTACATGAACCTCAATTGTGGAGTGAATAAAAAGAAGGAAAAACTTCATGAGATATATAAGTCTCCTTTGACTTCCCTACTACTATGAGGGAACTAATAATGACTTTTCTATAAGTTTTTTTATCCAAGAATCTTTTACCAACCATCAATATGTCTATAACTTTCAAAAAAATACTATGGAGAAACCAATTATAGATTTCATATGGGGGATACACCATGCCATCAGTACATCACTAGGAGAGTAACAAACCCCATTTCTTCCCTAAACATCTCACATGAACCCTATCATTGACCCCATGGTGATAAATAACACAAACCACACAAAATGTTTTGTAAATTTAATTTAGTGGTGAATAGGGTTACATCATTACATTCTATATATAAAATGAATAAAATTTACTACTCACATGTCCTATTCTAGAAATCAGGTGTAGAAGTGTGAAAAATTAATGAAAATGATTGTACTAGGCTATATGAAGGCCCCTAAGGTGTACCACATGGAACTAAAAAGTGTATAACATTTTATCCTCATAGGGAATGGTGTATAAAACCATGAAAACCTCACCCAAGGTCTGTTCAGGTCAATATGGACCTATCTTAGGGCCTCAATACCCTACCTATCTAAGAAAGTTATGCTATTTAGAGAGGGAGTTTGACCCACAAGGCTGGCTCACACACCCCTCAGACTGTATGGGGAGAGGCCAGCCAGTTGGCTGCTCCACGCACCACCAGGTTGAGTCAAACTATCATGTTGACCTGCCTCGTGCCACTTGGATTTGAGTTAGGGTGGGATATCATTCTTGTCCAACCTATATGGTTAGTCGAGTTTGAATTTACAATGGGTATCTTCTCACCATGTGGTTAAGAAAATACACCATCAATCTTCCAAATGATTATATAGATGGGAGGAAAACATATCTTATTTTCTTCCTGGTAAAAACCTTATACACCATGCTTTCTAGTTATATCACCTCATATTCCATTCATTTCATTTCTTCCAGCATCAAAACTTCCATTCAATCCATGTCGATGTTACCAATGTCTCCCTACACCATTCTTCTACAACAACTCACACTATCATGCCAATTACTGGACACTTGTCTAGGGATCCTCCATCATGCATCATCACTCAATGGGATTTCACTCGCTAATTATTTTTCCACCCTCACCGCTTGGCCCACCTCCTGGGTCAGCAATGATTTTATCCTCCACTCATCATCATTCATCATTAGTACTAGTGGGATTCACTAACTTGATCATAATAAGAAAGATAGATATGGTATAGAGAAAGGTATAACATAGTTTCTGAGGATTTTTATGACCTCAAAAATAATTAAAATCTTGTGATAATGGTGTCTTTATACACTGATAAGAATTTTGAATGATAGAAGGGGGTGGTTTGATGGTAAATGATTGTCCAACAACCTATTTTTCATCTATAATGACCTTATTCAATAAAAATCATAAAAACCCATGCTTAAAAATTATTCTAAAAATGGATTGAATAAGGAAATCAATGAAAGAGGAATAATTTATGAATAATAATTGAAATTGAATTGTCAAAAATAACAAAAAAAAATGAAAAATAATATTCTCTAACCTTGATATTTGTTCATCATTATCTCATAATCCACACTTACTTTGATATCCAAAGTTAACTCCTTAAAGAAAAGGATAAAATTCATATAATATATCTCTCACTTAGGGTTTATTTCAAGAAACAATTATCCCTAATCATAGTATTTACGAATGAATTTATTGGGTATAATTTGGTTAAATAGTATTTTATTTAAAGTACTAATGTAGGTATGATCTGGAACCCAAAAACTGAATGTTAAATATACATATCCTATATAAAATCCTTCATACCAAGAAAAAATATGGTGATGTATTTGTAACACCCCAACCCTAGAATCCCTGACCCAGTTCCTTAATTAATTACATTGGCATGATTAAAAGGAATAAAATCCCAAAGGACTGATCAGTTTAGTGGTTTTGGAAAACCAGATTACACACATGATACCCATATTAAATTGGGAAATATAAAATAAAACATGATACATAATAAAATAAAATTAATAGAATCCTTGAAATCTCATTCAAATATTTATTCTTCATATCTTTGGGAAAGGAAACAAAATAAGTTTGATCTCAAATTATGAGTAAAGGTAAGTAAAATGGATGAAATAATGAATCGATGAGCATAATCATAATTGAAAGCTAAATAAATTATCACACATTCCATATAAATATTTGTATTAGGCATAATAAATATGGCATGTTAGATAACTAAAACACATGTCATTTAATCAATAAACTATGAATAAAAAGAATCCATAGATAATATTAAAGAAAAAATCTCATGGATAATAATAATAACTAAATTATAAATAATGGAAATTATTAATTATTTGATTACGTGTTTCCTAGGTACATGATACATTTACCATCAAGATATATTCTCAAGACAATTTAAGCTACTCTGATTTGGCCAATTGATTTGTCTCATGAGACTATTAATGCATCGAGGGGATTGAATTAACCGGTCCCCAACCCATATAGTGATTGCAAAAATCATTACCCATATAGTGAAATAATAAACTTAAACTATAAACAATGTTCCCTATAAAATATTCGTGTTGAATAAAACATACAAATTTATCAATAATTCCCTAGTTAATCAAATAACTATAAAAGTGAACACCGTTTGTAAAAATGGTATAGGATTTAGGAAATAATAATATTCATTTCCTGAGAATATGTATATTTAATATAAATTCAATTTAAAATGAAAATATGATCATAAAAAAGTTATTTTTTCAATAGAAATTTAATAATCAAAAAAGAAAGTGATATTGAAAAGACAACTTTTACCACTTGGTAATTTTTAAGTCAAATCCCCTAGGATGATATAGTTCAAAGTAAAACTTAAAATACCATGAATTATGAGTTAATAATGATATTAAATGAGAAATGTTGATTATATACACCACATTAAATTGAATGGGTTTATAATAACAAATAAGTCTCAATAGAATGTAAATTGAGATGAAATATCTTACCTCGTGTTTCCTTATTGATGAACATCCTTTAAACTCCTTTATAATAGTTTTAATAATTTTATTAACTTATAAAAAACCATTTAATATTAATAATATCATATATTATCTTCTTATAATATCTTATTACCCTTTTGTGAATAATATTTCATTTGTTTCACTATTTTGGGTAGTAATTGATTTATTTTTAAAGTATGTTTTAACTTTTTATTTTTTATCCTATTAATTAAATTATTATTTAATCATCTATAGAATCTAAACCATGATTTAAATATTATATATATTCATTATATATGTATTGTACCACCCCAAACATTTTATGGTATTTTTCTCTTAAATACATTCTAGTTATAGCCTATATTTCATGAATCACTGAGCCTTTATAGAACAAAACATGGTTACATATAGGAGATAACCATAAACTATCCATAAAACTTATATTTTTTAGATCTTTGATTTTAATTTTAAAAATATAACATACATGGTTGTGATCAAGATGATAATTAGATTCTGATAGAATTAACTTAATTTTTAGTGAATAGTAACCTTCCCTTATGAATAGTAACCTACACTTATGAATAGTAACTTACCCTTATGAATAGTAATATGACTCTTATGAATGGTATCCATGCCCTTGAATGTATAAATGAATTTAGGCACCTTAAAAATGAAGATGAATATTTTAAGTATTTATGTTTTTCGATTAAGTAATTATTTTAATTAAATATTTAATTAATCATATTTAGAAAAAAAAAATGAAAAATGGACTTCATTTTTGGATTCTATACATTGAAAATGGTTAGGGTGATTTTTTGGGATTTTTCTAAAATACTTAAATTTTTTATGAATAGTAAAATGCGATAATTTATAATAAATGCTAAATAAATAATTTATTGAGTCATTGATGATGATCTACTGATGTAAGCCCAATTGGTTCTAAGTCACATGTATATATTACTATTCTTGGTCATTTAATACTCACTATTGGTTGTCTTGAGAGGAAATAATAAATTAATGATTATAATATTAAGAAAACTCCTCTCCCCTCCACTATATAAACCACCCCTCACCCCCTCTTCCTCCCACACCACTCAAGCTTCAAGACTTGACTAAATTATGCCAAATAATCTCCCCAAGCCCTCTCCCCATGTCCAAGACCTATTGGTCTCACCAAAAGGCCAAAAAAAGGCCTTAAGTAGATTCTCAAGGAGGATTACTCAAGAGGTGAACGTTCCTTCTCTTTTCTTTCAATTTCTTTTACAAAGTTCCATTATTTTGTTCTCCCTTATCATCTTCCTTCATCCAAATTCCATGATAATTACATCACCTTACATGTACTGTATTTTTATTGTGATAATGTAATATTTCATCATAATCTCTCTTTTTACCCTCCTTTTATACAATAAATGCAAACACCGTCCGAGATGTGTAAATTTATCACACTCAAGGAAGACGGGTTTTTAATTTGCATTACTATCTTCAATACTGGTCATGAAACCTTTTAAATGGTTGAAACACGTCATAATATATGTATATTATCTTTATTAATGTTCTAAAATCTTTATGCATTCATAATGTGGAATAATAATACAAAACAAATTTATTGTGCACAAAACTACCAAGCCAAATCCAAGCGTTTATTTTTAACTCATTGAATGAGTCATCCTCATGTTATATACCCAGAATCATTATAAGATAATTTATATCTCTTTAATGTTACTAATAATTTATATTAACAATTCTGGATGTTTAACCACATTTCAAATGAACTTTCATTCATGAATACAAGTAAACAAATCATGAAACCAAGTACGAAAATGCTTCCAAAACAATAAAATTGAATCTCTTAAACCCCTAAAAAAGTACATTAATGAACTTAATAAGGTTATAACATATCAATTACATGTTTATGAATTTCTTGGATTATTAATTAATTAATCTAAATTTTATTATTCAGGTCGTTAAGAACAAACAAGAACACCTTCGAGCGTAAGGTAAGGGATCCTCTCTCTCACTTTTGTACAAGAATCTCTCCTATATTGTGCCCTTTTATTTTTAATTCCCAATGATGGAGTATGTTTTATAACCTCCCCCATACTTCCCTTGTAACATATATATAATGGAATACCCCTTTACCTCTCATTAATCCCTCGCAATAACACTTGTTACCATGATGAAATGTTTATAAGGGGTTTCTCATCTCACTTTCATTTCTGAGAGATTTTCTTTATTTTCAACTTATTTATTGTATGTGGTATATGTGTACTTACATTTGATATATAATAACATGGTTCTATTTATATTCATGATATTAAATGATTCATTTGAGGGTTATTAAGTTCTGGTCATATGATTCGACCGATTACATTGTGGTAAGAGACTTTGTCTCAACTACTATTTGTTGTGACTAAATTTGTATTATGCACCTAATAATCCATATGTGGTGTACCTACTACCTATTTGATATCACTTTTCATTTGAAATTATATTTATATTAAATATCCATAATTTCATATCATGGATATGTTTTGGTCTAAACCGTATACCATTTTACATACGGTGTTTATTTGGAAAGTTATTTTAATTATGGAAATATTGATGAATCTGTATACTCTACTATATACGAATATTGAAAAGGAATATTGATCTTGTATTGAATCAATGTATAAATAATTATTTGGATATCCATTGGTAGGTGGGTCCCTCTATAGCCCTTCGATGCATTGGTAGGTCTCATGAGACAAATCAGTTGGCGACAAACCCTTTGATTTTGTTTCCAAAAATCAGATGGGTTTCTACCCATAGAATTAAACTGTTTTTATGGTATTATGGTTTAATGTGTGAGATACATGATGTCCAAATAATAATCATTTTCTTTATTCATTATCATTTATTACTATCCATGAGGTTTTAACTATGAAAAAATATATGGATGCAGTTTCATTCTCAGATTATTAATGGCATGAGTTTTTCATCTATTCACCATGCCATATTGATTATATCAGATTGATTATGATTCACTTATTATGCAATAGAATCCAACATCTTTCAATGCTACTACTAATCCAGTGGTTTCTGAATAATGGATCAAGTCCCTTGAAAAGATATTCGTGGCCTTAAGATGCAATGAAAATGAAAAGGTAGTACTAGAAGTATATTATCTCAAGGGAGACGCTAATCAATGGTGGTCCTTGATTCAGAATACCATGGGGGAAGAAGAAATATAAGATATGGAATGGAGGACTTTTAAGGAAATTTTCTTTGAAAAATATTTCCCTCATGAGAAACGAACCGAAATGAAGATGAAATTCCTTGGCTTAAAGCAAAGGGAAGAAGACAGTGTTGTAGAGTATGAGGATACCTTCACAAGGCTAGCCAGGCATTCCATAGATTACATATGTGACTCATCATACAAGATTGATCATTTCTTTGAAGGTCTTAATACATGTCTTCGAAGGGCACTAGATTCTCAAACATTTTCAGCGTATGATGAAATTGTATCAAGTGCCATCAAAACAGAGAAGGAATTTACTAGATCAAATTTTTTCAAGGGAAACCAAGATAAAAAGTGGTACTCTAATAACAAATGGAAAGGTGAAGTGTCAAAGAAGAACAAGGGAATTAAGAAATTCCAATTATGCAAGAACTGTGGAAAGAATCATCTCGAGAAATGATTGAAAGGCATGGGATTCTGCTATGTGTGTGGATAAAAGGGTCATTTATCTCATGAATTCAAGGGGAAGAAACAATTTGAATATGTTCAATTCTACAACTGTAGAGAGAGGGGGCACTATCCAAATGAGTGTCCTAAGCACCAAGGAAACACGCCTCTGAAAAATCCAAGATATCAAGGGAGAGCTTATGCGATTACAGCCATGTAAGTTTAAGTTCCTAATGATGTGGTGGCAGGTACTTTAAGTGTTTCCTCAAACTTAGCCAAGACTTTATTCAATTCTATATCATCACATTCATTTATATCTTCCCATTTTTCCATGAAAATTATACATTTCTAATTAGATTTAATAAAGGAGCTATCAGTCAAAACTCCTAAGGGATGCATCATTGCAACAAAGTCATGTCGACTTGTTCCCCTCGTGGCACAAAAACGTGCTTTAGTTTCTAACCTTATCATCATACCAATGACTGAATTTGATATAATTCTCGGTATGAATTGGCTGTAAAATTATGATGCAAAGATATATTGAAAGAAAAAGTAAGTTACAATTTTTGAAAATAGTGTAGAATCTCTTATCTTTAGAGAAGAGACCTCACCATCTGATTCTTATCTAGATCCACCCCTAGTAGATCTGTTAAATGAAATTCTGGGAGAGTAAGAGAACCCAATATCTATGGGTGAGGAAGGAAATATTCAAATTGAATATGTGCACATAGTGAAAGAATACATTGATCTATTTCTAGAAGATTTACCTAGACATCCTCCAGAGCAGGAAGTTGAGTTCTCTATTGATTTAATTCCTGGTTCAAGACCTATATCAAATACTCCCTATAGAATGGCCACCATGGAATTAGTGGATCTAAAGAAACAACTAGAGGAATTGAGTGAAAAGATATTTATTTGACCTAGTGTTTCTCCATGGGGATCCCCTATCCACTTTTTCAAGAATAAAGATGGATCCATGAGGCTATGCATGAATTATAGGGAAATCAATGCTATTATGATAAAGAATAAGTATCCTATACCCTAGATTGATGATTTATTTGATCAACTTCATGGAGCTCAATACTTTTCGAAGATTGACCTTCGATCCAGATATCATCAGCTACGTGTGAAGAAGGAAGGTATTCCTAAGACATCATTTCAAACCATGTATGGGCATTACGAGTTTACATTGATGCCTTTTGGACTGAAAAATGCACCCTTTGTTTTCATGGATTCAATGAATAGAGTGTTCAAGGAATATCTTGATAAATTTTTTGTGGTATTCATCGATGATATCCTAGTATGCTCAAAAATCTATGAAGATCATGAGAATCACTTGCAGATTATTCTGAAAAATCTTAGAAGAAACAAATTATATGGGAAGTTTAGCAAGTGTGAATTTTGGCTTCAATTAGTTTTATTCTTAGGCCATATTGTCTCTAAGGATGGAATCCTAGTTGATCCTTCAAATACAAAGGTAATCCAAGAATGGCCCATGCCAACAAACATAACTGAGGTACACAGTTTTATTGGTTTAGCATGTTACTATCGGTGTTTCGTTCAGAATTTTTCCCGAATGGCTAACCCGCTAACCAAGCTCACACGTAAAGGAATTAAGTTTGTGTGGACAGAATAATGTACAGAATTCTTCAAGGAATTGAAAAGAATATTGGTCAATGCTCCAATTTTAACAATTCCATCTGGAAGTGATGGATTTTTAATATACAATGATGCATCAAAGAATGGACTGTGTTGTGTCCTTATACAAAACAATAGAGTTATTTCTTATGCATTAAGATAGTTGAAGACTCCTGAGAAAAATTATCAAACTCATGATAATGAGTTAGTAGCTGTAATCTTTGCTCTAAAAATATGGATACATTATCTCTACGGATAAAGATGTGAGACTTATATGGGACACAAGAGTTTGAAATACATTTTCACACAGAAATAACTCAACATGAGGTAAAGGATATGGCTCGAGTTACTCAAAGATTACGATTGTTCAATACAATACCACCCAGGAAAGGAAAATAAGGCAGCAGATGCATTAATCAGGAAAGATCATGGACTTCTAACTCAAATGAGGATTGAGAGAGATCATATATTCATGGATATACTAAAGATAGATATGGGAATTGTTAAGAAAGGGGAAACATATTTCCTCTTTCAAATGATTGCTAAACCATCTTTACTATAGAAGATAAAAATCTCTCAATATAATGATGAGAATATACATAAGAAAATTAATTCTGTCAAGGATGGGAGATTGGAAGACTTCATGTATGAGGAAGGAGTTCTGAAATTTGGGAAGAGTTTATGTGTTCCATCAGTACCTGATCTAAAAAAGGAACTATTAGATGATGCTTATAGCTCAAATTTATCTATACAACCGGGTAGCACAAAGATATATAGATATCTGAAGGAAAATTTTTTGTGTTATAATATGAAGCATGAAATTTACTACTATGTGTCAAGGTGTCTAGTTTTTCAACAAGTGAAGTCAGAGACAATGTCCCAAAGGAGTTATGAAAACTCTACCTATTCCTATGTGGAAGTGGGATAACATTACGATGGATTTTTTCACTGGACTACTGAGGACACTGAGAAGGAATGATTCAATATGGGTAATTGTTGATCGTCTCACAAAATCAGCACATTTCCTTCTAGTAAGAGAGGATTTACCACTTGAGCGCCTGGAAAGACATTATATTAATGAATTTTTAAGACTTCATAGTGCACTTATATCGATTGTGTCTGATCGAGATCCCTATTTTACATCAAAATTTTGGAAAAGTCTCTAGGAGGATTTGAATACTGAGCTTTGAATGTGTGCTGCTTATCACCCTCAAACTGACAGACAATCTAAAAGGACTATTCAAACTCTAGAAGACATGCTTAGGTCATGCTATCTGTACTTTCAAGGTATGTGGGATCAATACTTTCCTTTGGTAGAATTTGCATAAAATAATAGTTTCCACTCTAGTATTCAAATGGATCCATGTGAATAATTATATGAAAAGAGATTTAGAACTCCGACCTATTGGGATGAAGTTGGTGAGAGAAAATTATAGGCCTAGAACTTATTGAAGAGTCCATGGAAAAGGTGAAGACAATCCAAGCCCATATAAAAGCATCTCAAAGTAGGAAGAAGAGTTATGCTGACAACCAGAGAAAGGATTTGGAATTCTAAGTGAGAGATCATGTCTTTCTGAAATTGTCTCCATGGAAGGGTGTCTTAAAGTTTGGTAAGAAGGGGAAACTGAGCCCCAGGTACATCAGAACATTTGAAATTCTGGAAAGAATCAGAGTTGTAGATTATCATTTAGCAGTGCCTCCAAGTCTCTCCAAAGTTCATGATGTGTTCCATGTGTCATTGTTGAAGAAATACATGACAGAACCAATGAATGTACTCACATATGAAGAAATATAACTATAACCTGATTTATCATACTGTGAAGAGCATATCGGGATTCTTGACACAAAGGAACAGGTATTGGGAAATCAGACAACTCGTCTAGTAAAGGTTCTTTGGGAAAACCAAAATATAGAGTAAGCAACATGGGAACCTGGGGATTTTATGAAGAGAAACCACCCATATCTTTTTGGTGGGATTTATAAATGAAATAAAATTTGAGGATGAAATTTCTAAAGGAGGGAATAATCTATCACCCCAAACATTTTATGGTATGTTTCTCTTAAATACATTTTCATTATAGGTAATATTTTACAAATCACTGAGCCTATATGGAACAAAACATGGTTACTTATAGTAGATATCCATAACCTAGCCATAACCTAGCCATAAAACTTATATTTTTCAGCTCTGTGATTTGAATTTTAAAAATCTAACATACACGGTTGTGATCAAGATGATAATTAGAGTCTGATAGAATTAACTTAATTTTCGATGAATAATAACCTACAATTATTAATATTAACCTAACCTTATGAATAATAACTTACCATTATGAATATTAATATGACTCTTATAAATATTATCTATTACCTTGAATGTATAAATGGATTTAGGCACCTTAAAAATAAAGATGAATATTTTAAGAGTTTATGTTTTCTGATTAAATAATTATTTTAATTAAATATTTAATTAATCATATTTAGAAAATTATTTTTGAAAAATGAAATTCATTTTTAGATTCTATACATCTAAAAATTGTTAGGGTGATTTTTTGGGATTTTTCTGAAATACTTAAATTTTTTATGAATAATAAAATGCGATAATTTACGATAAATGCTAAATAAGGAATTTATTGAGTCATTGATGATGATCTGCTGATGTAATCCCAATTGGTTTGAATTCACGTGCATATATTACTGTTCTTGGTCATGGAATACTCACTATTGGTTTTCTTGAGAGTAAATAATAAATTAATGATTATAATATTAAGAAAACTTCTCTCCCCTCGACTATATAAACCACCCCTCATCCCCTCTTCTTCCCACACCACTCAAGGTTCAATCCTTGCCTAAATTCTTCCAAATACACTCCCCAATCCCTATCCCCACTTCCAAGACCTGATTTTCTCATCAAAAGGCCAAGAACAAAGGCCTTAATGAGATTCTCAAGGAGGAGTACTCAAGAGGTGAACCTTCCTTCTCTTTTATTTCAATTTCTTTTAAAAAGTTCCATTATTTTGTTCTCCCTTCTCACCTACCCTAATAAAAATTCCATTATAATTTCATTACCTTAAATTTACTGTATTTTAATTGTGCTAATGGAATATTTCATCATAATATCTCTTTTTCCCTCCTTTTATATAATAAATGCAAACACCGTCTGAGATGTGTAAATTTATCACACTCAAGGAAGATGGGTTTTAAATTTTCATTACTATCTTAAATACTGGTCATGAAACATTTTCAATGGTTTAACCAGGTCATAATATATTTATCTTATCTTTATTAATGTTATGTAATCTTTACACATTCATAATATGGAATAATAATACAAAACAAGTTTATTGTGCACAAAACCGCCAAGCCAAATTCAAGCGTTTATTTTTAACTCATTGAATGATTCATCCTCATGGTATATAACCAGAATCATTAAAAGATAATTTATATATATTTAATGTCACTAATAATGTATATTAACAATTCTATATTTTTAACCACATTTAAAATGAACTTCCATTCATGAATACAAGTAAACAAATCATGAAACCAAGTAAGAAAATGTTTCCAAAACAATAAAATCGAATCTCTTAAACCCCTAAAAAGGGCATTAATGAACTTAATAAGGTTATACCATATAAATTAAATGTTTATTAGGTTCTAGAATTATTAATTAATAAATCTAAATTTGATTATTCAGTTCATTAAGAACAAACAAGAACACCTTCAAGCGTAAGGTAATGGATCCTCTCTCACACTTTTGTACAAGAATCTCCCTTATGTTGTGCCCTTTTATTTTTAATTCCTAATGATGGGGTATGTTTTCACACCTCTATCATACTATACTTTTGACATATAGATACTATAATACCCCTTTACCTCTCATTAAGCCCTCACAATAACACTCATTACCATGCCGAAATGTTTGTAAGGGGTTTCTCATCTCACTTTCATTTCTGAGATATTTTCATTGTTCGCCACTTATTTATTATATTTGGTATATTTGTACTTAAATTTGATATATAATAACATGGTTATATTTATATTCATGTTATTAAATGATTCATTTGATTGTTATTAAGTTTTGGTCATATGATTCAACCGATTACATTGTGGTAAGAGACTTTGCCTGAACTACTATTTTGTTATGACTAACATTGTATTGTGCAACTAATAATCCTTATGTGGTGTACCTACTTCCCATTTGAGATCAATTTTCATTTGAAATTATATTTATATTAAATATCTATAATCTAATATCATGGATATTTTTTTTTCTAAACCGTATACCATTTTACATGCGGTGTTTATTTGGAAAGTTATTTTAATTATGGAAATATTGATGAATCTGTATACTCTACTCTATATGGATATTGAAAAGTCATATTGATATTGTATTGAATCAATGTATAAAGAATTATTTGGACATTCAGTTGTGGGTGAGGCCCGCTATATCCCCTCGATGCATCGGTAGGTCTCATGA
The DNA here is from genome assembly GCA_963277665.1 of Viscum album. NCBI lineage: Eukaryota > Viridiplantae > Streptophyta > Magnoliopsida > Santalales > Viscaceae > Viscum > Viscum album. The sequence goes on along the minus strand of OY728151.1, from coordinate 832,171,661 downwards.
GACAAATTATTTTGTGACAAACCCTTCGAGTTTATTTCCAAAAATAAGATGGGTTTCTACCCATAGAACTAAACCATTTTTACAATATTATGGTTTCATGTGCCAGATACATGACGTCCAAATAATAAGAATTTTCTTTATTCATTATCAGTTATTATTATTCATGAGTTTTTCACTATGAAAAAATGTATGGATGCAATTTCATTCTCAGTTTATTAATGGCGTCAGTTTTTCATCTATTCACCATGCCATATTGATTATGTCAGATTGATTATGATTCACTTATTATTGTATTCATGCTTCCACTATTTGTAACCCTTACTGAGTGACTGATCTGACCCCTTTTATTTTTTACTTTCAATAGGTGAAAAAGAGGATATCATTTATGGAGTTCTTGTGGATGCAGTTTTTTTTAGTTTTCGTTATGTATTGTATTCTGTAAACTTTTCCAATGTAAATTGAGTAACATCTATGTATATAGTTTCTTCAAGACTACTAAACTGATTTTTCCTTCAGGTTTTTCATTCCTTCTAACCATGCCAATATAACAAGTAGTGCACTAGCTCCAGTTTAAAGGGATCGGGGAATTACATGTATTTATATTAATCCATAACGTTTTGAGACAGGAAATGAAATTTATCATTCATGGAGATGGTTGGTCATACGTACGCATAAATGCTATTTCCATTTATTTGTCTTATTTATAAATTAAGTGATATATATATATATATTATTATTCCAGTATCATATTTATTTCATATATGTCACATATTTTTATTAAAACCATCCTTAATTCATTCCATGTATAACATGAACGAATCACATCTCTTTGAGGAGGCGGTAGTCCACACGTCCACAATTGAATTTATCTTATTCCAAAAAAATGGAAATCATAAAGGTATGTCTTATATAAAATTTATAAAAGAATAAAAAAATTATAAATATCACATATATCATATAAAAACTATAAATCCATCATTATTCCCCACCTTGAAATGTGGCAATAGAAGAATGAACGACATCGATTCGCAAGGCGGTAGTCCACCGCACACATGAACGGTGATTGTGTATCCCATTTGATGGAAGTGTGTGAAATTGTAGGTCACAACCTTAAGATAACAACATATAAGTATATTTAAGATTCTTTGGTTATTATATAATCAAGATATAAGAATAATTGAAGTGGTGTAAAATAAAATAAAACAAAAGTGCTCGTTGAAGAATGTTACCTCTTCTTCAGGTAACTCCTTTTGGTTTATACCAAAAGTCATCCTTGGTTTTATTTATTACCAAATTTAGGCTTCTATGATTATGGGATATATTTTGGTAGATTATTTGGGTAGGTTTTGAATGGTTCAAATTGTATTGAGAGTTGTGAGGAAGGGGAAGAGTGAATGCTTTTTTATAATGGGGGAGGAATGGAATTCTTGTAAATACCAAAAGGTACACACTCTTGAGAGGTATCCCTTACCACATGTTCCTAAAAAATTGAGAAATAATGAAGTAAAGTGAAATTATTTTCTATAAAAACCTCTAATACACAAAAATAAGTTAATTTTTATAATTTTTTCTTTAACTTCTAAGTTTCCCCACTTTTACCATTTTGGTTTTTATTAAGGTAACTAGTTTCATAACCTATGTAATTTAACCATTATGAATAAATTAAATAAAGATTTATTAGAAAATATAGACCCACCTAATTATAAATATGTTATCTAATAAAAAATATAATGTTGGTTGGAAATAAATTTTAACACAAGTGCAAGTAACATACAAAAAACACTACTTAAATCGTAACAACACTAATAGAGTTTTTACTATTTAATGGTCAATATAGTAATTATAATAGAATAATTTGTACATTAATGGACCATATTTGATATTTATTAACATTTAAAAATTAATTTTCAAAAGATATGATTTTTAGTAATTTTATATTTTTTAATAAAACATCATTTATTTTAAAATATCATTAATGTCAATTTTTACAATATTTACTTAATTTAAATTAAAAAAATATAAAGAAAATTGTGGAATTAAAATATATTAAGTTAAAATATATCAAAAAACGAATATTCATCTAAAAAATAAGGTAACACAATAATTCAATCAATTTTCATTGTTTTTAATATTTTTAGAATCATTTATTTTATTTTATTATTAACTAAATAATCACTACATTGGTGTTTCTTATGAATTTTAAGTGACTAATTAATATCTAAAAATTAATGATAAATCATTATAATAAAAATAACTCACATATATTTCAAAAGGATATGTATAATTGAAAATATTGTGTTTTTCCATATTATAAAACTTTATAAATGTTAAAGGTAAGGAAGGTTCATTTTTTGTCTTTTTCCTTACTTAACTTATTATATAGGTCACTTCCATAGAGTAGTATCCAACTAACTCATAAAATTAGAACTAATATAAGATATGGTCTAAATATAGGTATAAAATGTCTTTTGGAAAAGTGTCCAAGTCATTTTCCCCTTAAGATTAAAGTTTAACCACTAAGTAAACTAATTTTTACCTTAATCATTGAAATTAATTTTAATGACTTTCACTAATATTTTTGGTAAAAAAATAATTTGATATTATTAGACTATAAATATTATATTGATTCAGAATATTTATATCTTTTTTTCCAAATTCGATTCATAGAAGTGGAAAAATTAAATTTAAAGAAAATTGTGCAGATGTGGTGAGAAAGCGGGTTTTTTTAACTGATAAATGTTTAAAAGTTCATTAAGTTTTTATATATAAGTTCAATATAAAAATTATTCCAATATCCTAAATTGGATTTATAGATATATTATTTATATATTTTGACTTTAAAAAAATATAATATAATTTAAAATTAATAATTATTTAAACGAAAAGACAGTTTTCAACTAAAATGTAGTATTTTTCACTATTCAACAAAAAAATAAAATTTCTCATAAAAATACAAAAATATCATCCAAATATAATTTTTAAATTAAAAATTAAAAAATGAATTTTTTTTTTTTGAAAAATAAAATTTATCAAAGAAAAAAATCCGTTTTAAAATAGATGTGTCATTAAAAGGTGGAAAACTGCCTTTAGAAAAATACAGCTTTTTATATGAAAACTGGATTTGTTCTTATCATATATAAATAAAATATATTAGATGAATTTAAAAATATTTAATTAAATATATAATATTAAAATAAATATGTCATAAATTATTGGTATGTTATATACACTTTTAATCTTGTCCTTGTGTGTCTTATACACCCTCAAAGGAACTCAGTATTGTGTATAACACAAGACAACTTAGTATTACGTATAAAGAAAGATATAAAAAATTTAATTTTATTATAAAAGGAAAATATTTTAAATTCTTAGGGTGTTACATTATCCCCACATTAAATAAATTTTCTCCTCATAATTGAAAAATTATCTCAGTAATTGAGGGTTGGATATTTGAAAATGGTATTGTTGAAAAATCCACATCATAAATAGGGTTAATAACACATCTTCTTAATAGGATGAAAAAGGTAATGTGAAGGTCACCAAAAAACTAGGATTTCAAATAGGATAACCTTAGTGAAAATATGGAGATTGAAGAGAAATATAACTATCAAGTTTTGATGGAGAGTGATATAAAACATGTTCAGTTGAAATTTGATGACTACAAAACCTTAAACCACAGTTATGAAAAAGGTCATTGATATCATAAAAAATGATGATAATTTGATAACATTTTTGTTTCAAAACCATTTTTCCTAGATTTTAGGGATTCTTTCACTCTATAAGATTATAATTAAATATATGCTTCTATTTCATAAACACAATCTTATACTTTGGTTGTGCCTTGAACTATTACTACTTAATTTCTTAACACAAGTTGCATCATATGGTGAACTAATAAATTAATCTCAAAAACCTAATTCAAATATCAACATAAAAAAATTTATAAATTGTAATATTTTCCAAAAAAATAGGATCCAACACTTATAAATAAGGTCACTGAATTTCCAAAATAAACTTATTTTGAATCCAAATAATATAAAGTAGGTCTAAATAATCATATACCAAACATGTGAATACCTTCATAATGTATTTTATTGAAACATGTTAATAACTTTAATTACAATAAAAAATTATTGGAAACAATCATTATTCTTTATTACTTAAGTAAAACATGTGTTTTTGGATATATTACATAAATCAAAAAGTGTTATAAAATCAATCAATGATAGAATAAACCATGTTTTTAACAAATGATTAATAATTTTCCAAGGTAGTCTGTAATATTGAATAAATTTTATCCATATAAATCACCTATTTATCCAAAAAACATTGTCTCAACATCAGTAGCAATTTAAGGTTTATCTCTCCCTCAAACATGTGTTTTTAAAAATTTTAACTTTCTACTAAATCACTTTTCTTGGTACCATTCAACACACCCTTTCAAATCCTTAATGAAAATTACTATAGTACAATCATTAGACTCTTTTGGGGAAAATATTGAACATGATTCATTAGCCATTTTTGGGGTATATTCCTTTTACACTTAAGAAATTGATTTTCATAGTGTCTCATCTCCTTGTATTTGAATCATTTTACATTGGAAACCTTTTTCTTATCCATAAAATCACAAGAATAGTGTCCTTTCTCTATAAACTTATAGAAAACTCCCATTCCATTTAAGAAAGTATTAGAGTGATTATTTTAAAAATTATTACATGTGGGAAAATACTTATTTCCATTCTTACCTTTATCCATCTTTTCCCAATTGTCCTCTTATTCCTATCATTCCCTCTAAAGCCATAATACTTATAGAATTATTTCTTTATCTCTTTAGCACATGATACTATATACTCATATGATAAGAATTATTTGGAGAATACTTCCCTTCAAAATATTGGATTAAGACCATAAAATAAATGGTCATTATTACTCTTTGGATAATGTTAATTTATGAGATTCACATTAATTATTCTAGGATACATTTCTAAATTATGACATAGACTCTATAAGATCTTATCATGTATTATCCCAAAACTAGTGAAATACATAACATAAATTGAAAAAAATATTCGTAGCTAATCTCATAATTATAAACATGGTTTCTTTGGGATTTTATTCTATACATATCCTCATATTCTATCATAGTATTATGTTATATAATATACATTTTTCTAAATCTAGTTTCCAATGTTTCTACTAAACTTCCTTTGATGCAAACTCTAACGCCCCAACCCTAGAAGACCAGAACCAGTGTCTTACTTTATTACATTGTCATGATTATAAAGAACCAAATCCCAAAGGACCATTCAGTTTTGCAGTTTTAGAAATCTAGATCACACACATTATACCCATATTACATTGGTAAATATAACACAAAACATGAAACATAATAAAATGAAATGAATAGCATCCTTTAAAGCTCATTCAAATATTTCTTCTTCATACTTGTGGAATGGAAAAAAATAATGATGAGATCAAATGCTCAATAAAGATAATTAAAACATAATAAATAACAAATCAATGAGAATAGTAATCATGTAAAGGTAAATAACTAATCACACGTTCCATATAAATATTTGGATAAGGCATAATCAATATGGTATGATAGATAACTGAAACAAATGACATTTAATCAATAAATTGAGAATGAAATGCATCCATATATAATTTCAAAGAAAAAATATCTTGGATAATAATAATAACTAAATTATAAATATTGTAAATGCTTAAGTATTGGATGTTATGTTTCCAAGGAAAATTATACCTTTACCTTCAAGATCTATTATCAAGATAGTTTAAACTAATCTGATTTGGCCAACTGATTCATCTCATGATACCACTCATGCATCAAGGGGATTTCATTAAATGATCCCAAACTCTTATAGTTTATGTCCAAATAATTCCTCATATATTGAAATAATAAATTTAAATCATAAACAATGTGCCTTATAAAATATATGTATTTAATAAAAGATACATATTTATCAATAATTCCCTAGTTAATCAAATAATTTTCAAATTGAAAACCATATGTAAAAACGGTTTACAGTTTAGGAAATATTAATATCCATTGAATAATAATATGGATACTTAAGATAAATTTAATATACAATAAAAATGTTCATAAGTAAGTGATTATTTCAAGAGAAAGTTACAATCACAAAAGAAAGTGATAATGCAAAATAATGTTTACCACTTGGTATTTTTTAAGTAAAAATACCTTGGATGAGATAGTACAAATTAAAAAAATTAAAATAACATAAATTATGATTTAATAATTATATTAAATTAAAAATTTTAGTATATACACTGTATTAAAGTTAATTGGTACATAATAACAAATAAGTCTCAAAGGAATGTAAATTAAGATGAAATCCCTTACCTTATGTTTCCTTTTAAGTGAACATCCTTTAAAATTTTGTATAATGTTTTTAATCATGTTATTAACTTATACCAAAACCACATTCATATTTATAATATCATATATTATCTTATTATAATATCTTATAACCCGTTTGTTAATAATATTTCATTATTTTCATTATTTCAGGTGTTAATTACCATGTTTTTCGAGTATGTTTTGACATTTTATTTTTGTTCCTATTGATTAGATAATTATTTCATCATATAAAAAATTTAAAACATTATTTAAATATCATATATAATTTTTCCATAAAGTTTAGATATATGAAATAAAATTCACCATTCATGGAGACGGTAGATCGTACGTATGCTTGAACGCTACTTCCATTTCATTATAATATTTTAAAATTATGTGATATATATATATATATATATATATATATTATCATTATATTATCATATTTATTTCATATATGTCACATATTTTTATTAAACCCATACTTAATACATTTCATGTATAGTGTAAACGAATCACATCGCTTTGAGTAAGTGGTAGTCCACAAGTCCACAAACGGAGTTATCATAATACCATAAAATGAAAAGCATAAAGTTATATGTTATATAAAAAATTCAGAAGAATAAATACATTATAAATATCATATATATCATATAAAAACTATATATATTTCATTATTCTCAACCTTGATAGGTGGTAATGGAAGAACGAACGACATCGGTTCGTGAGGCGGTAGTCCGCCGTACACATGAATGATGATTGTGTGTCATATTTGATGGAAGCGTGTGAAAGTGTAGTTAATACCATTAATATAACAACATATCAATATATTTAGTATATTTATGTTATTATATAAGAAAGATATGATAATAATTTAAGTGGTAGAGAATGAAATAAAATAAAATAGCTCCTTGAAAAATGTTACCTCTTCTTCAGGTAACTTCTTGGGGTTTATACCAAAAGTCTTACTTGGTTTGATTTAAAAACAAATTTAGGCTTATATTATTATGGGATGGATGTTGGGAGATTATTTGGGCTGGGTTTGGATGATCCAAAGTGGCTTCAGAGGTGTGAGAAATAGGAAGAGTGAATGACTTTTTATAGTGGAGGAGTGGCATTCTTGTAAATACCAAAATGTAAACACTATTGAGAGGACACTCTTAGCTCATGTGCCTCCAAAATTAAAAAATAATGGATTAAATTGAAATTATGGTTGATAAAAAAAACTCTACCCCACAAAAGTAAGTGCATTTTTATAACTTTTTCTTTAACTTCTAATTTTTCCCACTTTTACTATTTTGGTTTTTATTAAGGTAATTAGTTTTCTAACCTAAGTAATTTATCCATTAACATTAAATTAAAGTAATATTTATTATAAAATATTGACCCACAGAATTAAAAATATGTTATCTAATTTTAAAAATGAAAATCTCATGTGTGTTTGAAATTAATTTTAAGATAAACGTAAGTAACGTGCAAAAGCACTTCTTAAACCACAATCGCGCTAACAGGATTTTTACTATTTAACGGTCAATATAGTCATTATAATAAAATAATTTCTCCATTAATAGACAATATTTTATAATTATTAACATTTAAAAATTAATTTTACGAATATTTTATTTTTTCAAATTTTATATTTTTTAATAAAACATCATTTATTATAGAATTTATTAATGTCAATTTTTACATTGTTTACTTAATTTAAATTTAAAAATATCAAGACAGTTATGTTATTAAAATATATTATGTTAACATCTATCCTAAATGACATATTCATTTAAAAAAAGGGAACATAATGATTCAATCAATTTTCTTCACTTTTAATATATTTAGTATCATTTATTTTATTTTATTATTAACTAAATAATCATTACATTGGTGTTTCTTAAGCATTTTAAGTAACTAATTAATATATAAAAATTAATTATAAATTATTATGATAAAAATAAATCATTTATATTTCAAAATAATATGTATAACAAAAAATATGTTGTTTTTTCCATATCTCAAGGCTTTATAAATTTTAAAGTCAAGGAAGGTTATTTTTTTTGTTTTTTTTTTCCTTACATAACTTATTATATGGGTTACTTTTATGTAATAGTATCCCACTAACATTTAAAATTCTAAAAAATAGGGTATATGGTCGAAATATGTGCATACAATGGCTTTTGGACTAGTGTCTAGGTCATTTTTTCCCTTAAGATTAAAGTTTCACTACTAAGTAAACTAGTTTTTAGCTAAATCGTTGTAATTAATTTTAATTAATTTCACAAATATTTTTGGCCAAAAAATAAGTTGATATTATTATATTATAAATATTATACTGATTCTAACTATCTATATCAATTTTTCAAAATTCAATTCACATAATTGGAAAAATTAAATTTAAAGTTAATCTTGCATACGTGGCAAGAAATAGAGTTTTTTAAAGTGATAAATGTTTAAAATTTCATTATGTTTTTATATCTAAATTTAAAATAAAAATGATTAAAATAACATAAATTGGATTAATATATGTATAATTTATCTATTATGACTTTAAAACCATTTTAAAATACAATTTAACTTTAATAATTATTTAAACAAAAAGCAATTTTCTATTAAAATGTAGTATTTTTCATTATTCATCAAAAAATGAAACTGCTCAAAAAAATTAACAAAAATCACCCTAAGATAATTTTTACATTTCATATTAAAATGAAGTTTATTTTGAAAAATAAAATTTATAAAATTATCAAATTTTAGTTTTAAAATAGTTTTACCATTAAAAGGAGACAAAACTACCTTTACAAAAATACATATTTTTATGCGTGAAAATATTGATTTGTTCTTATCATGTGTCTATAAAATATATAGGATGAATTTAAAAACATTTTATTGAATATATAATATTAAAATAAATATATAATAAATTCTCAAGATGTTATATACACTTCTAAGCTTGGCCTTGTGTGTCTTATACACTATCGAACGAACTCGGTATTATGTGTAACACAAGCCAACTTAGAGTTGTGTATAAAGAAAGTTACCAAAAAAATTAATTTTATTCCAGGATTATAGTATTGTAAAGTCTTGCGGTGTTACATTATTATCCATCATGGGATATATTTAATAGATATTTACATTCAATGGAGAGGATAAAATATATTTATTAAATAAATATTAAATATACCTTAAAACTCAACCAGCATAAAATCATGATAAATATCTTTCCAATGGTAAACTCCATATCATGAGGTCAATGGAAATATTATAAAATATTTATGAGGTTTTTTTACTCAATTGAATTTTCTATTTTACCCTTTTTAAGGGTTTGGGGTCTCAAAGCTTATGAATGGGATAACTCGCACTTAAGGAAAAACTCAGGTCACTATAGAGATTTAGTTCAATATATATTTATACACATGTATATTTTTATATACATGGAAGAATATCATAGTAGTAAAAAAATAGTTTAACACATCATAATTTTAACAAAATCTATTTAATAATTGACATTAAAAATAATTTTATAATATTAGTTTTTAAAAAAATAAATGTTAAAAAGTCTTTTAGAAATTTTATAATATACAAATCTCATTTTACTCCTAATAAGAAATAAATTTGTAATATTTAACTACTCTCACTTTCTTAGTATAGTTGATGAATATTCCTTTTTCAAATGGAGAAAACTTCATGATCAGACTTCCTCATGAGATATGTAGGAGTGAAAAAATTCCAAATTCCCTAAGAAATACACAAAAGTGATCAGTGGAAGACATTAAAAATTTACCATGAGTAGTTACTTGTAGACAAATTCAATAATATAAACATAAATAAGTGATATTTATATTTGGAGGACACTTCCATAATCAAGGAAAATAAGCCAAAAAATTATAATTAAATGGAATGAAATGACTTCTTTTATTCTCTTAATTTTGTTTCTAGAATTTTCACTGGTGATGAAATCTTATTTTTTGTCTAAGGAATGGTATCATAATTATAATATTTTATTATTAAAAATTGAAACATTTTATTTTTATTATTAAAATAATTGATATTTAAATTATCATATAATTTTGGTTATTAAAATAACCAACTTCATAATTGGATTTCAACATCGGTTATTTTCATAAAATATATGTAAATTTCAACCACTACTAATCTAAATAAGTCTTTCAATGCCGGTTATAAATATAATTGATGTCAAAAGTAACTTATAACATTTTTTTATAACTTTCATTAAAACACTTCTTAAAATACAAAAAGGTTCAAGACCAAACATGCCAAGTTCTCAAAAATATATTATGAAAATTAAAATTAAAGAAATGCAAGGAAGGTTTGCAATGTTTGGTTTGAATTTCACCCCACATATCTCAGTATAATAAGGGTGCACAAAAAATGTGGGATTTAAAAGTACTACATTGAGATCACCGCCACAATTATTCTTTTCAAAATCATATACACCACCTTATTCATCTCACTGTAGGCATGTGTTACATTCTAGAGGAGGTCATCTATAGCTTTTAATCATTCAATACATATAATTTTTTATCCATATTGAATAGAAAAGTTGATTAACTTCATTATTAAAAAAATATTTGTCTCATAATCACATCCATTTCCTATAAAATTATAGAAACATACCTTCACAAAGATAGGATGGGTGCGGAAGACACCACAACATCCCATGGGGCCATGTGTACCTAATTTCATTCCACCAACATTGACCATTATCCATGATGGGATCGAGGGGGATCCATCGAATAGAATTTAACACAGGGGGGGTTTTACTCCTACCAAGAACACCAATAATGTGTAATAAATTTAAATCAAAACATCATTAATCACAAAACCTATTTGGATATTGGAGTCTTCATGTACATATTTTTAAATGGAAATAAGACCAGCATGAATAGAGCAAGCTCATTTATCAAAAGCAATTTAATTCCTATAAGTTTAGGTGAAATAAATCACCACATATATAGATACTAGGATAAAATTATAATCTATTCACTAAATTTAAATTTGGTATTGTGCTTCATTAGGACCACCAACCGGTTGTCCAGAAATAGATAAATGTCAAAAAGTCTCTGAATATATTCCAAAATTTTGGTCACAAAATCATAGTTAATAAGTAGTTGATATATTTTCTCATCATCCTTCAAGAAATAATCGCATATAGATTCCAACTGCAGCCTGGTTTTTTTAGGTGTGCATGGGGAGGTAGTTGGAATTTCCATATTTTCTATAGAATAAGTATTTTTGTTATTAAAATGAAATGTCTTGTTAACTTCAATAACCATGTGAGAACATTCACATCATGGGAACATTTATTCCTGTATCAATCTATAGTTTTGACCTACCAAATAATATTTGGTTTCCAAATGAGGGTATATTTGTCAACATAGGAATATATTAGTATCTCGATGATGGTGTGAGGATGTAGAACCTTAAAAATCTCTTCAATATTATAGATCAAGTCATCAATTGACATTTTTTACTTATTTTTTGGTACCACCAAAATCACCTTCATAGATATGTATAACTACTTTATGATCCAGTATTTTATGTTTGACAGTCTGGAAACAACTTATTTTGAGCAAGACAAGAGTTCATGGTGTGAACCTTTAATGGTTGTCCAAACAGATGATGTTAAATTCCATGTATATCTATTCTACAACTTGGGAGTAAACCTTTCATTAAGGAATTCTAGTTCCCCATCATGTGATGTTATAAGATTCCATAATAATGTTTTAAGTAGTTATTCATTGAATATATTTTAATCATTGATACTTAATCCACCCATATCTATGGGTTTAATGCACTCTTTCTATGCCACAGAAACTAGCTTCCTTTTATAGATACATCTAGTCCAAACAAAATTTATGATCTTGGTCTAGAGACTTTTAATAAGTACACCATGAAATCTATAACTATATAACACATGGAAAAACATGGATGTGATCACTAAGATGACCAAAAAAACCTCCCCACCCAGAATATACTTCTTTCTTTCTACTTAGCTATTTTATTTATGATCTTAACAGAGATTCTTTCCAAATGAAAGCTCTAGAATTTCTCCCCAAACAATGGTAAACTATGGTACATAAATTTTAGGGATCCTCTCTTCACAAAAATGGTCTTGAAAATCCTAATTTACCTAGATACTAATATTCCATAACCAAATATGATGAAATAATCATTCTAACTTATTGATTGTCCTACCACCTATTCATAGAGGCTGAAGATCATTTTTTATTGAAGTTAAAGTCCTATTATAGGCTTTCCCAAATAGAAGAATATCATCCATGTATAGAATATGTGAGGGTGCATACAAGTTTCTTCAATCCATTTTATTATTATAAAATCCATCTTGGGAAAGGTCATTGATGCATCAGATTAGGTAGTCTTCGGCGATAGAAAATAGAAATCATGAGAGATGTGTCCCTATTTAACACCACTTGAACACTTGAATAACCCTCTTGGAGATTCATTTATGATAATCAAAAGTCTAAAAATCACTATTATAGCGGTGATAAGATTAATTAGAACTTGTACATACTACTTAAATTGAGTATAAATGCCCATTTTATCATGTTTAAAGACTTTGAGATATCAATCTTAAGTGAAATGTTCCCATCATTCACTTTCTTCCTCCTTAAGTCAATGCCTTACAAGGCAGTGTAAAGACAGTTATAGATACTCTTACTAGGTATAAACCCAAATTTATTAGGGGTGATAAATATCCCAATAAATCTTTCCAACCTTGGGGTTAAAACTTTATTAATGTTATTAGGAATAGTGTTCCAAATTGAAACTATTCTAAAGACCCTTATATCTATTTCATTTTCCATCCTGGAAATCAGTAAAATGAAGTTGGAGTTGATGTAGTATAGAATTGATGATGAGAGGAAGAATTACATAAATATATTTTTGACCTCAACATGCATTATGTACCAGTTGAACATAAAGAAAGTTTTTATGAATCCATTGGGTCATGTAACACTTTCCATGTTCATATAGACGAGAGCATATTTAACCTATCCTTTAAGAGGGGTAGCAATCAATGCCTAGTTATAATTATCCTCAATATTGGGAGTAATTATTTTTAACAACTGAGGAGTGTTAGAATTTCCATAATTATTGTAAAGGTTCTCAAATTACTCCACCACATAATTTGAAATATTGTTCTCAAAGGTGAAGAGGGGGTAATTAATCTGAATTACATTTTCTCATCTTCTTGCCTTTTTTTCCTGTGTAGGCAATGAAAAAGCTTGGAGTTATTATCTCCATATTGAAGAAATTTTACATTATATAAATTCTAGATCATCTTTCCCTTGAGGTAAATAAGATCATCTAACATTAAATGAAATTTTAGTTCCTCATGAGTGGGTATAATCTGATATTTATTACATTATTAATAAGAAAAAAGTTGATTCTTAGCATCCTTAATGTACTCATACAACCTAAAAATGAGGTTTTTCTTTTCTCTCTTAACTATATTTGATTTTATTATGGTTCCCATCAAAAATATATATTTTTATTCTCTTAAAAACATTATTCTATCCATTGATAATAACTTCTCTTCATGCATGTATCATTAGCCAAGAATTATTGAACTTAAAAGGGGAGAGGGTTTGCCCTCATTTTTCTCACCAGAATATCTAAAATTATGGGGTTGTGGTCATAGTATAATTTATAAATATTGAACCTATATAATTTAATAGGAGAAATAATGTCATTAACATGATAAAATCACATGTCAAGTTTCATTTCCTACCTTCCATTAATCGAGTATCTTCACCGTGTAAACTCAACTCCATCAATAGGGACCTCAACAAGATTATAGTGGTGAATACAATGGGAGAATCCATTATTATAGATACTTATGAATTTTGATCCTATTTTTCATCAAGCCTCAAAACAATGTTAAATTACCCTATAATAACCCAGTTTTGATTCATCTTTCCTTCCATTGAAATAAAATCTCTCCATATATCTTTTATACTCATATATGAGGTGCAAGAATATAAAAAGATATTGTGAGGGTAGTTATACGCATGATATTTGATAGATAGATGAGTTAAGAGCTCTTATAACATGGGAGGACTTGAATTTTATCATGCTTCAACACCCATGGGGTTTCTAAGGCATTATCATTCACATTATGAGAGACAAAGGAGTACCCAAGTTAGGTCAAATTCAAGGACTTATAATTATTAAATCTTATCTTAGGTTTAGAAATGAGAACTAACTTTTTCCTGTTATTATCAAGAAAGTTTCTAAGTGTTGATACAGTAGGATTGTTCCTGATCCATTGATATTTTCATAGAATAATCTTTATTTTTTCAAGTATTTCATGCCCCTAATTTCGAGTAGTTTCTTATCTACCACATCCATATATGGATTATTCCCTTTTCCTTTCACTTTCCTCCCCTTATTTTTGGTTTTAAAATTAGTTTTCTTTGAAGAATTATATTTTATGCCTTCATCTGGTTTTCCATTAAATAAAAGAGGATGGGAGTCCTCATTATCATTAGCCCAATATTTTCCACTAATTTAGGTGAACTTATTTTTATAATTCATCACCCCTAAGGATGGATCCACACATAGCCACAATTTGGAATACTTTTCCAATGAAACCTGTGTGAAAGTAATTTAACCATTTTAATGATTAGAGAGGTTCCTATACATTATGGCCATATTCTCTTCATCATAGGAGATGCCCAGTTCTAATTTATCTGAAAGATCTCAATTTTCATAATCAGGGAGGGTCTCCCTTGTGTGACCACCTTCTCTTCAATAGGGGAGGCTCCCACTTCCAAGGTGTTTGTAACAAGTTCACTATTTTTTTGTGGTTTGGGTGTGAGAACAGGTAGGATATCATTATCATCCCCACTAAAAGTAGATTTTAGTTAATTGAGGTCCTTAGGATTGGGATCAATTTCATATTGTGGAGGTGTGTCATCAACTCCTTCTAAGTCCACATTAGTAGCATGAGTAATATCATTGTTATCCACTGATTG
The DNA here is from genome assembly GCA_963277665.1 of Viscum album. Classification (NCBI taxonomy): domain Eukaryota; kingdom Viridiplantae; phylum Streptophyta; class Magnoliopsida; order Santalales; family Viscaceae; genus Viscum; species Viscum album. The sequence continues at coordinate 832,156,271 of OY728151.1, read as the reverse complement.
ATCTAAACTCTTAGGAGATCTAGGCTTATAGGAAGTATTCTTTAACTCAATAATCTCGGGATCATGGGTAGTATCCTTGGGATATAAGGCCTTGGGGTCCTGGTCAATAAATTTAACCGCATTTAGATGTACAGCATCAAGTGGGAGATTTGAGGTGGATGGATCATAAACCTTCTCCTTACCCTTAATATAATTACTCTAGTAGTTGGAATCATCTTTCCCTATAATTTTACAAATATTTTAGACCTTAAATATTTTTTAATCATAAGGGAGATGAAAAAAAGGTTAAAATTCATACAAAATTTGGGTCACATTTCCTACTAAATCTATAAAGTGATATTATTCACCATGGTTGTAAGGACTTCCTTTTCCACCAAAGTGAGGGACAAGTCAACTTCAACAAAAAATCTGATATAGTGTCTAAATATCATATTATTGGTATCCCTAACTATCCATATATATAATCCAATTAAAGAGAAAATATCCCATATAATCTAGGGGTTCCATTTTAGCTAATTCGGATTATAGATGCAAATATAGACTTGAGTGTAAGTGTTATTCACATTACTAAGATAAAATATTGATCACATTATTTAATCATAAGGAGGAAGGGCTTTAGGGAGACAAATCCAAATATCCACACTTTACTTTTTCATTAATCCAAAAGTAACATGATATGGTAATATACCCTCTCCATGGCAGTCGTCCTCTATTCATTTAATCCACATATCTCTATAATTATTTTGGAATGATCACAAAAATTCCATAATTTCTCCCATTTTAGGGCCAAAACCTTTATTATGGGAGATTATTTTTAAATCTTAATACTTTCTTCAATATCCTCCAAATTTGAAGAGGCATGATCCATGTGCCCCTTATTGATCACTCTTCTAGAAGAGGGAATGATAAATTTAGAGAAGCATAGAGTCTTTGTATATTTCAAGACCTCCATAAATTTCTTTCTTAGACTATTAGTCTTCAGATTTATTACTCTATTAACCATATTTTTCTATCAAGTTAAACAAATTTTGAATAACTATTTATTCCAAAAAAGTTATAATTAATCTGTGGAAAGATCTAGTTTCTTGCTAATCAAAGCATCAAAAGATAGGTTTCATGCATGATCACTAGGTTTTCCTTTCTCCCTTCCTTGTTCTACCATCTTCACCAGTTCTCACACTACTTACAATAGCATTTGTATTAACATTGATTTTTAAACAATGTTAAAATTCAAAAATAACCAATGTTAAAAATGTATTATTCTATAAGGGTCATGTTAAGGGATTAAAAATAAATTTACATTGAAGTGGGGTTTCATTAAACATAATATATCACCTTGGTTTTCTTTAGTGTTATTTTTCAAGAAGTTGGAAGGAAGATTGAGGTTATTCATTGATTATCAATCTATGAATTGTCTAAAATTATAAAAAAATTTAAAGATAAACACATTATAAAAACAACATTTTGATGATGAAATGAAAATTTTAAATTCATAATGATTCTATTTAGAGTCATGAATACCCTTACTGTATTCATGGTATTGATAAATTTTTTATTCCAATCATAATTGTTTAGTTTATTGTAATACCAGTGATTAAATTGTTGTTTACTCAAAGTTAGAGAAGAAAGTGGAATATCTTAGTATATTCTTGAAATTTTTAATAAAATTTTTTTATATAGAGAGTTATCAAAGTTTAATTTCTATATATGTGGGGTTTATTTCTCATATCATATTATTTCATAGTAGATTATTATAGTAGATCCATTAAAGATTGGGCAAATAGTTGTTCAGAATACACCCAAAAATTTTAATGAGGTGTGAAGTTGTATATGATTAAATGAAAATTATAAAAGGTTTTACCTGATTTTTCTTAGATTGAGACTCAATTAATAACTTTGAATAAGAAAATTTGATCTTTTTTTATTCTAAGAGTTAACAGGATCCTTTTTAAATCCTAAAGGATAAGTATACAAGTGCATTATTTCTTCGATTTCTAGAAGAGGGGGTTTCATATGAGTTAAATTTTGATGCTTTAAATTTATATTTGGGATGTTTATTAATGGATTGACAATAATTTATCACATATATATCAAGAAAAATATTACCTAAGGAATGTGATAATGATACTAATGGTTTGGAGTTAACAATATCAATATTTTCTATAAAGTTATAGATGCATTGTTTTATTGATAAATGAATTATGGTTTATATGGATCACAATATCTTGATTTATATTTTCAATTAAAGTAAATATATGAAAAATAATATAGATATAGTTTATTTGGGGTTACGAATTTGATATTACCTATACTCTAAGAAAGAGTAGCGAGGTAGGTGATACTTTGAGTCAAAAATATTATAGTGATAATTCTCATAAAGAAAAAGATGAATGGAAGATGATTGAATTATTGGTATATTTTCACCTTGATATTAATTATATTAATATAATAAAATTTTATCATCATATGTAATTGTCTTATTGATCGCATAACGATTCACTGTTCATTTCCACCCTTATACCACTGTGTTTAATTGATTTTGTATCATAAATTAAAATTTTAATAACTAATTGAACTTTATGTTTGATTAAATTATTTTGTGTTAATAACTTTTAAAAAGGTTACTTTTACTTTTTTGGATGATTTCATTGTAGGCGGAGGTGATTTGGAGGCTCATGACGAAGTTGAAGAAAAAAGGACCAAACTGTGCAAGATTCTAAGAACATCAATAGACTAAAATGGACATTGAACATGATCCGTACATCCAATTGGGATGAAATTATGTTATATTATCCAAAATTAATTGGGATAAAAGTATTATTAATATACACAATACAAATTCATCCATTAAAGTGCCCAAAAAAACTGATTTTTCTAGGGAACCAAATCTTCTCCAAGTCAAAAGATGTGTTTGGTATTTCATCCATATCTCAAGATGTAGTTTTCCAAATAGAGCCAAATTTTCAGTAGAAATATTAAATAGTTGTTTAAACAACTTTTTTGTTTTCTTAAAATCTAGGTAAGAATTTATGGCCACTCAAAAACATGATCCAATTGGATTTTTGAAATATAGGGGCTCAAAACCACCTTCCACTTTGCCTGTAAAATGGACCCTTGGGCAGCCCATTTGTAAGTTCAATCATGAGGAAATGTGAGTATATTTTAAATTAATTTAGCATTAATACATTCATACTAGAATTTATGGATTCCCCTATCCACATAGGGGGGTCAAGGATGAAGGTGAGGCTCCACCCGAGCCTCATCCTCCTCTCGATGGCGAGCTAAACGGTGGACGGTAATTTGAGGGAACTACACACACTTGGGAGGGAGTTTTTGACACTCTTTATGTTGTTAGTTTTTTTTTAATTTTTGTTTGAAACATTTAATTTAAGTTTTATCTTAACATTATACTAATTTGAATTCTTTTTTTTTGGTTTAATCAAGTGAAACACTTTTTATCTCAACACCGATTAGGTTGAGATTTCAAGTGGGAATCTTAGGTTGATCTGATTAGATAACACAAGAATCCTTTTTCACATTCTCATTCATGAGATATCATTATGATTTTTTGGACCTTTTTTTATTCTTGAGGTCTAAACCTTGAAAATATGATTGTTGTTTCAAGGATTGGTTATTTGTGCATCGTTTTAAGAGCCAAGAGGGGAATTGAGATCTTGACAACCCTCAACCAAATAATTCCATTAAACCATGGGAAATTCTCAGAAAAATGAACTATCCAAGATTTGTATTGAACTTAAAATTAATTCATTCTATCATAATTCTAAAAACACCACCTTCATTTTTCAATAATTAAACTCAGTAATTAAGTCATTTTATTTTTAAAAATATTTTAAAAACTATCCCCCTCTTTTAGTAATTTTTATTAAAAATACACACTTTAAACACCCAATTGTCCTTGAGATATTACCTAGGGTCTTCTCTATACTATATATAAACTTTAAAAACATAATAAATTTTATTTTTCACAACAATTAATTCAAATTTTGGCATTGTTTTTGGGGAGAACTTTGGTTTTTAGTGCATGTTTTTTATAATATTTTTCTAAATTTTGTGAATATTTATTTGTTTTATCTAATACATTTACATATATTTTCATGTTTTGAATTATTTATTGTGTAGGTTTTGTGAATAATGTGTTCTAATATGGGATATTTATATCCTTTCAAACCCTAACCAGATACGATCCTACATTAGAAACATCGAGACACACAATAGAACCCTTTGAAGGAGGTCACACTGCACCTTGAGACTTTTCTAAACCCCTCATATTATGGAAAAAAACTTCAAACTAAAATTCATGTGTATAACATGGCTGAAAATAACTAAACACTAAAAGAAATAACCTCACCCAATGTGGATATCCATCCTGCATACATTCAAATAGAAGGAGAAGCACCTGATTTTGAACTAAAATACAGTTTAATTCACTTATTACCAAGTTTCCATGGAATTGAGGGAGAATATGCACATAATCACTTAAATTAATGTTACATTGTGTGTTCAGTATTAAAACCTTCAAATTTTTATTAAGAACAAGTAAATATTAGCTCATCCTTTTTTTCATTATAATACACTACAAAATATTGGTTGTATTATGTTAATTCCCTTATTAGAGGATGGGCGGACATAAAACCCATTTTTCTTGAAAAATAATTCCAATCATCTTGAACTAAAACTATAAGGAAATAAATCTATGGTAAATTAAAAAACAAGGATAAAAACTTCATGAATATTGGAAACTATTTAAAAGGTTATGTTCAAGCTATCCACACCACCAAATAAGTGTCCAACTTTTAATACAATACCTTTATGAAGGTTTAATTCCAATTGAATGCAATATGATTGATGACGTTGTGGGTGGTGTTCTAGTTAAAATAACCTCAATCACTGCAAGGACCCTCATTGATAACACGGAATAGAACACTCAATAATTTGATTCAAGGTTCAGTGTACCCATTCAAGGTGTACATGAGGTGCAGAGTTATAATATTCAGAAGAAGGTGGACGCGAATTTTGAAGAGGTAAGTACCCTTCTCTAGAAAATTTCTATTTCCCAAGGTAAATACCAATCTCCTCCTCCTATCCATTTTGGTATATGTTCTACTAATAACCACTATTCTGACTAATTCACTAAGCTGAGATAACCTTATAAGAGTTGTGAGAAAATATTTCTAGGTCGCCACTATATCTAACCCATTAGGAAAGAACCATACTATCCCTCCAACCTTGGGTGGAAATAAAACCAATAATATAGGAAAGGGGTATTCAAACCAACCTCAAAAACCATGTAACCAACCAAGGTAGAGTATTCATACACCACCACCACACAGAAATCCTCAACCACCATAAAGGAATTTCCAATAACCCCCTCCAAAACATAATCATATCCTAGAATACATTATTAAACAGATGGATGTAAATAATCTCCAATTTGAACAAACCACCCAAGTATCCATACAAGACCTAAAAACCTAACTAGGAAAACTCTCCAACTTAGTGGGTGAAATCCAATGTCATGGGTCAGGTAAACTACCTTCTCAACCACTAGTCAACCATAGGGATAAGGGAAATGTTAGTTCCATCACCCTTGTGAGTGGAACAAAACTAAAAAGACAAATTACTTCTCAACTAGAGTTATCCCCTATGGAGGAAACCCCCATCCCAACCACTAATAATGTTCCAAATGAGGAAAAACTTTATCTAAGAAAACCCCTTCAAAAGGAAAGTGAGTTTCATTTGATGAACCACCAATATAAACCATTAATCTTCCATTTCCCCAAAGGGTCACCCAACAAAGTAAACAAAAAGAAAATAAACTTGATCAATAAATATTAGAAACTTTCAAACAAATAAGGTTAAAATACCCTTGATTAATGTCATGAATCAAATTCCACGATATGAAAAGTTTCTCAAGGAGATTTATGCACACCGAAGTCATATTTAAGGTAATAAAAAGGTGATATTGGGGAGTAATTTCTTAGCATTGATAGAACTATCACTTACCTCAAAATAAAATGGTCCTAGAACATTCTCAATTCCATTCACTATAGGGGATTATTTCTTTTCCAATATTATTCTTGATTTGGGTGCTTTTATAAATGTGATGCCTTGGTCCATTTTCTCATCATTTCAGGTTAGGTAATAGAATTCCATTGTATTTTTTGTACAAATATAAAACAAAAGTATATCACACCCCACTAGTGTGTTAGAGTATGTTCTTGTGAGGTTAAAAATTTTAATTTAACCTACCAACTTTTATGTGGTTAAAATGGAAGATGATAAATGAATGAAAATGACCCAATTATATTGGGGATACCATTCCTGAAAACATCCAAAAACATAATTAATGTCTATAATGGTACATTATCTATGGATTTTGATGGTGACATTTTCCACTTTAACATCCTTGATTCCATGAATCACCCATTAAAAGAGCATTCCTCTCTCTCAATTAATTCTATTGATGTACTCCCTTATCCAAAAAAAACTTATTTTCTCTCCCTTGATCCCATTTTTGAGTTTTCATCTTTGATAGAAATTCTAGGTAATGAATCATGTGTATATTTTTATATAAATTTAGAAAAATTGCATGCATTTTTGTTAGTTGATGATTTCTTAAGCACTAAGGATCCCATGACCATCGATAATACTACTATGCTTGTAAAAACTCATTCCTCGTCTGAGGATGTTACCACTAAGTAGTTAAATGAGATTAGTGACCTATCACTTTCATATTCACTCTCATTAATCCAAAACTCTCCTGAATTGGAACTTAAACCTCTACTTCAAAATTTAAAATATTCATATCTTGATAATGAAAACAATATTCTTATCATCATTTCTAGATCACTCCCTCTAGCACATGAATTGTGACTGCTTGACCTTTTGAGGTAGTATAAACAAGCATTGGGATGGAAACTTTCAAACATTCCTTGTATTATCCCATCAATTTTCATTCATTATATACTGTCAAATGATGAGGCTAAACTAGTGAGGTAGGCACAACATTGACTGAATACAAACCTCCTATATGTTATTAAAAAGTAGGTTACAAAATTATTGGCTATTGGAATCATTTACCCCATATCTAATAGCCAATAGTTCAATCCAGTTCAAGTAGTTCCCAAAAAAACTGGTCTTAATGAAATTAAAAATGAAAACAATGAATTGGTTCCAACCCATGTACATAATATTTGGTGTTTCTATATGGACTATCACTGACTAAACCAACACATTGGGAAAGACCATTTCCCATTTTCATTCATTGAATAAGTGTTATAAAGGCTAGTGGGGAAGTACCACTACTATTTATTTAATGGGTATTTCAGATAATTTTATATCCATATTTCCCCTAAGGATCAGGAAAATACAACCTTTACTTTCCTCGTTGGAACATTTTCATATAGGATGATTCCATTTGGTTTGTGAAATGATTTAGGTACTTTCTAGTGATTCATGGTCAGTATTTTTTTGGATTACCTGTAGAATTCTTGGAAGTATTCATGGATGATTTTACCATTTATGAATCCTTTTTTTATGAATTTTTGTGTAGTCTTGGATATGTTCTACATCACTATATTGAATATAATCTTTTATTAAATTATGAAAAATTTCATTTCATGGTGTGAAAAGGTATATTAATTGGGAATTTCATTTTTGGGGATGGTATCCAAGTATATAAATCAAAATTGGATGTCATTTCTTCCCTACTATTCCACAAAAATGTGTGGGATATAAGGTATTTCTTAGATCATGATTTATTTTATCATACTTACATTGGGGACTTTAGTAATATTTCACTCCCCCTATCCCACTAACTACAAAAAGAAAAATAATTTTTTTTTGATAAATAATGTGAGGAAAATTTTAATAAATTTAAATGGAACATCACATCACCCCCAGTAATCCAACAACCTTAGTGGGATTTACCATTTGAGAACATGTGTGATGCATCTAACTATATAGTTGGGTATGCTTATCACAATGGTTTGATAAAACTCCACATATCATAGACTATTCCTCACACACAATGAACCCTACCCAAGAAAACTAAACCACAACTAAAAAAATCCATTGTCATTGTGTTTTCCTTGGATAAATTTAGGTCATACCTTTTAGATTCCAAATTTATTGTATTCTCAGATCATGCAGACCTTTGGTATCTCCTTAAGAAACTGGGAACCAAACCACATCTCATTCACTAGATTATCATACTTTAGTAATGTAATCTAGAGATTAGTGATAAAAAAGGAGTAGATAATAAGATGGATGACCATATTGGTAGGATCTTATCATCCTCATACATTGAATCATCCTCTTGTATTCTCATAAATGATATGTTTCTTAATGATTAATTGTACTGAGTGCAATATATTATTACTTGGTATTCCAAAATTGTAAATTATTTGGCAGCATCTTGAATTCCTATTGATTTCAAAAAAATAAAAGTTAACTATCTAAAACATGAGTATCATTGGTACATTTGTGATAACCCCTATCTTTAGTGCGTATGTAGCAATCAAGTCCTCAAGTTTTGTGTTCCCGATAGTGGGTTTCATTTTGTCCTTAGGTTCTGCCACCTCTAACTTGTGGGGGCCACTTTGGTCCCCAACGGACTGCTCAAAAGGTCCCTAATTTAGGTCTATTTTGGCCAACATTATTTTAGAATGCCCAAGATTTCTGTAAATATTTTCTTCACTATCAAATAATGGGTAATTTCTCTAACTGAAATGAAATTCCACAACAACCCTTGCTCTTCCATGACATTTTTGATGTTTGGGGCACTAAATTTATGGGGTCATTTCCCAATTCCTTTGGAAACTTGTACATTCTTATAGTAGTTTATTACATGTTAAAATCTGTGTAGGAATGATACATGAGGATATATTTTTCCCAAAAATTTATGGATTTTTTTAATAACCCAAGTTTTCTATAGGTTTGGATTACCTAGTTTCATCATCAGTAACCAAGGTTCTCATTTCTGCAACCAAATAATGCAATCACTTTTTCATTATTATGGGGTTGGGAATCGAATTTCTACTTCTTATCACCTATAAAATAATAGTCAATTCTAGTTGTAAAATAGATAGGTAAAGAAAATTCTTGAAAAACGGTTCAACCTAATAGAAAAGATTAGATTATTAGACATGATGATTCATTATGGTCTTATTGTACTTCCTTAAAGACTCCCATTAGAATGTCACCATATCAACTTGTTTTTGGAAATAGTTTTCACCTCCATGTTGAGATATATCACCAAGAATTCTAGGAAATTAAACAATGAAATTATAATATTTATGGTGCAGGTTCTCGGAAGAGGTTTCAGATATAATAGATAGAGTATATGCATAGAGATTCATATGATAACTCTTGAATCTATAAGGAGTGAACCAAGGCTTCCCATGACATCTCATCCTTCATCGTCAATCCCACATTAGGTAGAAGGTACTCCTTTTCAATTAATGGCTCAATTTTCATGAAAGTAATCTTCATTCCCACTAGTTTGGCCCATACACTCTTACAAATGTGTATCCATTTAGTGTTGTTCAGGTTCAAAATAAAGAAAAAAATTGAAGCACTTTCACAAAGCCATTATGGAGTCCCTAGTAGAGGAACTCCAAGTTCAAGAAGGAACCTACCAACAAAAATCACTAGGTTTTATCCTTACTTCCCACATTATATTTTATTAGAGTGAGGATATTGCATACTCTTGGTATGGGGGATGGATATATTCTTGGGTTAGTTAAGAATTTTCATCATCTTTATTCTTTTTATTTTTTTCTTTTTTCTTGTTGAATAGTATTGTTACCTCCCCCCCTCCTCCCCCCTCACTTTTTGTGCTGGAATATTCATTTTTTTATTCCCACTTAACCATGAAAATTATTAAAAATACATGAGTAATTTTCTTATTTCATGTTGTTTTAACAAAAAAATCACTAATAGAATTTGTGTTTTAGCATAAATTTAACATTGAGGTTTCAATTTTTCTAGTAAATTGATTGTTTATTGATGATATAAATGGTTGTATCATTTTTAAACCTTTTAGAAGAATTTTACCCTTTATGTGAGTAGTTTATGGGAAAATTTTGTCACTTTATATCTCCACATATATTTTCACCCAACCATGAAGTGTGAATTTTTCCAATATAAAAAAAGGTGAATATAAGTTAGGTTAATATTTATCATCTTTCTAAAATTATTTTTCTATATGTTCATTCCTTAATCGATCTTTTTCATTATTGTACCAGATTTACTTATGTGTGTGTACCTATTATCCGACTATTGTATTCCCTCAAAAAAACTTTTAATCAAAAAAATAAAAAAAAAACAAAAACACAAAAAATTATATTGTGTCTTGGGAAGGTCAAAAAACACTCTTCTTTAACCTTTGATCTTGTTATAACTATTATAATTACTATTTTGAGGAGATCAAACAAGGGTTGAGGGATGAGTGTGATATTTTATCCAAGTTGAAATTCTAAGAAAATAATAATAAATGAGGGGAGTGATGAAATATACAACATATGGGAATATATAGGTTAGGAGATTAAGGTTTTACTTTCATGAATGCTTAATTTATTGGGTCTTGGAATTTTATTGCAAAGGATCTAGGACAGGTTCAGTGGATAGAATCATTTAATTAGAAAAGTTTTAAAATAACCTATATTTACTGGATATAAATTGAAAAGAATAAAAAGAAATTTTTTCCATACATATATGTGGAGAATTAGTGACATGGTTAATTTTTGGATTAATTACTTAGATTGGTATCATGTATCTCTTAGAATTTATTTCTAATACAATTTATGAGACATCATTTTCCATGATCACTGAGAATAACTCCTTGGTGTGATTTTTTCTTTAATCACATTGTTGTCACATGTTAAATTTTCAATTAATTTAAAATCTTCATTAAGCTGGTAATATCTCTATGGATCATTTTTAAAATGTTATTTTTCCTAGTAGTTTAATTTTTTAGTGTGGGGGTGTGATCATGTAGCAATTCACTATTCATTTCCACCCTTAAATCATTGTGTTAAACTAATTTTGTATCATAAATTCAAAATTTAATAAAAAAATTAGATTCATGTTTGATTCAATTATTATTTTTAACCACTATTAAAAGGTTTAATTTCCCTTATTTTCATGATTTCATTATAGGTGGAAGTTATTTATAGGCCCATGACAAATTTAAAGAAAAATGGTCCAAATTGTGCAAGATTCCAAGAACACCAGTGGACTCAAATGGACACCGCATCTGATTCGTGCATCTAATTGGGATGATTCTTTTTATCTGATTCAAAATTAATTTTTCTAAAAGTTTTATTAAGACACAAAACCCCAATTCACCAATTAAGGGTCCCAACCAAACTGATCAGTCCAAGGAACTGAATTTTGTCAAAGTCAAAATATGTTTTATGTATTTCATCCATAAATCTGGTTGTAGTTTTCCAAATGGATCCAAATTTTCAGTGGAGAGAGTAAATAGGTGGTTAAAAAAATTTATAGTTTTTTCAAAAGAAATATAAGACTATATATCCTCTCAAAACCATGGGTGAAGTGGTTTCTCAAAATATGGCGGCTCAAAACCACCTTCCATTTTGCCTATAAAATAAAACCTTGGTCACCCCATTTGTAAGTTCAACTAGGAGGAAATGTTGTGATATTTTGAAGTCCTATAGGATTACTCTCCTCATCCTATAATTTATATAGTCCCATATCCTCATATTGGGATCAAGGATGAAGGTTAAGTTCCACTCGAGCCTCCTTCTCTCGATGGTGAGCTAAATGGTGGACGGTCATTTCGAGGGAACTACACACATTTGGGAGGGATTTATGGAAATTATTATGCTACTAGTTTTATTTAATCTTTGTGTGAAACATTTTATTTAATTTTTACATTAATATTCTTCTTATTTTAATGTTTTTTTTTTAATCTGGTGAAACAATTTTTATCTCAATGCCGATTGAGTTGAGATATCAAGAGGGAATCTCGAGCTGATATGATTGGACAACACAAGCATCCTTTTTCAAATTCACATGCATGATATTTCATTATACTTTGGTATCCATTGTTCTATTATTGAGTTAAAAACCTTGAAAACATGATTTTTGTGTCAAGGTTTTGTTCTTTGTGCATCATTTTAAGATAAAAAGGGGGAATCAAGATTTTGAAAACCCTCAAGAAAATAATTCCATTAAAACATGTACAATTTTTAGAACAATGAAATATCCAAGATTTGTAGTGAACTTAAAATTACCTCATTCTATCATAATTATAAAAATACTACCTTTCTTTTTCAACTATTAAACTCTTTAATTAAGTCATTTTATTTTTAAAACCATTTTTAGAACCACCCCCTATTTTAGTAATTTTTATTAAAAATTCACACTTTAAACTTCTAATAGTCCTTAAGAGACAACCTAGGTCCTACCATATAATATAAATAAAATTTAAAAACATAATCTATTTGACGTATCATGAAAATTTTTTCACTTATTCATTGGTATAATAGGTGAAAGGGTCTTATTTTGGTGATTATAATATTGAAGTATAAAAAGATTACATTATTCAGGTTAATGCATTGAATGGTTGGCCTAAATGTGGGCAGTTTCATATCACTTTATAAATATTATTATATATCCTAAAATTATGTGTGACAAGAATATATAATAATTTTATAGTTTTCCTCTAATAGTGAATTTTGGAGTCGAAACAATCTATCTTGTTATTCTTTAATAGTAGTGGTGGCACGGAGTGAAGAGATCGATAGTGGAACATGTGGATAAATTCTTGACCTATCAATAGGTAAAATCTGAACAACATGTACCAACTATTTTGAGATATTTATTTCGTATACCATGGTGTAAGTGGTAATATATATCTATATTTTTTTTAATAGGTTACCACATACATCTAAGTGTCATGTTTTCATTTAAGGTGATGATATTACCTAAAGAACATTTTTATGTGATATAAATAACCCAATAATATTTAATGATTTGAAAATATCATAAGGGGTTGGAAATGAATGGTTTCATGTGTATTTTAATATTAATCATAAGGTATTTTTGGGGTATTAATAATGAATGGAATGGAAAAATATTTCATTTCATTGCCTTCAATAACCTAAGAAATCGTAGAGTATGATTGGCCCAAGTCATAAGAATCCTTCCCCATGCATTTGTAAGGTGTGATTTCCATATCACATGGAAGTTTCATGGTGTTGTATTCAAATGTTTGGGTAGTAAAAAATTAATATTTTATGTTTTAATGAATCATTTTCACATTTATCTATCATTTAATTAATAGTTACATATGATATAATTCATGGGAGTTAGATAAATTCATGCATATGATACATGTATTAGTCAATTCATTAACTCATGCGTTATAACACATGTGTTAATGTATAAATCACTAAGGACAATACTATAGGATAATGACCTATTCTATGCGATGGAAGTGGTTTGAGTACTTTCAAGATACTTAACTGATAATCTCTAGTTCTCTATGCTATTTTTTTCTTCTTCCATGGCATAGTGAAATGCTAGAACATCATGGACTGAAGGGGAGCCTCGCTTATATGAAGAGTTATTCGTCATCCTGTGGATGTCTTTGGAAGTGGTATTCCTATGGAAAACACTTATGTGATCATCATCAAACATGTTATAAGGTTCTCATTCACATATAAAGATAATACAGTGGCTCTTCGATCATAGTTATGCATGATTTACAGAAGTTATTCATTTCCATTTTTTCATATTTTCCACATTTCTTAGAATTGTGATATTATTCTCGGTATTTCAACTACTTGTTTTTCTTTTAATAATTATATTATACCCCCATTGAATCTTGTAAGTGGTATTAGATCTTCACATGATTTTAAAACCATGAAAACGTATAGAAAATGAAGTTTGTGTATATTGTATTTCCTATTGTTCTAGAAGTCAAAAAATATGAATGGATTTTTGTACTATAGATAATTATACAATATAAGATATCTAAAACCAAAATATAGTATTAACTTGCAATATGATATATCATAGGCATCAATATATTTTAAATATTTAGTTTTTTCACCAGTTGTTGTATATAACTTCACCATATCATAAAATACGATAGCTTGTGTGAGTTTACCAAAATAGAAAATCCTATCATAAAAATGATATGATGCATATAGTTAAATACAATATGCTAGTTCTGAGGTTTTATATCGTAGGTTTTGATTATATATTATTGAATACGAAAAATAATGTACCATACTATAGATTATGATATAATCTATATCATAATATATGATTTGTTGAGATAATTAATTCTTCTTAAAATTCAACTATAAATAGAATATTATTATTTGTAAAATGTTTATAAGTAATGATAAAATATATTTTATGGATATTTATTTATTTATAAATTAATTAATTATAATGATTTTATAATTATATAATTAATGTTTATGTGATATTTATTAACAAATATTATAAAATATTAAGTGTTGATATTTAATTATCTTTTATAAAATTATATGGAATGACTTATGAATTAAAAAAATCTTTATTTAGTAAACATTAGGGGTAATTTATAGTGTTTATTAATTATAAAAATAAGGAAAAATGTAGTGTTTATATTTAAATTACTAATTTTTCATAATTAATTAATTTAAATTATTTAAATTAAAGCCTTATTTTTTGAAATTATTTAAACCTCATAAAAAATATTTTTGATAATTTATTTGATCAAGGTTTAAATAATTTTAGGTATGTGATATTTAGATTATGTAAAAATTTACATAATAGTGATTGGATTGTAAAATGTTTATAATTCATAAAATATAATATATAATTAAATTAAAATGGATTATAATAAATAAAATAAAAATTTCATATTATGAAATGAATATAAAGTGTTTATATTCAAAATTATGGAATATCCATAATGAATAAGATAAAATTATAAAGTTTTTATAATTAGATATTTTTATGAATTTTTCATAAATGATTATCTCATATTTAAATATTTAAAGTGTTCGTTTATTCAAAGGATATTCCCCACTTGATTCATAGTTATAAATTATTTATATTATGAATATATATATTCATTAGTTTAAATTGTTTAAATTTCTTCTTATAAATTTTTATTCCTTGCATTACATCATAGGTATGATTATATAAGATTTAGTTTTCATATACCTTGACCTCAGTTTCTAGTTTAAGTTATTATATTTAATTATTCTATTGAATATAGTTTATATATATTAGGTGTTAGAGTTATGATGAATTTCATTATCTCTTGAGTAAATAATCCCTAGGTAGAGGGAATTTTGGTCGGACTTCCCATTGGCCTGAAGGATTCTTCCTTATTCTAGGAAGGTGGGGTTGGATATCTTTGGTACTCAGATTACTCATGTGGAGATTGAAAATATCACATAATTATAAAACTTTTAATAAATAATTAATATACCTTATGTATGAGATGAATTTAGATATTTTTAAACATGTTTGGATTCTATTTTTGGGTGAGTAACACAAAATGTGGGTTGTCTAAAGAGCTATGCATTAATATGATTTGAATATATTTATTTAGTGGATGGAATAGGATTAAAAAACTAAATTTTTAGAAGTATATAAAAAGGAATAAGATGATATATGGTAGTTAGGTTAAATCCCATTTAAAATACCTAATGTTATATTCTTTCTAAAGTAGCACATGTTAATACCTTCATCAATCAACCAACTAGTTTCTACAAAATCAAGGTTCCCAAGGATTATCTTCTATAAGGTATGGTGTAAATGAATATTCCTAAAGGTTAGGTAACCAAATTCTATTGTGATATTTTGGTAACACTTATATAGGAATCCATAATAATTAGGATACCAAAGGAATGGAGTTCAATTTATTCATTTAATGGATTGGTTAAAGATATATCCACTCAACTATTCAAGAGTCATATATGATATGATTGGGTTGATTCCCTACCTAAATATCTAATTAGTGAGATAAAAACTAAATTGGAATCATTGTTTAGTAAAATATGGATCTTATACCACTAATGGGTATTATGAATTCAAAAGTGACCATCATTTTAATAGGATTTCATTTTAATAAGATTCCTTAATAAATGGTAATAAAATATGATACTTATCTGATAAAAGCTTTTGTTGTAGATATTTAGAATCATCATCATCAAACATAAAATTTGATTCCAATCCTAAAGTAAATATAATATTATTGTATGTGACTCTTAAAATTGGTAACTTAATAAAATTCCTTAAGTGAAAGAAAATTATTTGTGTTAGAGAAATACCTTCCTAAGTAACCAATGGTTGAAGTTGTTAAACAGGTGAATCTATTTTATTATGAAGTATAGAATGATTCAATTGAGGATTAAAATTCATTTGATACTAAATTACCTAAGTAACTTTAGTCTCATATACTCAATATGATTGGGTATGTCGATTCATACTCAATATGATTGAGTATGTTTAATGACTTATAGAGACTAATGGTTTTCTAAAGGATTATTACTATTAAGGAAATCAACTTATTTTCATTTATGGAATTTTTTTGATAATATGGATTAATTCAATAAAATTTTACCCATTATTATCAAATTTTTGAGAATAAATGAACTAGTCTTGTGATTTCTAGGTTTTGGTATTGTATCGATCTTACAAGTGGGTAAATTTTCAAGCTCAAAGAAGAAAAGTTTATTGGAGATTCCAAAAAAATTCTTCGAGTAGCCTGTTAATTTTATTGAAACTCAAATGTGTTATTTGGAAGGAGGGGTAATGATTTCATAGGATAGAATTGTTTTTAATAACAAAAGTTCTTTTGTAAACTCCATGTAGTTTACATAATATGTAATAATGTTATATAAATCAATTCATTGGTTTTGATGGCTATATAATACTGGATGTATAAATTACAAGTGTTATAAATATATAAGTGTTCAATGTCAAGGGAATAATTGATAGAGACTATAGTTTTGAATTCAATTGATTAAGTAAAGATTTGTTACATCATATATTTTAATGTAAAATATCTTATCAAGCTTATATAGATCTTAAAAGTGTATCTTTATCTCATTTTCATTATATAATAAGAGAATTTGTTTGATAAAAAGTGTTTCTATGAAGAAAATCATATGATTAATTGTATACACATGGTTTATGATTCATTTTATTTTATAAAATGTTTTAAAAATGAGACAAGGATAAAAGTGTTTTATCCATGATAAAATTATTATCTAGATATTTGTTAAAATATGATGGAAGGTGTTCCCTCCACCCATCAGTAGTATATTTTAAGAAATAAAGTCTTCATTTTAGTTGAAAATTATCCAAACACATAGAATAGTATAATAAAATTTATGACATATATATAATAGTTTATTTTTAAAATATTAATACTAAAAGGAAATAATATTTATTTCCTAAAGGAAATAATATTTATTTCCTAAAGGAAATAAGTTTTTTGTATTTTAACATGACTTTCTATAAAGAATATAGTTTCTAAGAGGCTAGTGGGAGTATTTTTTAACTTAAAAAAGTTCAAAATTAAAAAATAAATATTTCACTAGTCTAAAGTTAAAGTGATTTCACTTAATTTCATACATATTTTAAGATATTTTATGGTAAGAAAAAATATAAAGAGTTTTATTTAGTTACTATGAAAAGTGAATATCATTTTTTTAAAAATTATTTTTCTAGTTAAATTACAAATTTATTATTCACTTAATATCTTAAAATAGTTTTAGGGTATAGTGATAAAATTAATGTAAATATTTACATTTATTTACCATAAAAAATTAAAATTCACTTTATCCTAAAGTATTTTAGGATATACTGGTAAGTAATAATATAAATAGTTACATTATTTTTAATGGGAAAAGTTTGATTTAAAGGATTCTTATAATGATGATGTAAACATAGAAAAAGTTTTAAGTAGAAAAAATAAGTTTACATCATAACATTTTTTGTTGTGAAATTAAATAGTTTGAATATGTTCAATGTGTCAAACATTAGTAATATGAATCATAAATCTCATTGTTATTAAGACATACATTATAGGTGTTACTAAAGAGTTTAGTGTGAAAGTTTTATCAAATGGTCACATAGAGATGTTGTAACACCCTATGCTTCTATAGAGAGATATTTTTATATTATTTTATCTTATTTTGATTTATCATGAGTGTTTGAGGTTTTCAAATTGGAAGTTTTAAAATTTGAGAAGTTTTTAATAATCGTGTGGTTATCCATCACAGTTTTGGGAAATCATGTGGAAACCGTGCATTTAGGTCTGTATCTTTGAAGTGTTGTTTTAAAAGGTCTGTGAATGGCTATAAAAACTATACAGGGTCCCAATGGAAACCATGTGGATATTTTTTTTGGTGTATAGTGTGGGATTCTTGGTTACCTTATTGTTTGGTAAACCATGAGGGTGAACAATGTATTGTGACCAAATTTTTATTTTTGTGATTTAAAAATTTTACCTTTTCTTTAAATCCTATAAAATACCTTTCTCCACTCCTTATAAATCACATGGATTCCCTATACAATCCTCTCTATGGTGTGACACCCCTCCTATGGTTTCCCTCTATTCGTGATGATTTCACCAAGATTCCTTCACAATTCTTGGTCAAAGCTCCTAAATAACTCTCCTCCCCCCTATATTCTTTCACCATTATTGGTTTCTCTTCAGCTAATTGCTATGTTGAAAATTTTTCCTACCATAGGGTGTTGTATTAACCTAATTTTTAAGGTTTCCTTGATTCCAAGGTGTGTTTTCCCTTATTCTAGTCTTTTTTATCCAATATTCAAATCATTGGACCATCTGTCGTTGGTTTGAGATAGGTTTCCCCATGTTTAGAAATTTAATTTTAGAAATAATAATTTATTGTGTTATTAAATTATGTGGTAATTTTATAATGATGGTATTAAATATTTTAAAGTAATATTTTAAAGGAAAAAGGTTTTACTTTATTATCATTTTAGTGTTAAGGATTTTATTATTTTTAGAACACGTTGAAAACTTGTTTTATTAAACTATTCATGCCACATGTTTAGAAAATTATCTGAATGTATCTTTTAAAATTAAAGTGTGTTTATGAAATATTTATTAGGTTTTAAAAATTATTCCTAAAAAAATTTACTCAGATTTTTAAGTGGTACTTGGAATTCCAAGTATTTTAAAATTATTTAAAGATTTATTTTTTAAAAAAAATGTGTGGCCTAAAAATGTTTGACCCCTTTTATGTTGTAGGAAGGACTAAGAATTAATGTTTTAAGAATTAAGTTATTTTTATATAAATATATTTAATTCCTTAAATTTATTTCAATGGTTTATTTAAATTATAGTATTTTAGATATTGTTTTATAAATGCATTTAAATTATTACAAAAAGAATTGGCATCCTGAGTGGATTTTGAGACGGCATGTTTGGTACCTTCAAGTGGTTTTTCAAATGTGTGATTATATAAAACTCTCCTTATTCAGCTTGAATTATCTACCATTTCTATGGGTGTTGTTTTATGTATGTGTTGATCAAGTATTTGAGCTCTATTTCTTGTGAGCATGATGGAGGTGATGGTGATCTATTTATTATGATTTTTTATGCTTGTATTAATCACTGATTATTGTTCTACTCACCTCCACTATATTTTTTCATGGGAACTTGGATAGTTAAGTGGGAAGTATAGAATTATGTTTCACTAGTTAGTCACATGCTACTAGTGTCCCCTCTAGATAGTGATATAGCTAGATGGGGTGTAACATTCTAATGAGGCTAGGTGTAGGCTAGTTGGTTGGATTGTGTTAGGATGTAACATAAACTAGTATGTTGGTTCTATTTAGTAAATTCTTGGATTTCCTCACTTTAGGACCTAGAGTAGATCTTTTGAAACCTCTTATTTAGTTAGTGTATTTATTTAGGGTATTTCCTTTGTTTATTTTAGATCCCAAGGTTATATAATGTTTATAGAACCTTGGTCTCTTTCTTATATTTCTTATATTATTTATTCTTAGAAAAAAGTGACCATTTATTAATATTTTACTCATGTATCATGCATTGGTTTTCTAGATAATTTTTGGAAATGGTTTCTATTAAAATATTTCTTAAACAAAAATAGTTTTAAAAATATTTTTTGGTAAATTAATTTCAAAAACAAACTTAAAAGGAGTGTTTTGGTTTTAAAAAGAGGCATGGTCTAAATAAATATTTTCTAACTCATTTTTTTTATTTAATAATTATGCCCGCGGGCCTTGTAAGGGTTCCACCTCACCCCTTAAAAGTTGTATTATCAAAATAAATAAAAAAATGAAGGCCTTTGGCCCATAGGAGGATTTATGAATGTTATTTTGGATTTTGTGTAAAATGAAATGGAAAACCTACTTTTATATTGTATTTAAAAATAGATTAAAATGGATTTATAATTAAATGTTTTGCATATGAAAGGAAGTTGATGATTTACTTATCATGTTTATGCTCATGCCTATTATATTTTAGTTTCAAGACTTTAATCATCTCTTGTTTTCTTATGGATCATGTCCAGTGTTAGGTTCAGTTAGTGACCAGTGAGGATTTGAGGTTAGAATTTGTTTTCTTTTGTTATTTTCTTTATTTAATCAGTTAGATAATCTAATTTCTTAATTTTTAGGATTTCCATATTGGTGAGACATTTATTTTTATAGAATTTTCATCCAGTTGTGACCTTTAAATTATTTATTTAGTTTCCTTAATACACCATAAAATTATTCCTTTATTCCTTTTAGTTATGGTTATTAGTGGATATAAATTATAAATGTGTAGACTAAGTGATATTGGTGGTGACTAATTTAGTATAGGGAGCTAGGGGTGAGTAAAGGGATTGCATTTTCTTTAAAATTTGTATATTATATGTATTATTTGTTATTATTCTTATTTGATTTCATGTAGATGTCTAAATCATAGATGGGTTGTGACTGATTTGTTAGCTAAATTCATGTTGTTATTTAAATCTAGATTAATAGAGAAATCATTCCCATTGATTTTTTTATGCCATGGAACTTTTCTTCATCCTATGGGGATCAGACACACCCCTCGGGTTAGTGGTGAACTAGCCCAGGACTATTCGTTACAAATGGTATCAAAGCCTAGGTTCTATGATGGGGGCTTCATTTTTTCAGTTCCCCGTTTTCAATTTGGGGTCTCTTGGTATGATTAATTTAGGATTGTTTTTGGAACTCATGAGGTGGGTATGGGGAGAGTCTAGATAGATCTTTCTTTCCTTGAGCCTTGAATTTCCATGGGAAGGGGGATTTAAATTTTGAATTTTGAATTTTATTTTTATTATCGATGTTGGTGTTTTTGATCCTCACTAGCATGATTGGGTTTCCTTAGGGGTTAGGTTAGATTTTTGGGGAGAAACAAATGGTATGAGTTTCATGAGTTTGGTTTTCATGGTCTTATAAACTAGGTAGTGACAAAAATATTGATCTTGGAATTTCTTAAGAGTCACTACATGACTGGTCGTGGCCCATCAAACCATGTGTCCAAGTTGACTATGATTCTACACCCTGTTTGGTTTTGATATTTTGACTACCCTTGATTGAAACCCAATTCTGGGGGTGAAATCATGGGAATCAGGTGATATTTTGATGATGTGGCTTGTATTTTTTTTATTCCCTCGCTTATGTGCATTTTGTGAAATTTATTTTTAGATAGAAAGGGAGATTTTATAAAATTTTTGTTTTCAAACCAATTTTGTGTGGTTATTTGAAAGGTAGGTATTTGTTTTCTTTTAATGTCTTATAAAATTAACTAATTTAAAAAGGTAAAGTTTGTGAGAATGATTTGGTAAAATGGGTTTTAAAATCCTTTTATGGGAATTTGTAAATTTTAAAGGAAAATATATTTTATTACCTATGAATGGTGTTTTATTATTTTTATGGATTTATTATTATATATTTGTCCCTTAGATATGTTGGTAAATCTTGTATTGATTCATGGGACATGAACTAGTTGAGTTCAAGTCTCGTTATATTTATGGTTCTCCACCCACCCTCCCAAAAAGGTCATAAAAAAGGATGGATAGTTTGTTTTCAAGGGATGTACCAATGGGTAATTTTATTTGTTTTATAGATATAGTTCCTATATTTGGTGGACCTACCTACACTCAGGATCGAGTGGTAGATATAGAAATTTTCTTATCATTGGAATGGTTCAAGGTTTTTTGACCCATTAATCTTCCACTGTGTGGGGTGATATAACACTATTAGAAAATTAGGTTATAGCCACGGTTTGGAACCATGGATATAAGCCCAAAAACAGGGGCTATAGGGTTTTATCCACGGTTTGAAACCATGACTAAAACGCTTCCCATTTCATTAAAAAAACACCCCCCCTGCCTGCACACATCCCTTGCACCCCTTGCACACACCCCCTTGCACCCCCTTACACACACCCCTTGCACACCCCTTGCCCCCTGCTTTACCCCCTTGGACAGCATCCCCCCACCCCTATTGTACCCCCCCTGGACAACACTTCCAACCCCACTGGACAGCACCCCCCTAGACAGCAGCCCCCCTACTGGACCCCCCTGAACAACAGCCCCCCTGTTGGACCCCTTGGATAGCATCCCCCCCTGCTGGACCCCCCTGGATAGTAACCCCCCTTGTTGGACCCCATGGACAGAAGCCCCCCCTATTGGACCACCCTGAACATTATCCCCCCTATTGGACACCCCCCCCCCCCTACACATCCCTTGCACACCCCGTGCCCCCCTACTGGACCCCCCTGAATAGTAGCCCCCCTATTGGACACCCCCCCTACACATCCCTTGCACAACCATTTCCCCCCTGCACCCCCTGGACAACAGCCCCCCTGTAACACCCCAAGCTTCTGCGGTACGCTTCTCTTTGAATAATGCGATAGCGTGTGTTGTACGCAACACCGAGTTCTAACAACCAATCAAACTAGCCGTTATGAATATTAATACCTACTTTTTGAAATTATATATATATATGTTATATTTCAAAATGGACTTAATTTTTGGATTCGGAATATCTAATTTAGCCTAAGATGAAATTTTGGTACTTTTCGGATAACTTTAATATTTTGATGAATAGTGAAAAATACTAAATTTTAATTAAAAACAACTTTTTTAATCAAAATAATTAATAGTGATAAATTATGAATTTTAGTGGTTTTAAAGTATATTTAGAATATTTTTTTACCATTTAATATAATTTTGGTCATTGGACATAATTTTACAATTAAACCGAACATAAACAAGTGTCAATCTTTGGATAGTTATTATCTCTTAAAAACACGCTTTTTTTTACAGCGGGAATTAATTTTAAATTAATTTCTGCCACTTCTGTGTTTTGAATTTAGAAAAATGGATTCCATATTTGGAATCAGGATGTACAAATTGTGTAAATAGGTAACTTTTATTTTTAGACATTTTGAATAATTAATGTGGTAAATATTTTATTTACCATGGTTAAGGGTAAATCTGGTAAATAAGGGTTAAAAAATAATATTATAATAATACTAAATTATCCTAAAACGTGTCCTAGCCTTATTGGTTGATACATGTTCGACCATAGGCATCTTTGGGTCGATTTTGGGACCCCATGGTGCCACTTGTAGGTGATAGGGACACTTTATTTTAATTAAGTTAAAATGAATACAAAAATGACACAAGCATATATCTTTTAGAAAAACAATTATTACATAGGGTTATATATGTTGGATTTTAGATTATAAATATTCATTAAAAAGATAAAAAGATTTCATACATAATGATATTTTATTTATAATTTTTAGACATTAAATTATTTAATTTATTTATGACACAATGATGATGTAGTAATTACTATAATAGTGAAAAATTAAACTAATTGATATTATAAATACCCAAATAAATATAATATGAAACTTTTAATGAATTAAACTAATTTTATAGGATAATATTATATATTAGTATTGATTTAATTGACTTTCTTCGAAGTAATAAATCTTTTATGAGTTTCACAAAAATCAACTATTGAATAGTGTCAAAATTGACATAAAAGAGTTCTTAAAACAAATATTATATTATTAATTGATATTAAATTCCTAAAAATCTAAGGTTCGGCCAAGAGACTTATATCATGATAGTTTCATCATTAATGGACCACTTGGGGGTCTCTTGGATGTATGTAGTAAGTTTATTAACCATATTATATAAAAATACAAAGAGACATTGTAAAAGTGAAACTAATTAACTTAGAGTTAATACTTAAAGATAAGGTTAATATAAGTACCCAAACGTGTCTAAATTCTATTGGTTGAGTTTTTTTCGACTCATTACCACCTTAAAATTTAAATAATCAACTTTTTAACCATTAGAAACTGAATATGAATTTATTATAAATTAATATTTCTAGCTTTTCCAAAGGTGCCCCTCACCCCTCTTATAAAAGGGCACTCCTCCTTCTCATTTCTTCACACCTTCAAAGCCTTTTGGTTCGGCCAAACTCTGCCCAAATACTCTCCCCACTTCCCTCACTACAACCTAGGGGCCTTATTTTTATCAGAAATCCAACCTAAAGAGACCTTTTGATCAAATCAAAAGGAAGAACCCGAAGAAGAGGTAATGATTTCACCACCCTTTTCCAAGTTCATTTCTTCTTCCACTTCTTCTTCCTTTGTTGTTACCATTCTAAAATAATAACTCCAGTATCATATATATACTGTGATGTTATTATAAATATGGTACAACCATATTCAGTATTCTATCCACCCTTTGAATAACATGTCACCATACGTGCGTACGTACGGCTTACCGTCTCCACGTCGTGGTGTAATTGTTATTCAATATAATATTATTTGGATGGGTATAATAATGATGTTTAACTCATGTAAATAATAAATATAACATGTTAATGATTCTGTATATATGATATACCATCCATTTATATATTATTTTAATATCAAAATAATGATATTGTCGCTCGTGCGTACGTACGGACTACCGTCTCCACGAACGCGATGAGATTCATTCTCCATCGTATCCATTCAAGTATAATTATCATTTGATGATTTAAAAAATTATGTTTAAGGACTTGATATCATTCTGGATATGAATAATATACAACCTATCCTTTATAAACATGTCTTACGTTACAAAACAAATAAAATAAAACAAGTAAGTTAACACCCGAAACAACGATAATACTAAGATATTATTATCAAATCAATATTAAAAGATCATATATGATATCATATTAATGTATATGATTCCTATATAATTTAATAACAATTATTTCACCATTATACAGGAGGTTAACCTACCCCAACCAAGGAAAAGTACAAGGTAAGGGTTATTTCACAATCTCTTCATTATCCGAGGTTGTTTATATGTAATAATCTACTGGGATCTCTTTATCATCCACATCCATGTTTTCTTAAAAATGTATTTCAAAACATTTTTATTATTTACAAGAATATGGTTTAAAGTCATTTATACCCTTGTTTTACTTTTTATAAGAGGAATCTTTCCTTCGTTTTCAAAACAAGGTCCTTTTTAACCTTTTCGACAGAATTAAGGTAAGAATGTTTTTTTAACTTATACGGCGGGTGCGGTTATTTTCTGCCGTTATAAAATATTCAAAGCTTTCCTTAAAAGATTATAATAATATTTTAAAGAAAATGTTTTATTTTATATGGCTCTTAAATGATTTCAAAAATAGAAAGATATATTTCTCTAAAAAGTGTTTTGATTTCATCTATGTCAACATCCTTTGATGGATTTTACGCTTATTTGAAGTTGATTTATTATGATACAAAACTTCTATATTGTATTGAAGGTTTTGTGATATGTTTGACTGTAGATGTGCTATTTTTATACCATTCATAGTTTATAACATTTCGTATGCTATTTTTAATATGAATTTTTATGTTATGTTTAAACCTTTTCATATGGGAATGAATTGGACTTAATATGTGACGGGTGGAGCCCACTATAGCTCCTAGATGCATCGGTAGGTCTCATGAGACAAACTAGTGTCTTGGCACAAGGCCTTGACAAAATCTTATTTGTAGTCTTGGCACGAGGCCTTGGCTATGTGGTTATGATAGTCTGGCATTATGCATTCCAACATTATGAAAGTGGTTAGTGATTTTGCATGTGATTATTCGATTAGTAGAATATCCATGTGAATGAGTAAATGGAATTATTTCATTTTATTTATGCCATACAATGTTGAAAGTTCAAGTTTGAAAGGTTGTTGTTTTAGTTATACATTGCCTTAAATGTTTATTCTCATTTATGAAAGTTTCTGCTATATTGTTATCCTTACTAGGCATTTGAGCTCACCCCTTTTCTATGTTTTATTTTTCCCATGAAGTGAAGAAGTAAATTATGAATGAACTGCAGGGATATTATGTGGGGATATGAGTGTCGATTATGGAGACATTATGTTGTTGTAGTAGTTTTTCATTTTATGATGTAATGTAAAACTTATGAATATATCTAGTGTTTACAAGGCTACTAAACCAATCGGTCTTTCGAGATTTGATATTTCTTGTGATCATGCCAATGTTATGTAATAATGCACCGACTCTGGGTAACTAGGGTCGGGGCGTTACAGTTGGTATCAGAGGAAGTTTAGTACAAACCTTGGAAGCTAGATTTAGATAAACTCTGATTAGAGCACGTAGACCTAAGATGAACTTTGAGGATTAGTATAGAAGAACTTCCTAGAATTTTGGTATTGTAGAGATTTTGTGAGTTTTCCGAGCAATACATCCCTGTCTGGATACGAGCAGGTAGAGGCGGCTCTGGCACAGATGTACCTAGGGGTAAAACCCGAAAACACCGCTTTGAGCTAGACTCGAACGGGAACTGGTGCCCGACAACGGGCCTTGCTGCACTCTTGGTTACGACACTCCCGGGGGATATGCTTAGGATAACTCTCATTTTCTTTACAAATCATTATGAAGGGTTTATGAGTATATAATTCCTCAAAGAAAACATTTTTATGATTATGGATTATATCCATAAATAGTTCAATTTATGTCAAGTGTTTTATAAGTATGGGATTATGTATTTTGATTCATAAACTGATCTAGTTTATGCCATTGTTTAGAAATGGAGCCTAGTGGAAGAAATGGAAACCGTATCAATGCACGCACTCCATGTAGGGATTTCCCTCCTGCTCAAGATAATTATAGTGGAGCTGGTGATGCAACTGGTGCCGATCAGCTAATCCCCATACTGGGACAACTCACTCAGGTTATGAATAATAACCTTACCCGTATGGAGCACCCTGATCCACAGCGTGGAGGATCAATGTTAGATCGATTCCTGAGGAAACAACCACCAACGTTCAATGGGAGTACAAATCCCTTAGTATCTGAGAAATGGATAAATTCCCTAGAGAAAATATTTCAGGCTTTGGGGAGCAGTGAAAGGGAAAACGTTATCATGGCAGTTTACCGCCTCACTGGAGATGCTGATCAATGGTGGTCATTGATTCAAAACATGAAGGAAGATGATGAAGTATCAAATATGGAATGGAGGGAGTTCAAAGATATGTTTTTAGAAAAATACTTTCCTCGCGACCATCGAGCAGATATGGAAAGACAATTTCTAAGTCTGATACAGAAGGAGGATGAGAATGTCACAAAGTATGAGGCTAAATTTACAAGGTTAGCAAGGTATGCTGAAGATTATATTCGCAACCCAAGAAGTAAGATTGATCGTTTCTTTGATGGGTTAAAACCATTTCTCCGTCGAGCATTAGTCTCATAATCCTTTTCATCGTACGAAGACATTGTCTCATGTGCTATCAAGACCGAAAAGGAATTATCTAAGTCTTATGACTTTAAAGCAAAGCAAGAGAAGAAGAGACCTGCTGATCAATCTGGGAATGGAAATAAGGGGAATAAGGGAAAGTTTGAATATCCATATTGTGGTAAATGCGGGAAGAAACATCCTGGTACTTGCTTGAAGGGAATGGGAGTCTGTTACAAGTGTGGTGAAAAAGGCCACCAAGCTCGTGATTGCAAGGGGAAGAAGGAAGCTACCAACGTTCAATGCTACAATTGCAGGGAGATGGGGCATTATGCAAATGCATGTCCTAATCTTCAGGAGAACTTACCTCAGAAAAGGCCAAGGGATCAAGGCCAGGCTTATGATATCACTACTGTTGAGGTAGAAGATCTGAAAGACGTGGTGGCAGGTAATTTAATGGTTTCCTCAAGTTTAGAAAATGCATTATTTGATTCTGGATCATCGCATTGTTTCATATCTTCCCAGTTTGCTAAGAAAATTAGATATTTCCAATTTGATTTAATAAGGGAGTTGTCAGTTAAAACTCCTAAGGGAAGTATCATTGCAACAAAGTTTTGTGAATCAGTCCCCATTAGAGCACATAAATGTTCGTTATCTGCTGATCTCATCATCATACCTATGATTGAGTTTGATATAATCCTCGGTATGGATTGGCTTTCGGACTATGATGCGAAGATTTATTGTAAGAAGAAAGAGGTTACGATTCTTGATGATAATGATAAGGAACACCTTATCTTTAGAGCAGAATCGTCACCACCTAATTCTTATTTAGATCCACCCCCAGTAGCTCAACTTAATTCAATTATTGGGGAGGAATAGAATGAAATAACTTTCGGTGAGGAAAGGAATGTTCAAATAGAGGATATACCTATTGTGAAAGAATTTGTAGATGATTTCCAGAAGATTTACCTGGAAATCCTCCAGAACGAGAAGTTGAGTTTTCCATTGATTTGATTCCTGGATCAAGGCCTATATCGAAGACCCCTTATAGAATGGCCACTGTAGAATTAGTTGAACTAAATAAACAACTAGAGGAATTGAGTAATAAGGGATTTATTCTCCCTAGTGTTTCTCCATGGGGAGCCCCTGTTCTTTTTGTTAAAAAGAAAGATGGATCTATGAGGTTATGTATCGACTACAGGGAGATCAATGCTATAACGATAAAGAACAAGTATCCCCTACCTCGTATTGATGATTTATTTGACCAACTACATGGAGCTCAATACTTTTCAAAGATTGACCTTCGATCTGGATACCATCAGTTGTGTGTGAAGAAGGAAGACATTCCGAAGACAGCATTTCTAACCAGGTACGGGCATTACGAGTTTACTGTAATGCCGTTTGGATTGACTAATGCACCCTCTGTATTCATGGATCTGATGAATAGAGTTTTCAAGGAGTATCTCGATGAATTTGTGGTGGTATTTATTGATGATATCTTGGTATACTCCAAAACCTACGAAGATCATGAAAATCACTTGCGCATTATCTTGAAGACTCGGAGGAGGCATGAATTATATGGGAAGTTTAGCAAGTGTGAATTCTGGCTTCAGGAGATTTCTTTTCTTGGCCATATTGTCTCTAAAGATGGAATCTCTATTGATCCTTCTAAGACCAAGGCAATACAAGAATTCCCAGCACCTACGAGTATAACTGAGGTGCGTAGTTTTATTGGTTTGGCATGTTATTATCGACGTTTCGTCCAGAATTTTGCCCGATTGGCTAACCCATTAACAAATCTCACACGTAAAGGGGTTAAATTTGTTTGGACAAAATAGTGTGAAGAATTTTTCTAAGAACTGAAGAGAAGATTAGTCAATGCTCCTATATTGACTCTACCATCGGGGAATAATGGGTTCGTTATTTATAGTGATGCATCAAAGAAGGGATTTGGTTGTGTCCTTATGCAGAATGATAGAGTTATTGCCTATGCATCACGACAATTGAAAATTCATGAACAAAACTATCCTACTCATGATCTCGAGTTAGCAGCTATGATCTTTGCTTTGAAGATATGGAGGCACTACCTCTATGGTGAAAATGTGAGATTTATACTGATCACAAGAGTTTGAAGTATATTTTCTCACAAAAATAACTCAACATGAGGCAAAGGAGATGGCTTGAATTACTCAAGGATTATGATTGCACGATACACTACCACCCGGGGAAAGCAAACAAGGTGGCAGATGCTTTGAGCAGAAAAGACCATGGAGTTTTGAACATGATGAGAATTGAAAGGGATCCAATTTTCATGGATCTAGTGAAGATGGACATGGGAATAACCGGGGAAGGTGAAACATCAATGCTTTTTAAAATGGTTTCCAAACCATCTTTACTAGAAAGGATTAAGATTTCTCAGACCGATGATGAAGAATTTCAAAAGAATATTAAAGTTGTGAATGATGGGAGATTGAGAGACTTTGTGTATGAAGATGGAATTTTGAAATTCGGGAAGAGACTTTGTGTTCCCGATTTACCTGATCTAAAAAGGGAATTGCTGGATGATGCTCATAGTTCCAATTTCTCTATATACTCTGGGAGCACCAAAATGTATAGAGATTTGAAGGAACATTTTTGGTGGGACAACATGAAGAGGGAGATTTCTGATTTTGTGTCAATATGTATGGTTTGTCAACAAGTGAAAGCTGGAAGGCAACATCCTGGAGGAGTCATGCAACCTCTTCCCATACCGGAGTGGAAATGGGACAATATTATGATGGACTTTGTCATGGGGCTACCAAAGACTCCTAGAAGGAACGATGCAATATGGGTTATTGTTGATCGTCTTACCAAGTCAGCACATTTTCTTTCTATAAGAGAAGATCTACCCCTGGAATGTCTAGAAAGACTATATATTAATGAAGTTGTGAGACTTCATGGAGTACCCTTATCGATTGTTTCTGATCGTGATCCCCGTTTTACTTCAAGATTTTGGAAAAGTCTTCAGAAATCCCTGGATACTGAACTTTATTTGAGCACCACTTACCACCCTCAGACAGATGGACAATCAGAACGGACTATTCAGACCTTAGAAGACATGTTGAGATCTTGCTCACTTGATTTTCAAGGTATGTGGGATCAATATTTACCACTGGTAGAATTTTCCTATAACAATAGCTTCCATTCGAGTATTCAGATGGCACCATATGAAGCGTTATACGGAAAGAGATGTCGTACACCAACCTGTTGGGATGACGTTGGTGAAAGAAAACTTGTAGGCCCAGAATTGGTGGAGGAAACGGTGGAAAAGGTGAAAGTAATCCAAAATCACATCAAAGCAGCTCAAAGTAGGCAGAAGAGCTATGCCGATAATCGAAGGAAGGATTTGGAATTTCAAGTCGGTGATCATGTTTTCCTGAAGTTATCTCCATGGAAGGGAGTCATACGTTTTGTTAAGAAAGGTAAATTGAGTCCCAGGTACATCGGACCTTTCGAAATTCTAGAACGAATTGGGGCTGTAGCTTACCGATTGGCAATGCCGCCAAGTCTCTCCAAAGTTCACGATGTGTTCCACGTATCTCTGTTGAGGAAATACATGCCTGACCCAACGCATGTACTCACCTATGAGGAATTAGAACTGGAACCCGATCTTTCCTATTGTGAAGATCCCGTCAGGATTCTTGATACGAGAGAACAAGTACTGAGAAACCGGACGACGCGTCTGGTAAAAGTTTTGTGGATAAACCATAAGATGGAAGAGGCAACGTAGGAACCCGAGGAACTTATGATGAAGAACCACCCGAGTCTTTTCATGCGGTAGTATTCTAGAAATTTCAAGGATGAAATTATTTGAAGGAGGGTAAAATGTAACACCCCAAACTTCTACGGTACGCTTCTCTTTGAATAATGCGATAGCGTGTGTTGTACGCAACACCGAGTTCTAACAACCAATCAAACTAGCCGTTATGAATAGTAATACCTACTTTTTGAAATTATATATATATCTTATATTTCAAAATGGACTTAATTTTTGGATTTGGAATATCTAATTTAGCCTAAGATGAAATTTTGGTACTTTTCGGATAACTTTAATATTTTGATGAATAGTGAAAATTACTAAATTTTAATTAAAAACAACTTTTTTAATCAAAATAATTAATAGTGATAAATTATAAATTTTAGTGGTTTTAAAGTATATTTAGAATATATTTTTACCATTTAATATAATGTTGGTCATTGGACATAATTTTACAATTAAACCGAACATAAACAAGTGTCAATCTTTTGATAGTTATTATCTCTTAAAAACACGCTTTTTGTTTTGACAGCGGGAATTAATTTTAAATTAATTTCTTACATTTCTGTGTTTTGAATTTAGAAAAATGGATTCCATATTTGGAATCAGGATGTCCAAATTGTGTAAATAGGTAACTTTTATTTTTAGACATTTTGAATAATTACTGTGGTAAATATTTTATTTACCATGGTTAACGGTAAATCTGGTAAATAAGGGTTAAAAAATAATATTATAATAATATTAAATTACCCTAAAATGTGTCCTAGCATTATTGGTTGATACATGTTCGATCATAGTCATATTTGGGTCGATTTTGGGACCCCATGGTGCCACTTGTAGGTGATAGGGACACTTTATTTTAATTAAGTTAAAATGAATACAAAAATGACACAAGCATATATCTTTTAGAAACACAATTATTACATAGGGTTATATATGTTGGATTTTAGATTATAAATATTCATTAGAAAGATAAAAATATTTCCTACATAATGATATTTTATTTATAATTTTTAGACATTAAATGATTTAATTTATTTATGACACAATGATGATGTAGTAATTACTATAATAGTGAAAAATTAAACTAATTGATATTATAAATACCCAAATAAATATAATATGAAACTTTTAATGAATTAAACTAATTTTCTAGGATAATATGATATATTAGTATTGATTTAATTGACTTTTTTCGAAGTAATCAATCTTTTATGAGTTTCACAAAAATGAACTATTGAATAGTGTCAAAATTGACATAAAAGAGTTCTTAAAACAAATATTATATTATTAATTGATATTAAATTCCTAAAAATCTAAGGTTCGGCCAAGAGACTTATATCATGATAGGTTAATCATTAATTGACCACTTGGGGGTTGATTGTATGTATTTAGTAAGTTTATTAACCATATTATATAAAAATACAAAGAGACATTGTAAAAGTGAAACTAATTAACTTAGAGTTAATACTTAAAGATAAGGTTAATATAAGTACCCAAACCTGTCTAAATTATATTGGTTGGGTTGTTTTCGACCCATTCCCACCTTAAAATTTAAATAATCAACTTTGGAACCATTATAAACCTAATATGAATTTATTATAAATTAATATTTCTAGCTTTTCCAAAGGTGCCCCTCACCCCTCTTATAAAAGGGCACTCCTCCTTCTCATTTCTTCACACCTTCAAATCCTTTTGGTTCGCCCAAACTCTGCCCAAATACTCTCCCAACTTCCCTCAATACAACCTAGGGGCCTTAGTTTGATCATAAAGCCAACCTAAAGATCCCTTTTGATCAAATCAAAAGGAAGAACCCGAAGAAGAGGTAATGATTTCACCACCCTTTTCCAAGTTCATTTCTTCTTCCACTTCTTCTTCCTTTGTTGTTACCATTCTAAAATAATAACTCCAGTATCATATATATACTGTGATGTTATTATAAATATGGTACAACCATATTCAGTATTCTATCCACCCTTTGAATAACATGTCACCATACGTGCGTACGTACGGCTTACCGTCTCCACGTCGTGGTGTAATTGTTATTCAATATAATATTATTTGGATGGGTATAATAATGATATTTAACTCATGTAAATATTAAATATAACATGTTAATGATTCTGTATATATGATATACCATCCATTTATATATTATTTTAATATCAAAAGAATGATATTGTCGCTCATGCGTACGTACGAACTGCCGTCTCCACGAACGCGATGAGATTCATTCTCCATCGTATCCATTCAAGTATAATTATCATTTGATGATTTAAAAAATGATTTTTAAGGACTTGATATCATTCTCGATATGAATAATATACAACCTATCCTTTATAAACATGTCTTACGTAACAAAACATATAAAAGAAAACAAGTAAGTTAACACCCGAAACAACGATAATACTAAGATATTATTATCAAATCAATATTAAAAGATCATATATGATATCATATTAATGTATATGATTCCTGTATAATTTAATAACAATTATTTCACCATTATACAGGAGGTTAACCTACCCCAACCAAGGAAAAGTACAAGGTAAGGGTTATTTCACAATCTCTTCATTATCCGAGGTTGTTTATATGTAATAATCTACTGGGATCTCTTTATCATCCACATCCATGTTTTCTTAAAAATGTATTTCAAAACATTTTTATTATTTACAAGAATATGGGTTAAAGTCATTTATACCCTTGTTTTACTTTTTATAAGAGGAATCTTTCCGTCGTTTTCAAAACAAGGTCCTTTTTAACCTTTTCGATAGAATTAAGGTAAGAATGTTTTTTTTAACTTATACGGCGGGTGCGGTTATTTTCCGCCGTTATAAAATATTCAAAGCTTTACTTACAAGCTTATAATAATATTTTCAAGAAAATGTTTTATTTTATATGGCTCTTAAATGATTTCAAAAATAGAAATAGATATTTCTCTAAAAAGTGTTTTGATTTCATCTATGTCAACATCCTTTGATGGATTTTACGCTTATTTGAAGTTGATTTATTATGATACAAAACTTATATATTGTATTGAAGGTTTTGTGATATGTTTGACTGTGTATGTGCTATTTTTATACCATTCATAGTTTATAACATTTCGTATTCTATTTTTAATACGAATGTTTATGTTATGTTTAAACCTTTTCATATGGGAATGCATTGGACTTAATATGTGACGGGTGGAGCCCGCTATAGCTCCTCGATGCATCGGTAGGTCTCATGAGACAAACTAGTGTCTTGTCATAAGGCCTTGACAAAATCTTATTTGTAGTCTTGGCACGAGGCCTTGGCTACGTGGTTATGATAGTCTGGCATTATGCATTCCAACATTATGAAAGTGGTTAGTGATTTTGCATGTGATTATTCGATTAGTAGAATATCCATGTGAATGAGTAAAAGGAATTATTTCATTTTATTTATGCCATACAATGTTGAAAGTTCAAGTTTGAAAGGTTGTTGTTTTAGTTATACATTACCTTAAATGTTTATTCTCATTTATGAAAGTTTCCGCTATATTGTTATCCTTACTGGGCATTTGAGTTCACCCCTTTTCTATGTTTTATTTTTCCCAGGAAGTGAAGAAGTAAATTATGAATGACCTTCAGGGATATTATGTGGGGATATGAGTGTGTATTATGGAGACATTATGTTGTTGTAGTAGTTTTTCATTTTATGATGTAATGTAAAACTTATGAATATATCTAGTGTTTCCAAGGCTACTAAACCAATTGTTCTTTCGAGATTTGATCTTTATTGTGATCATGCCAATGTTATGTAATAATGAACCGACTCTGGGTAACTAGGGTCGGGGCGTTACACCCCCCCCCCCCCCCCACACACACACATCCCTTTCACCCCTTGCACACACCCCCTTGAACCCCCCTTACACACCCCCTTTCACACCTCTTTCCCCCCTTACTGGACCCCCCTCGATAGCAGCCCCCCCACCCCCTACAAGACCCCCCTGGATAGCAGCCCTAGCCCCCTGGACAGCGCCCCCCCCCCCCCCCTCACTGGACCCCCTGGACAGCAACGCCCCTATTAGACCACCCTGGACAGCAGCCCCCCTGCTGGACCCCCTGGACAGCACCCCCCCCCCCTACACATCCCTTGCACACCCCTTGTGTAACACCCGAGACTTTTATGAGAAATATTTTGTTTTTATGTTATATAAATCATCAAAGTAATCTTTCACTACACACAACACTAGCTTGGCTTGCTTTACACGCAACCGCGGCCTTCCTCGATAGCTTGCGTTGTACGCAATACCGAGTTTCACTAAACAACGATATGCTATTAAAATATTATTAAAACTAGCCGTTATGAATATTACTAACTGAATTTTGAATTTTATAACATTTTAATTCAACTTATACATTTTCTAGAATGAGGTATAAAAGCAAAATCAGTTTTTTTTATAAAAGAAATATTTTTCAAAAAATACAGTTTTGCCGCCTTTTGATGACACACCCACATTAAATCTAGTTTTTGACATGTTTATAAGTTCAATTTGACAAAATAGAATTCTTCTTTTGAATCAGGGTATAAAAATTTACTTTGGATAAATTTTTAATATTTTTCTGATAACTTTCATATTTTGATGAATAGTAAAAATACGCTAATTTTTAATTAAAAATAACTTTTTTTCATTGAGATAATTTATATGGATAAATTATAATATTGAATGGTTTTAAAGTATAAATATAATATATTTTTACTATTTAATATAATTTATGTCATTAGCATTAATTTCACATTGAATTAATAGGTAAAAACATTTCAATCTTTGGAAATGTTTTAACTTCTAAAACTCATTTTCTTAACAACGGGATTTATTTTAAATTAATTACTGAAACTTATATGTTTTGAATTTTGAAAAATGGATTCCATATTCAGAATCAGTGGGTCTAAATTATGTTAATAGACTACTTTTTATTTTTTGGCATTATGAATAGTAACTACGGTAAATCTTATTTACTATAGTTAAAGGTAAATCGGGTAATTAAGGGTAAATATAAGATTATAAAATTACCCTAACACCTGCCAAAATCCTATTGGATGACTAAAAGTCGACCCATATCACCTAAGGGTCGGATTATATTCATTTAATAGACTTTTTTCCATGAAAATAATTTAATTATTATTAAAACCAAAGAATGTGACAACATGTCACTTTCTTAAATCTTATAAGTATAATAATTTTAATTTGGTGATAAACTTAATAAAACTTTGAAAATGAATATTCTCCAGAAATATAATACAATTATATACATCATAGGAATTTATTTAGAATTTTTAGGGATTAAATAATCATCATTAATAATTACACAATAGTGATGTTGAAATTATTTTATTAATTAAAATACCAAATAAATTGTATTAAAATATTAAAATAAATATTATATGAAATATTTAATGTGATGAACTAATTTTCTTGATAAATATTACATTTTATGAATCTATTAAAGCTTTTAGTTTGAACATATATTCTGTATATATTTTATTTAAATTCAAATAAATGAATAGTTTAAAAATTGACACTATTGTTATTTTATAAAAATAACATATTATAAAATTGTTTAAAAATCACAAAAATATTTAAAAAATTATAAATTAAAATTTATATGGTCTAAAATGTCATAAAGTGTCAAATTATGGAAAATTCACAACACATATGTAAATATTTATAATAATTTAAAATTTAGAATATTATTACCACAAATAAAATTAAATTGATAAATAAGGATAAATCAAGTTGATAATGTTTAAAATAAATTCCTAATTTTTCTAAATTTTATTGTTTGATGAGATTACAACCCTATCTCATCTAAGATTCGTATATGAGTCATTTTTGAAGTTTTTAAGTGGGGTTGGGATTTAATATAAACTAATATTTCTTATATTTCCAAAGGTGCCCCTCTACTCCCTTATAAAAGGGCACCTCCTCCCTCTCTTCCTCACACCAATTTTAGCCTTCAAGATCGACCAAACCCTGACCATTTCACTTCCCCACTTCCTTAGAAACCTACTAGAGGTACTGGTCTTATCAAAAGACCAACTCTAGTGCCTTAAGAGAAAGTTTAAAGGAGGCACTTCGAGAAAGAGGCAATACCTTCAACCGTTTTCTTCAAATTCCATTCTTCTTATACTACCTCTTATTTAGTTGTTTCATTATGAGGTAATAACATAAGTATCACTTATATACTGATATGTTATTATAAATATGAAACAACCCTATTTCACCTCTTATCCATCCTATGGAAAACGAAATCACCGCGCGTGCGTACGTACGGAATACCGTCTCCACGTCGTGGTGTAATCTATTTTCCACCACCACATTACTTGGATGGGTATAATGGTTTAAATAATGACTATATATGATTATTGTAAAGTGATATTGATTCTGAAATAGTATATATATATACTCCAATACAATTCCACAATCATGGGAACGATATCATCGCTCGTGCGTACGTACGGAATATCGTCTCCACGATGTGATGTGACTTGTTCTACATGATCTTCATTGCATAATGATTGTATAAATGAATTAAATTAATTAATATGATATATATTACCCTAATACCATTATGGAAATGAGGTATCTATAACCTAAAAAGAAAAATAAGAATTTATTCGACAAAACACGCATAAGAACAAAAAGTAATAAACACCCGAATAACAAGTAATAATGAAATATTACCAATAAGAAGCTAATAATATGACCATATATGATATCATAAAAATAATTATGATTCTGTAATAAGTCAATAACATTATTTAAATCATTATAGAGGAGGTTTGGACACTTACGAAGCAAATCGGACCTAAGGTAAGGGAAATATCACAATCTCATTTTTATCCGAGATTGTTTATACTTTGGAATTTACTGGGGTGTATTTTATCATCCACATCAATGTTTCCTCAATATGTAATATTTATATCCTTCTAAAATAGTTTATATTCAATTTTACCCTTCGGTGAGTTTTTAGTAAAAGATATGAAATGAATCTTTTGTCGTTTTTTGTACGAGGTACTTTTTGACTTTTCTGACAAAAGTACGAGAAGAATTTTTTTTAACTTATATGGCATGAATGGATTTTTAAATCATTATTTACAAGAAGCTTCCTTTACAAGTTTTCAAGTTTATTTTTAATCAACTTCTTTTAGTTTAAAATTGTATGGCATGTTAATAAAGGAAAATGTTTTTGAATTTGAAAGGATATTTTCCTCAAGAATGGAGTTCAAGTGTTTTATCAAAATTATTTTCCATCTAAGATAATATTGGGTTCTGTTTATATCCCTATTATTACATTGATTTGATTATGTTGTGATGGAAATATTTTTATGAATTCCATTATCTTATATGAATTGTTTTATGATGTCACGATGTTTAAGATTCCCATTTTTATTACATGGTTTATGCAATGATGTATGATTTATGATTTTGTGGCACACATAAGAATGGTATCATTATGAGATGGGTGGGACCTATATCTCCCTCCAATGCATTGGGTAAAGATTTTATATCTCATGAGATAGACATGGCTGGAACGGTAGGTTATACCGGTTCAGTGAAACAGGACTGAAACGAGAAGTGGACTCGGTTCAGAAATGGACTTTGTCCACTAAGATAGTATTGGCAATGAGTCTTGACTAATAAGAAATGATTCTCTATGATTATGTGTGTATGCCACAAAGTTTCATGTTTTAAGTTATGATTATTGTGATTACATTTCACTACCATGATTTATGCCATGTTATGAAATTATGATTTCTTTTGCAGGTTAAGATTTCCAAAATGTTATGTTCTTATGAATATGATGTGATTGATTTTTGTTTTGTTTACCCTTACTGAGCATTTGAGCTCACCCTTTTGTATGTTTTCTTTCCCCCAGGTCAGGAAGAAGGTTATTAAGTAAGATATACCAAAAGGGACTATAGATATGATGAAATAAATGGGAGACAATGTAGATGCTTTATGAACCAGTTGTTTATGTTTCCCAGTTTCTAAAGACACTATACATATACGGTCCTTTCGTGGTTTTGTTATATGTTGTAATAAGTATGCTTCAATTCTGATGTAATAACAATGTATGTAAAGTATGGGTCTCTACAGTTGGTATCAGAGGAGGAACCCAGCCTTAAGTGCACGGTGCACTGCCTGGGTTGAGATGTAGGGCCCACAACAAGGGCGTTGTGCTCTAAAGGGGGGGTGATTGTAACAACCCCAAATGATAAAGGGTTAAATGACTAAATGATATGACGCATGTCAACAAGGTGCACCTTCCTTTTTTGGAGCCTGTCTGATTAGAACTCCACAGTTAAGTGTTCTTGGCATGGAGTAGTGATCAGGATGGGTGACCCTCTGTGAAGTTTCCCAGTGTGTGTGTGAGTGAGGACAAAGCACACTGGAAAGGACATGTGTTGAGAGCTTGCTCTATGGATTTCAAAGGTGGTTGGGATCAACACCTACCTTTGGTGGAATTTTCTTATAATAATAGCTTTAACTCCAGTATTCAGATGGCTCCTTATGAAGCTCTCTATGGAAAGAAATGAAGGACTCCAACTTGCTGGGATGAAGTTGGGGAAAGAAAGCTATTAGGACCTGATCTTGTTGATGAGATGGCAGAAAAAGTCAGATCTATTTAACAACACATAAGAGCACCTCAGAGTCGACAGAAAAGTTATGTCGACAACCGAAGAAAAGACTTAGAGTTTTAAGTGGGTGATAAAGTGTTCTTACGAATATCTCCTTGGAAGAGAGTAATGAGATTTGGAAAGAAGGGAAAGTTGATCCCTAGGTATATCGGTCCTTTTGAAATATTGGATTGTGTTGGAAAGGTAGCTTACCGATTGGCGCTTCCACCGAATCTCTCTCAAGTACATGATGTGTTCCATGTATCTCTCCTGAGAAAGTACATACCTGATCCTTCACATGTACTCAGCTCAGAAGTTGTACCGCTGGAGCAAGATCTTTCTTATAAAGAACAGCCGATAGAGATTCTGGATCGTAGCGAAAAATTCCTACGAAACAAGACAACTCTCTTGGTGAAAGTTTTATGGAGGAACCACCAATTAGAAGAAGCTACATGGGAGCTTGAGGATATGATGAGGGAGAGGTATCCTCATCTGTTTGTTACAGAGTGACAAATTTCGAGGTCGAAATTCATTTTAAGGGGGGTATAATGTAACACCCGAGAATTTTATGAGAAATATTTTGTTTTTATGTTATATAAATCATCAAAGTAATCTTTCACTACACACAACACTAGCTTGGCTTGCTTTACACGCAACCGCGGCCTTCCTCGATAGCTTGCGTCGTACGCAATACCGAGTTTCACTAAAAAACAATATGCTATTAAAATATTATTAAAACTAGCCATTATGAATAGTACTAACTGAATTTTGAATTTTATAACATTTTAATTCAACTTATACAGTTTCTAGAATGAGGTATAAAAGCAAAATCAGTTTCTTTTGGATAAAAGAAATATTTTTCAAAAAATACAGTTTTTCCGCCTTTTGATGGCGCACCCACATTAAATATAGTTTTTGACATGTTTATAAGTTCAATTTGACAAAATTGA
Organism: Viscum album; assembly: GCA_963277665.1. Taxonomy (NCBI): domain Eukaryota; kingdom Viridiplantae; phylum Streptophyta; class Magnoliopsida; order Santalales; family Viscaceae; genus Viscum; species Viscum album. Next base: position 832,115,097 of record OY728151.1, on the reverse strand, counting down.
ATTCTTCTTTTGAATCAGGGTATAAAAGTTTACTTTGGATAAATTTTTGATATTTTTCTGATAACTTTCATATTTTGATGAATAGTAAAAATACGCTAATTTTTAATTAAAAACAACATTTTTTCTTTGAGATAATTTATATGGATAAATTATAATATTGAATGGTTTTAAAGTATAAATAGAATATATTTTTACTATTTAATATAATGTATGTCATTAGCATTAATTTCACATTGAATTCATAGGTAAAAACATTTCAATCTTTGGCAATGTTTTAACTTCTAAAACCCATTTTCTTAACAACGGGATTTATTTTAAATTAATTACTGAAACTTATATGTTTTGAATTTTGAAAAATAGATTCCATATTCAGAATCAGTGGGTCCAAATTATATTAATAGACTACTTTTTATTTTTGGGCATTATGAATAGTAACTACGGTAAATTTTATTTACCATAGTTAAAGGTAAATCGGGTAATTAAGGGTAAATATAAGATTATAAAATTACCCTAACACCTGCCAAAATACTATTGGATGACTAAAAGTCGACCCATATCACCTAAGGGTAGGATTAGATTCATTTAATGGACTTTTGTTCATGAAAATAATTTAATTATTATTAAAACCAAAGAATGTGACAACATGTCACTTTCTTAAATCTTATAAGTATAATAATTTTAATTTGGTGATAAACTTAATTAAACTTCAAACATGAATAGTCTCCAGAAATATAATACAATTATCTACATCATAGGAATTTATTTAGAATTTTTAGGGATCAAATAATTATCATTAATAATGACACAATAGTGATGTTGAAATTATTTTATTAATTAAAATACCAAATAAATTGTATTAAAAATATTAAAATAAATATTATATGAACTATTTAATGTGCTAAACTAATTTTTTAGATACATATGAAATTTTATAAATCTATTAAAGCTTTTAGTTCGAACATATATTCTGAATATATTTTATTTAAATTCAAATAAATGAATAGTTTAAAAATTGACACTATTGTTATTTTATAAAAATAACATATTATAAAATTGTTTAAAAATCACAAAAATATTTAAAAAATTATAAATTAAAATTTATATGGTCTACAATGTCATAAATTTTGAAATTATGGAAAATTCACAACACATATGTAAATATTTATAATAATTTAAAATTTAGAATATTATTACCACAAATAAAATAAAATTGATAAATAAGGATAAATCAAGTTGATAATATTTAAAATAAATTCCTAACATGTCTAAATTTTATTGTTTGATGAGATTACAACCCTATCTCATCTAATATTCGTATATGAGTCATTTTTGAAGTTTTTAAGTGGGGTTGGGATTTAATATAAACTAATATTTCTTATATTTCCAAAGGTGCCCCTCTACTCCCTTATAAAAGGGCACCTCCTCTCTCTCTTCCTCACACCAATTTGAGCCTTCAAGCTCGGCCAAACCCTGACCATTTCACTTCCCCACTTCCTTAGAAACCTACTAGAGGTACTGGTCTTATCAAAAGACCAACTCTAGTGCCTTAAGAGAAAGTTTAAAGGAGGCACTTCGAGAAAGAGGCAATACCTTCTACCGTTTTCTTCAAGTTCCATTCTTCTTATACTACCTCTTCTTTAGTTGTTTCATTATGAGGTAATAACATAAGTATCACTTATATACTGATATGTTATTATAAATATAAAACAACCCTATTTAACCTCTTATCCATCCTATGGAAAACGAAATCACCGCGCGTGCGTACGTACGGAATACCGTCTCCACGCCGTGGTGTAATCTATTTTCCACCACCACATTACTTGGATGGGTATAATGGTTTAAATAATGACTATATATGATTATTGTAAAGTGATATTGATTCTGAAATAGTATATATATATACTCCAATAAAATTCCACAATCATGGGAACGATATCATCGCTCGTGCGTACGTACGGAATATCGTCTCCACGATGTGATGTGACTTGTTCTACATGATCTTCATTGCATAATGATTATATAAATGAATTAAATTAATTAATATGATATATATTACCCTAATACCATTATGGAAATGAGGTATCTATAACCTAAAAAGAAAAATAAGAATTTATTCGACAAAACACGCATAAGAACAAAAAGTAATAAACACCCGAATAACAAGTAATAATGAAATATTACCAATAAGAAGCTAATAATATGACCATATATGATATCATAAAAATAATTATGATTCTGTAATAAGTCAATAACATTATTTAAATCATTATAGAGGAGGTTTGGACACTTACGAAGCAAATCGGACCTAAGGTAAGGGAAATATCACAATCTCATTTTTATCCGAGATTGTTTATACTTTGGAATTTACTGGGGTGTATTTTATCATCCACATCAATGTTTCCTCAATATGTAATATTTATATCCTTCTAAAATAGTTTATATTCAATTTTACCCTTCGGTGAGTTTTTAGTAAAAGATATGAAATGAATCTTTTGTCGTTTTTTGTACGAGGTACTTTTTGACTTTTCTGACAAAAGTACGAGAAGAATTTTTTTTAACTTATACGGCATGAATGGATTTTTAAATCATTATTTACAAGAAGCTTCCTTTACAAGTTTTCAAGTTTATTTTTAATCAACTTCTTTTAGTTTAAAATTGTATGGCATGTTTATAAAGGAAAATGTTTTTGAAAAGGATATTTTCCTCAAGAATGGAGTTCAAGTGTTTTATCAAAATTATTTTCCATCTAAGATAATATTGGGTTCTGTTTATATCCCTATTATTACATTGATTTGATTATGTTGTGATGGAAATATTTTTATGAATTCCATTATCTTATATGAATTGTTTTATGATGTCACGATGTTTAAGATTCCCATTTTTATTACATGGTTTATGCAATGATGTATGATTTATGATTTTGTGGCACACATAAGAATGGTATCATTATGAGATGGGTGGGACCTATATCTCCCTCCAATGCATTGGGTAAAGATTTTATATCTCATGAGATAGACATGGCTGGAACGGTAGGTTATACCGGTTCAGTGAAACAGGACTGAAACGAGAAGTGGACTCGGTTCAGAAATGGACTTTGTCCACTAAGATAGTATTGGCAATGAGTCTTGACTAATAAGAAATGATTCTCTATGATTATGTGTGTATGCCACAAAGTTTCATGTTTTAAGTTATAATTATTGTGATTACATTTCACTACCATGATTTATGCCATGTTATGAAATTATGATTTCTTTTGCAGGTTAAGATTTCCAAAATGTTATGTTCTTATGAATATGATGTGATTGATTTTTGTTTTGTTTACCCTTACTGAGCATTTGAGCTCACCCTTTTGTATGTTTTCTTTCCCCCAGGTCAGGAAGAAGGTTATTAAGTAAGATATACCAAAAGGGACTGTAGATATGATGAAATAAATGGGAGACAATGTAGATGCTTTATGAACCAGTTGTTTATGTTTCCCAGTTTCTAAAGACACTATACATATACGGTCCTTTCGTGGTTTTGTTATATGTTGTAATAAGTATGCTTCAATTCTGATGTAATAACAATGTATGTAAAGTTTGGGTCTCTACAGTTGGTATCAGAGGAGGAACCCAGCCTTAAGTGCACGGTGCACTGCCTGGGTTGAGATGTAGGGCCCACAACAAGGGCGTTGTGCTCTAAAGGGGGGGTGATTGTAATAACCCCAAATGATAAAGGGTTAAATGACTAAATGATATGATGCATGTCAAAAAGGTGCACCTTCCTTTTTTGGAGCCTGTCTGATTAGAACTCCACAGTTAAGTGTTCTTGGCATGGAGTAGTGATCAGGATGGGTGACCCTCTGTGAAGTTTCCCAGTGTGTGTGTGAGTGAGGACAAAGCACATTGGAAAGGACATGTGTTGAGAGCTTGCTCTATGGATTTTAAAGGTGATTGGGATCAACACCTACCTTTGGTGGAATTTTCTTATAATAATAGCTTTAACTCCAGTATTCAGATGGCTCCTTATGAAGCTCTCTATGGAAAGAAATGAAGGACTCCAACTTGCTGGGATGAAGTTGGGGAAAGAAAGCTATTAGGACCTGATCTTGTTGATGAGATGGCAGAAAAAGTCAGATCTATTTAACAACACATAAGAGCACCTCAGAGTCGACAGAAAAGTTATGTCGACAACCGAAGAAAAGACTTAGAGTTTTAAGTGGGTGATAAAGTGTTCTTACGAATATCTCCTTGGAAGAGAGTAATCAGATTTGGAAAGAATGGAAAGTTGATCCCTAGGTATATCGGTCCTTTTGAAATACTGGATTGTGTTGGAAAGGTAGCTTACCGATTGGCGCTTCCACCGAATCTCTCTCAAGTACATGATGTGTTCCATGTATCTCTCCTGAGAAAGCACATACCTGATCCTTCACATGTACTCAGCTCAGAAGTTGTACCGCTGGAGCAAGATCTTTCTTATGAAGAACAGCCGATAGAGATTCTGGATCGTAGCGAAAAAGTCCTACGAAACAAGACAACTCTCTTGGTGAAAGTTTTATGGAGGAACCACCAATTAGAAGAAGCTACATGGGAGCTTGAGGATATGATGAGGGAGAGGTATCCTCATCTGTTTGTTACAGAGTGACAAATTTCGAGGTCGAAATTCATTTTAAGGGGGGTATAATGTAACACCCGAGAATTTTATGAGAAATATTTTGTTTTTATGTTATATAAATCATCAAAGTAATCTTTCACTACACACAACACTAGCTTGGCTTGCTTTACACGCAACCGCGGCCTTCCTCGATAGCTTGCGTCGTACGCAATACCGAGTTTCACTAAAAAACAATATGATATTAAAATATTATTAAAACTAGCCATTATGAATAGTACTAACTGAATTTTGAATTTTATAACATTTTAATTCAACTTATACAGTTTCTAGAATGAGGTATAAAAGCAAAATAAGTTTCTTTTGGATAAAAGAAATATTTTTCAAAAAATACAGTTTTTCCGCCTTTTGATGGCGCACCCACATTAAATATAGTTTTTGACATGTTTATAAGTTCAATTTGACAAAATAGAATTCTTCTTTTGAATCTGGGTATAAAATTTACTTTGGATAAATTTTTGATATTTTTCTGATAACTTTCATATTTTGATGAATAGTAAAAATACGCTAATTTTTAATTAAAAACAACATTTTTTCATTGAGATAATTTATATGGATAAATTATAATATTGAATGGTTTTAAAGTATAAATAGAATATATTTTTACTATTTAATATAATGTATGTCATTAGCATTAATTTCACATTGAATTCATAGGTAAAAACATTTCAATCTTTGGCAATGTTTTAACTTCTAAAACCCATTTTCTTAACAACGGGATTTATTTTAAATTAATTACTGAAACTTATATGTTTTGAATTTTGAAAAATAGATTCCATATTCAGAATCAGTGGGTCCAAATTATATTAATAGACTACTTTTTATTTTTGGGCATTATGAATAGTAACTACGGTAAATTTTATTTACCATAGTTAAAGGTAAATCGGGTAATTAAGGGTAAATATAAGATTATAAAATTACCCTAACACATGCCAAAATACTATTGGATGACTAAAAGTCGACCCATATCACCTAAGGGTAGGATTAGATTCATTTAATGGACTTTTGTTCATGAAAATAATTTAATTATTATTAAAACCAAAGAATGTGACAACATGTCACTTTCTTAAATCTTATAAGTATAATAATTTTAATTTGGTGATAAACTTAATTAAACTTCGAACATGAATAGTCTCCAGAAATATAATACAATTATCTACATCATAGGAATTTATTTAGAATTTTTAGGGATCAAATAATTATCATTAATAATGACACAATAGTGATGTTGAAATTATTTTATTAATTAAAATATCAAATAAATTGTATTAAAAATATTAAAATAAATATTATATGAACTATTTAATGTGCTACACTAATTTTCTAGATACATATGACATTTTATAAATCTATTAAAGCTTTTAGTTCGAACATATATTCTGTATATATTTTATTTAAATTCAAATAAATGAATAGTTTAAAAATTGACACTATTGTTATTTTATAAAAATAACATATTATAAAATTGTTTAAAAATCACAAAAATATTTAAAAAATTATAAATTAAAATTTATATGGTCTAAAATGTCATAAATTTTAAAATTATGGAAAATTAACAACGCATATGTAATTATTTATAATAATTTAAAATTTAGAATATTATTACCACAAATAAAATAAAATTGATAAATAAGGATAAATCAAGTTGATAATATTTAAAATAAATTCCTAACATGTCTAAATTTTATTGTTTGATGAGATTACAACCCTATCTCATCTAAGATTCGTATATGAGTCATTTTTGAAGTTTTTAAGTGGGGTTGAGATTTAATATAAACTAATATTTCTTATATTTCCAAAGGTGCCCCTCTACTCCCTTATAAAAGGGCACCTCCTCCCTCTCTTCCTCACACCAATTTGAGCCTTCAAGCTCGGCCAAACCCTGACCATTTCACTTCCCCACTTCCTTAGAAACCTACTAGAGGTACTGGTCTTATCAAAAGACCAACTCTAGTGCCTTAAGAGAAAGTTTAAAGGAGGCACTTCGAGAAAGAGGCAATACCTTCTACCGTTTTCTTGAAGTTCCATTCTTCTTATACTACCTCTTCTTTAGTTGTTTCATTATGAGTTAATAACATAAGTATCACTTATATACTGATATGTTATTATAAATATGAAACAACCCTATTTCACCTCTTATCCATCCTATGGAAAATGAAATCACCGCGCGTGCGTACGTACGGAATACCGTCTCCACGCCGTGGTGTAATCTATTTTCCACCACCACATTACTTGGATGGGTATAATGGTTTAAATAATGACTATATATGATTATTGTAAAGTGATATTGATTCTGAAATAGTATATATATATACTCCAATAAAATTCCACAATCATGGGAACGATATCATCGCTCGTGCGTACGTACGGAATATCGTCTCCACGATGTGATGTGACTTGTTCTACATGATCTTCATTGCATAATGATTATATAAATGAATTAAATTAATTAATATGATATATATTACCCTAATACCATTATGGAAATGAGGTATCTATAACCTAAAAAGAAAAATAAGAATTTATTCGACAAAACACGCATAAGAACAAAAAGTAATAAACACCCGAATAACAAGTAATAATGAAATATTACCAATAAGAAGCTAATAATATGACCATATATGATATCATAACAATAATTATGATTCTGTAATAAGTCAATAACATTATTTAAATCATTATAGAGGAGGTTTGGACACTTACGAAGCAAATCGGACCTAAGGTAAGGGAAATATCACAATCTCATTTTTATCCGAGATTGTTTATACTTTGGAATTTACTGGGGTGTATTTTATCATCCACATAAATGTTTCCTCAATATGTAATATTTATATCCTTCTACAATAGTTTATATTCAATTTTACCCTTCGGTGAGTTTTTAGTAAAAGATATGAAATGAATCTTTTGTCGTTTTTTGTACGAGGTACTTTTTGACTTTTCTGACAAAAGTACGAGAAGAATTTTTTTTAACTTATACGGCATGAATGGATTTTTAAATCATTATTTACAAGAAGCTTCCTTTACAAGTTTTCAAGTTTATTTTTAATCAACTTCTTTTAGTTTAAAATTGTATGGCATGTTAATAAAGGAAAATGTTTTTGAATTTGAAAGGATATTTTCCTCAAGAATGGAGTTCAAGTGTTTTATCAAAATTATTTTCCATCTAAGATAATATTGGGTTCTATTTATATCCCTATTATTACATTGATTTGATTATGTTGTGATGGAAATATTTTTATGAATTCCATTATCTTATATGAATTGTTTTATGATGTCACGATGTTTAAGATTCCCATTTTTATTACATGGTTTATGCAATGATGTATGATTTATGATTTTGTGGCACACATAAGAATGGTATCATTATGAGATGGGTGGGACCTATATATCCCTCCAATGCATTGGGTAAAGATTTTATATCTCATGAGATAGACATGGCTGGAACGGTAGGTTATACCGGTTCAGCGAAACAGGACTGAAACGAGAAGTGGACTCGGTTCAGAAATGGACTTTGTCCACTAAGATAGTATTGGCAATGAGTCTTGACTAATAAGAAATGATTCTCTATGATTATGTGTGTATGCCACAGAGTTTCATGTTTTAAGTTATGATTATTGTGATTACATTTCACTACCATGATTTATCCCATGTTATGAAATTATGATTTCTTTTGCAGGTTAAGATTTCCAAAATGTTATGTTCTTATGAATATGATGTGATTGATTTTTGTTTTGTTTACCCTTACTGAGCATTTGAGCTCACCCTTTTGTATGTTTTCTTTCCCCCAGGTCAGGAAGAAGGTTATTAAGTAAGATATACCAAAAGGGACTATAGATATGATGAAATAAATGGGAGACAATGTAGATGCTTTATGAACCAGTTGTTTATGTTTCCCAGTTTCTAAAGACACTATACCTATACGGTCCTTTCGTGGTTTTGTTATATGTTGTAATAAGTATGCTTCAATTCTGATGTAATAACAATGTATGTAAAGTATGGGTCTCTACAGTTGGTATCAGAGGAGGAACCCAGCCTTAAGTGCACGGTGCACTGCCTGGGTTGAGATGTAGGGCCCACAACAAGGGCGTTGTGCTCTAAAGGGGGGGTGATTGTAACAACCCCAAATGATAAAGGGTTAAATGACTAAATGATATGACTCATGTCAACAAGGTGCACCTTCCTTTTCGGGAGCCTGTCTGATTAGAACTCCACAGTTAAGTGTTCTTGGCATGGAGTAGTGATCAGGATGGGTGACCCTCTGTGAAGTTTCCCAGTGTGTGTGTGAGTGAGGACAAAGCACACTGGAAAGGACATGTGTTGAGAGCTTGCTCTATGGATTTCAAAGGTGGTTGGGATCAACACCTACCTTTGGTGGAATTTTCTTATAATAATAGCTTTAACTCCAGTATTCAGATGGCTCCTTATGAAGCTCTCTATGGAAAGAAATGAAGGACTCCAACTTGCTGGGATAAAGTTGGGGAAAGAAAGCTATTAGGACCTGATCTTGTTGATGAGATGGCAGAAAAAGTCAGATCTATTTAACAACACATAAGAGCACCTCAGAGTCGACAGAAAAGTTATGTCGACAACCGAAGAAAAGATTTAGAGTTTTAAGTGGGTGATAAAGTGTTCTTACGAATATCTCCTTGGAAGAGAGTAATGAGATTTGGAAAGAAGGGAAAGTTGATCCCTAGGTATATCGGTCCTTTTGAAATACTGGATCGTGTTGGAAAGGTAGCTTACCGATTGGCGCTTCCACCGAATCTCTCTCAAGTACATGATGTGTTCCATGTATCTCTCCTGAGAAAGTACATACCTGATCCTTCACATGTACTCAGCTCAGAAGTTGTACCGCTGGAGCAAGATCTTTCTTATGAAGAACAGCCGATAGAGATTCTGGATCGTAGCAAAAAAGTCCTACGAAACAAGACAACTCTCTTGGTGAAAGTTTTATGGAGGAACCACCAATTAGAAGAAGCTACATGGGAGCTTGAGGATATGATGAGGGAGAGGTATCCTCATCTGTTTGTTACAGAGTGACAAATTTCGAGGGCGAAATTCATTTTAAGGGGGGTATAATGTAACACCCGAGAATTTTATGAGAAATATTTTGTTTTTATGTAATATAAATCATCAAAGTAATCTTTCACTACACACAACACTAGCTTGGCTTGCTTTACACGCAACCGCGGCCTTCCTCGATAGCTTGCGTCGTACGCAATACCGAGTTTCACTAAAAAACAATATGCTATTAAAATATTATTAAAACTAGCCATTATGAATAGTACTAACTGAATTTTGAATTTTATAACATTTTAATTCAACTTATACAGTTTCTAGAATGAGGTATAAAAGCAAAATCAGTTTCTTTTGGATAAAAGAAATATTTTTCAAAAAATACAGTTTTTCCGCCTTTTGATGGCGCACCCACATTAAATATAGTTTTTGACATGTTTATAAGTTCAATTTGACAAAATAGAATTCTTCTTTTGAATCTGGGTATAAAAATTTACTTTGGATAAATTTTTGATATTTTTCTGATAACTTTCATATTTTGATGAATAGTAAAAATACGCTAATTTTTAATTAAAAACAACATTTTTTCATTGAGATAATTTATATGGATAAATTATAATATTGAATGGTTTTAAAGTATAAATAGAATATATTTTTACTATTTAATATAATGTATGTCATTAGCATTAATTTCACATTGAATTCATAGGTAAAAACATTTCAATCTTTGGCAATGTTTTAACTTCTAAAACCCATTTTCTTAACAACGGGATTTATTTTAAATTAATTACTGAAACTTATATGTTTTGAATTTTGAAAAATAGATTCCATATTGAGAATCAGTGGGTCCAAATTATATTAATATACCTCTTTTTATTTTTGGGCATTATGAATAGTAACTACGGTAAATTTTATTTACCATAGTTAAAGGTAAATCGGGTAATTAAGGGTAAATATAAGATTATAAAATTACCCTAACACCTGCCAAAATACTATTGGATGACTAAAAGTCGACCCATATCACCTAAGGGTAGGATTAGATTCATTTAATGGACTTTTGTTCATGAAAATAATTTAATTATTATTAAAACCAAAGAATGTGACAACATGTCACTTTCTTAAATCTTATAAGTATAATAATTTTAATTTGGTGATAAACTTAATTAAACTTCGAACATGAATAGTCTCCAGAAATATAATATAATTATATACATCATAGGAATTTATTTAGAATTTTTAGGGATCAAATAATTATCATTAATAATGACACAATAGTGATGTTGAAATTATTTTATTAATTAAAATATCAAATAAATTGTATTAAAAATATTAAAATAAATATTATATGAACTATTTAATGTGCTAAACTAATTTTCTAGATACATATGACATTTTATAAATCTATTAAAGCTTTTAGTTCGAACATATATTCTGTATATATTTTATTTAAATTCAAATAAATGAATAGTTTAAAAATTGACACTATTGTTATTTTATAAAAATAACATATTATAAAATTGTTTAAAAATCACAAAAATATTTAAAAAATTATAAATTAAAATTTATATGGTCTACAATTTCATAAATTTTAAAATTATGGAAAATTCACAACACATATGTAATTATTTATAATAATTTAAAATTTAGAATATTATTACCACAAATAAAATAAAATTGATAAATAAGGATAAATCAAGTTGATAATATTTAAAATAAATTCCTAACATGTCTAAATTTTATTTTTTGATGAGATTACAACCCTATATCATCTAATATTCGTATATGAGTCATTTTTGAAGTTTTTAAGTGGGTTTGGGATTTAATATAAACTAATATTTCTTATATTTCCAAAGGTGCCCCTCTACTCCCTTATAAAAGGGCACCTCCTCCCTCTCTTCCTCACACCAATTTGAGCCTTCAAGCTCGGCCAAACCCTGACCATTTCACTTCCCCACTTCCTTAGAAACCTACTAGAGGTATTGGTCTTATCAAAATACCAACTCTAGTGCCTTAAGAGAAAGTTTAAAGGAGGCACTTCGAGAAAGAGGCAATACCTTCTACCGTTTTCTTCAAGTTCCATTCTTCTTATACTACCTCTTATTTAGTTGTTTCATTATGAGGTAATAATATAAGTATCACTTATATACTTATATGTTATTATAAATATTAAACAACCCTATTTCACCTCTTATCCATCCTATGTAAAACGAAATCACCGCGCGTGCGTACGTACGGAATACCGTCTCCACGCCGTGGTGTAATCTATTTTCCACCACCACATTACTTGGATGGGTATAATGGTTTAAATAATGACTATATATGATTATTGTAAAGTGATATTGATTCTGAAATAGTATATATATATACTCCAATAAAATTCCACAATCATGGGAACGATATCATCGCTCGTGCGTACGTACGGAATATCGTCTCCACGATGTGATGTGACTTGTTCTACATGATCTTCATTGCATAATGATTATATAAATGAATTAAATTAATTAATATGATATATATTACCCTAATACCATTATGGAAATGAGGTATCTATAACCTAAAAAGAAAAATAAGAATTTATTCGACAAAACACGCATAAGAACAAAAAGTAATAAACACCCGAATAACAAGTAATAATGAAATATTACCAATAAGAAGCTAATAATATGACCATATATGATATCATAACAATAATTATGATTCTGTAATAAGTCAATAACATTATTTAAATCATTATAGAGGAGGTTTGGACACTTACGAAGCAAATCGGACCTAAGGTAAGGGAAATATCACAATCTCATTTTTATCCGAGATTGTTTATACTTTGGAATTTACTGGGGTGTATTTTATCATCCACATCAATGTTTCCTCAATATGTAATATTTATATCCTTCTAAAATAGTTTATATTCAATTTTACCCTTCGGTGAGTTTTTATTAAAAGATATGAAATGAATCTTTTGTCGTTTTTTGTACGAGGTACTTTTTGACTTTTCTGACAAAAGTACGAGAAGAATTTTTTTTAACTTATACGGCATGAATGGATTTTTAAATAATTATTTACAAGAAGCTTCCTTTACAAGTTTTCAAGTTTATTTTTAATCAACTTCTTTTAGTTTAAAATTGTATGGCATGTTAATAAAGGAAAATGTTTTTGAATTTGAAAGGATATTTTCCTCAAGAATGGAGTTCAAGTGTTTTATCAAAATTATTTTCCATCAAAGATAATATTGGGTTCTATTTATATCCCTATTATTACATTGATTTGATTATGTTGTGATGGAAATATTTTTATGAATTCCATTATCTTATATGAATTGTTTTATGATGTCACGATGTTTAAGATTCCCATTTTTATTACATGGTTTATGCAATGATGTATGATTTATGATTTTGTGGCACACATAAGAATGGTATCATTATGAGATGGGTGGGACCTATATCTCCCTCCAATGCATTGGGTAAAGATTTTATATCTCATGAGATAGACATGGCTGGAACGGTAGGTTATACCGGTTCAGTGAAACAGGACTGAAACGAGAAGTGGACTCGGTTCAGAAATGGACTTTGTCCACTAAGATAGTATTGGCAATGAGTCTTGACTAATAAGAAATGATTCTCTATGATTATGTGTGTATGCCACAAAGTTTCATGTTTTAAGTTATGATTATTGTGATTACATTTCACTACCATGATTTATCCCATGTTATGAAATTATGATTTCTTTTGCAGGTTAAGATTTCCAAAATGTTATGTTCTTATGAATATGATGTGATTGATTTTTGTTTTGTTTACCCTTACTGAGCATTTGAGCTCACCCTTTTGTATGTTTTCTTTCCCCCAGGTCAGGAAGAAGGTTATTAAGTAAGATATACCAAAAGGGACTATAGATATGATGAAATAAATGGGAGACAATGTAGATGCTTTATGAACCAGTTGTTTATGTTTCCCAGTTTCTAAAGACACTATACCTATACGGTCCTTTCGTGGTTTTGTTATATGTTGTAATAAGTATGCTTCAATTCTGATGTAATAACAATGTATGTAAAGTATGGGTCTCTACAGTTGGTATCAGAGGAGGAACCCAGCCTTAAGTGCACGGTGCACTGCCTGGGTTGAGATGTAGGGCCCACAACAAGGGCGTTGTGCTCTAAAGGGGGGGTGATTGTAACAACCCCAAATGATAAAGGGTTAAATGACTAAATGATATGACGCATGTCAACAAGGTGCACCTTCCTTTTCGGGAGCCTGTCTGATTAGAACTCCACAGTTAAGTGTTCTTGGCATGGAGTAGTGATCAGGATGGGTGACCCTCTGTGAAGTTTCCCAGTGTGTGTGTGAGTGAGGACAAAGCACACTGGAAAGGACATGTGTTGAGAGCTTGCTCTATGGATTTCAAAGGTGGTTGGGATCAACACCTACCTTTGGTGGAATTTTCTTATAATAATAGCTTTAACTCCAGTATTCAGATGGATCCTTATGAATCTCTCTATGGAAAGAAATGAAGGACTCCAACTTGTTGGGATGAAGTTGGGGAAAGAAAGATATTAGGACCTGATCTTGTTGATGAGATGGCAGAAAAAGTCAGATCTATTTAACAACACATAAGAGCACCTCAGAGTCGACAGAAAAGTTATGTCGACAACCGAAGAAAAGACTTAGAGTTTGAAGTGGGTGATAAAGTGTTCTTACGAATATCTCCTTGGAAGAGAGTAATGAGATTTGGAAAGAAGGGAAAGTTGATCCCTAGGTATATCGGTCCTTTTGAAATACTGGATCGTGTTGGAAAGGTAGCTTACCGATTGGCGCTTCCACCGAATCTCTCTCAAGTACATGATGTGTTCCATGTATCTCTCCTGAGAAAGTACATACCTGATCCTTCACATGTACTCAGCTCAGAAGTTGTACCGCTGGAGCAAGATCTTTCTTATGAAGAACAGCCGATAGAGATTCTGGATCGTAGCGAAAAAGTCCTACGAAACAATACAACTCTCTTGGTGAAAGTTTTATGGAGGAACCACCAATTAGAAGAAGCTACATGGGAGCTTGAGGATATGATGAGGGAGAGGTATCCTCATCTATTTGTTACAGAGTGACAAATTTCGAGGGCGAAATTCATTTTAAGGGGGGTATAATGTAACACCCGAGAATTTTATGAGAAATATTTTGTTTTTATGTTATATAAATCATCAAAGTAATCTTTCACTACACACAACACTAGCTTGGCTTGCTTTACACGCAACCGCGGCCTTCCTCGATAGCTTGCGTCGTACGCAATACCGAGTTTCACTAAAAAACAATATGCTATTAAAATATTATTAAAACTAGCCATTATGAATAGTACTAACTGAATTTTGAATTTTATGACATTTTAATTCAACTTATACAGTTTCTAGAATGAGGTATAAAAGCAAAATCAGTTTCTTTTGGATAAAAGAAATATTTTTCAAAAAATACAGTTTTTACGCCTTTTGATGGCGCACCCACATTAAATATAGTTTTTGACATGTTTATAAGTTCAATTTTACAAAATAGAATTCTTCTTTTGGATCAGGGTATAAAAATTTACTTTGGATAAATTTTTGATATTTTTCTGATAACTTTCATATTTTGATGAATAGTAAAAATACGCTAATTTTTAATTAAAAACAACATTTTTTCATTGAGATAATTTATATGGATAAATTATAATATTGAATGGTTTTAAAGTATAAATAGAATATATTTTTACTATTTAATATAATGTATGTCATTAGCATTAATTTTACATTGAATTCATAGGTAAAAACATTTCAATCTTTGGCAATGTTTTAACTTCTAAAACCCATTTTCTTAACAACGGGATTTATTTTAAATTAATTACTGAAACTTATATGTTTTGAATTTTGAAAAATAGATTCCATATTCAGAATAAGTGGGTCCAAATTATATTAATAGACTACTTTTTATTTTTGGGCATTATGAATAGTAACTACGGTAAATTTTATTTACCATAGTTAAAGGTAAATCGGGTAATTAAGGGTAAATATAAGATTATAAAATTACCCTAACACCTACCAAAATACTATTGGATGACTAAAAGTCGACCCATATCACCTAAGGGTAGGATTATATTCATTTAATGGACTTTTGTTCATGAAAATAATTTAATTATTATTAAAACCAAAGAATGTGACAACATGTCACTTTCTTAAATCTAATAAGTATAATAATTTTAATTTGGTGATAAAATTAATTAAACTTCGAACATGAATAGTCTCCAGAAATATAATACAATTATCTACATCATAGGAATTTATTTAGAATTTTTAGGGATCAAATAATTATCATTAATAATGACACAATAGTGATGTTGAAATTATTTTATTAATTAAAATATAAAATAAATTGTATTAAAAATATTAAAATAAATATTATATGAACTATTTAATGTTCTACACTAATTTTATAGATACATATGACATTTTATAAATCTATTAAAGCTTTTAGTTCGAACATATATTCTGTATATATTTTATTTAAATTCAAATAAATGAATAGTTTAAAAATTGACACTATTGTTATTTTATAAAAATAACATATTATAAAATTGTTTAAAAATCACAAAAATATTTAAAAAATTATAAATTAAAATTTATATGGTCTAAAATGTCATAAATTTTAAAATTATGGAAAATTCACAACACATATGTCATTATTTATAATAATTTAAAATTTAGAATATTATTACCACAAATAAAATAAAATTGATAAATAAGGATAAATCAAGTTGATAATATTTAAAATAAATTCCTAACATGTCTAAATTTTATTGTTTGATGAGATTACAACCCTATCTCATCTAATCTTTGGATATGAGTCATTTTGGAAGTTTTTAAGTGGGGTTGGGATTTAATATAAACTAATATTTCTTATATTTCCAAAGGTGCCCCTCTACTCCCTTATAAAAGGGAACCTCCTCCCTCTCTTCCTCAAACCAAATTGATCATTCAATCTCGGTAAACCTCTGCCCACCCATTTCACTTCCCCACTTCCTTAGAAACCTACTAGAGGTATTGGTCTTATCAAAAGACCAACTCTAGTGCCTTAAGAGAAAGTTTAAAGGAGGCACTTCGAGAAAGACGTAATACCTTCTACCGTTTTCTTCAAGTTCCATTCTTCTTATACTACCTCTTCTTTAGTTGTTTCATTATGAGGTAATAACATAAGTATCACTTATATACTGATATGTTATTATAAATATGAAACAGCCCTATTTCACCTCTTATCCATCCTATGGAAAACGAAATCACCGCGCGTGCGTACGTACGGAATACCGTCTCCACGCCATGGTGTAATCTATTTTCCACCACCACCTTACTTGGATGGGTATAATGGTGTAAATAATGACTATATATGATTATTGTAAAGTGATATTGATTCTGAAATAGTATATATATATACTCCAATACAATTCCACAATCATGGGAACGATATCATCGCTCGTGCGTACGTACGGAATACCGTCTCCACGATGTGATGTGACTTGTTCTACATGATCTTCATTGCATAATGATTATATAAATGAATTGAATTAATTAATATGATATATATTACCCTAATACCATTATGGAAATGTGGTATCTATAACCTAAAAAGAAAAATAATAATTTATTCGACAAAACACGCATAAGAACAAAAAGTAATAAACACCCGAATAACATGTAATAATGAAATATTACCAATAAGAAGCTAATAATATGACCATATATGATATCATAACAATAATTATGATTCTGTAATAAGTTAATAACAATATTTAAATCATTATACAGGAGGTTTGGACACTTACGAAGCAAATCGGACCTAAGGTAAGGGAAATATCACAATCTCATTTTTATCTGAGATTGTTTATACTTTGGAATTTACTGGGGTGTATTTTATCATCCACATCAATGTTTCCTCAATATATAATATTTATATCCTTACACAATATTTTATATTAAATTTTACCCTTCGGTGAGTTTTTAGTAAAAGATATGAAAAGAATATTTTGCCGTTTTTCGTACGAGGTACTTTTTGACTTTTCCGACAAAAGTACGAGAAGAATGTTTTTTTTAACTTATACGGCATGAATGGATTTTTAAAACATTATTTCCAAGAAGCTTCCTTTACAAGTTTTCAAGTTTATTTTTAATAAACTTCTTTTAGTTTAAAATTGTATGACATGTTAGAAAAGGAAAATGTTTTTGAATTTTAAAAGGATATTTTCCTCAAGAATGGAGTTCAAGTGTTTTATCAAAATTATTTTCCATATAAGATAATATAGGGTTCTATTTATATCCCTATTATTACATTGATTTGATTATGTTGTGATGGAAATATTTTTATGAATTCCTTTATCTTATATGAATTGTTTTATGATGTCACGATGTTTAAGATTCCCATTTTTATTACATGGGTTATGCCATGATGTATGATTTATGATTTTGTGGAACACATAATAATGGTATCATTATGAGATGGGTGGGACCTATATCTCCCTCCAATGCATTGGGTAAAGATTTTATATCTCATGAGATATACATGGCTGGAACGGTAGGTTATACCGGTTCAGTGAAACAGGACTGAAACGAGAAGTGAACTCGGTTCAGAAATGGACTTTGTCCACTAAGATAGTCTTGGCAATGAGTCTTGACTAATAAGAAATGATTCTCTATGATTATGTGTGTATGCCACAAAGTTTCATGTTTTAAGTTATGATTATTGTGATTACATTTCACTGCCATGATTTATCCCATGTTATGAAATTATGATTTCTTTTGCAGGTTAAGATTTCCAAAATGTTATGTTCTTATGAATATGATGTGATTGATTTTTGTTTTGTTTACCCTTAATGAGCATTTGAGCTCACCCTTTTGTATGTTTTCTTTCCCCCAGGTCAGGAAGAAGGTTATTAAGTAAGATATGCCAAAAGGGACTATAGATATGATGAAATAAATGGGAGACAATGTAGATGCTTTATGAACCAGTTGTTTATGTTTCCTAGTTTCTAAAGACACTATACCTATACGGTCCTTTCGTGGTTTTGTTATATGTTGTAATAATTATGCTTCAATTTTGATGTAATAACAATGTATGTAAAGTATGGTTTGTTATACCTTGCCCCCTGCTAGACCCACCTTGCACCACCCCTGTTGGACCCCCCTTGCACCCCACCTCCCCCCCCCCTCCCCCTGCAGACCCCCCCCCTTGTACACCCCCACTACAACCCCCCCCCTCCCTCCTGGACATACCCCCCCCCCCTCCTTTCTTAACAGACCCCCCCCCCACACACCATGGACAGACCCCCCCCCCCCCCCACCTGCAGACCCACCTTGCACCCCCCCCCCCTCCTGGACCCCCCCCCCCCCCACCACCCTCTTGGACTACCCCCACCCCCTCCTTCCTAGACAGATTGTCAAAGCTATGAGGAGGTTTGGTTTTAGGGAATGGTCTTTTCAATTGTTAGTTGTATACTACTATATGGTATTATAATATTTTCATTATCGATAAGGTTTCTGAAAGGATGGAGAGTTGATACATTCATGTATGAATGATCCAAACTGTTATCCTTGCCTAGCACAAAAAGACTTGGTAGATACATCAACAACCATATAGTACAACAGAAACATAAATCTGGAAATAAATTAAATATATTGTATAACAAAAGAAATTAGGAACATTGAATGTTGCAAGATACCTTAATATGTGACGCACTTTTCTTGATTAATATGCTCTCTTGAAATTTGTTCCTATATTTAAAACATGACATCATGTTATTTTTAGTAAAATAAGAATCACAAAAGTTGTTGTTTATTTTTCAGATTTTACCTAAATATAGAAGAAAGCAATATATATTTACAGAGTCTTGATAAAATGTGGTGTATTTGGATATATCTAATTTAATTTAAAATATCATATTGAATCTAGCTATGTAATGGTTATTCAACCTTATCTAATATTAAATAAACCAATATATACTAACTACACCACCCTGCCCCACCCCCTTTCCCCACTGCCCCACTGTCCCACCCCCTTGCAGCCCCTCCCCCTCCCCCCTGCCCTGCAGACCCCCCTGCAGACCACCCCCTTGCCCCCTTCCCTACAGACCTCCCCAACTCCACCCTTCCCCCTCCACCCACCCCCCTCCCCCTGCCCTGCTGACCTCTCCCCTTCCCCCTGCTCTACAGACCTCCCCCCTCCCCCCTGCCCTCCAGACATCCCCCATGCCCCCTTCCCCCTTCCCCCCTCCACCCTGCCCCTACCCCCTTCCCCTTGCCCTGCAGACCTCCCCCCTGCCCTCTGCCCCCTGCCCCCTACCCCCCTCCACCCTCCCCCTGCCACGTGCCCTGCAGACCTCCCCCTACACCCTACCCCTCCACCCTCCCCCCTACCCCCCTCCACCCTCCCCCTACCCCCTCCCCCTTACCCCACTCTACCCTACTCCTGCCCCCTGCTGCCTGCTCCCTGACCCCCTCCACCCTACCCCCTGCCCCCTGCCCCCTGCCCCCTGCCCCCTGCCCCCTGCCCCCTACCCCCCTCCACCCTGCCCCCCTCCACCCTCCCACCCTGCCCCCTGCCCTGCAGACCTCCCCCCTACACTCTCCCCCTGCCCCCTGCCCCTTGACCCCCTCCACCATCCCCCCTGCCCCCCTCCACCCTCTCCCCTGCCCCCTACCCCCTTCCCCCTGCAGCCTGCCCCCTACCCCCTGCCCCTTCCCCCTACCCCCTCCCCTCTTCCCCCTACCCCTTACCCCTACCCCTTCCCCCCTCCACCTTCCCCCCTCCACCCTGCCCCCTGCCCCCTTCCCCTACCCCCAGCCCCCCTCCACCCTCCCCCTTTCCCCTACCCTGTAGACAATGTGAAACATCTTATATTACCAAAATTTTCAAATCCAATGGTATGAAAAATCCATGCAACAACTATTTTTGACTTAACCTAACCGTAGATTATGATTTCATTGGATGAAGAATGAAATGGTATGAAATATCATTCTATTCCTACTTTATGACTACCCCAATCATGCTTTATGATTGTGATGGAAGTGGTATGAAAATCACATTTTATTACCCCTTTCTATATCTCATAATCATTTGGTATGATATATACATTTATCACATACATGATATGATTTATATGCCTTTATGATTCCATCAATAATTAAATATGATCACCCATTTTTATCATATAAAAATTGGATTTAGGTTATATATCTCTTTTATAAATACATTGTGGTCCAGGGGGTCACACCATGATGTGTTTAGAAGGAGAGTCATGTCATTATCTAGGGGTCACGCCCTGATGTTCTTATGCCCATATTTTTTAAAATTAACTAAATCATTAAATTAAATATAAAATGATATTTTGGATAGTACGGTTAACATGCATCTGTCCTAGCTTCTACCTCATTGGATTTTATATGAACAACATGGGTTTGTGAATGGCGGGACAATCCAGGGTGCACACCCCCCTCCCCACTGCACACCCCCCCCTCACCCCGCGCACCCCCCCAAACCATCCCCCTATCCTGCACCCCCCCCCCCCCTCCACCCCCCCCCCACCCGCACCCCCCATCCCCCCTAGCCTGCACCAGCCCCCACTGCACCCCCCCCCAAACCAGTCCCCTCCCCCACAATCATCCCCTAACCCCCCCCCTACACCACCCCCTTGCCTGCACTAGCATCCCCCCCCCTACACCCCCTCCCCAAATCATCCCCCTAGCCTACACCACCCCCCCTACACTGCCCCTATAGCCTGCACCAGCACTACTACCCCCCCCAAACCAGTCCCCTATCCTGCACCACCCCCCCCCCCAGCCTGCACCTACACCCCCTACCCCACCCCCTAGCCCCACTGCCCCACCCCCTTGAACCCCCTTCCCCCTGCCCTATAGACCCCCCCCCCCCTTCATACCACCCCCTTTTCCCCCTCCACCCTACCCTTTCCCCACTCCACCCTACCCCCTACCCCCTACCCTGCAGACCTCCCCCTACCCCCTGCCCCCTTCCCCCCACCCCCCTTCACCCTACCCTACAGACCTCCCCCCTGCCCCTGCCCCTGCCCCCTGCCCCATTCCCCCTACCCTACAGACCTCCCCCTACCCCTACCTCCTGTCCCCTACCCTACTATGTTTTGTTGCCGGTTCTCTGCATAGCATGCATCCCTATCCACAGACACAACCTATCATGTGAAAGCATACACACAAGAAATCCAGTTCTTGTGAATACACTAAGATAAATAAAACCTCATAAAGATATATTCGGAATGATTTATACTAATTAAAGGGATGAGAATAATTCCTGGGGAGGAATCCATTTCAAAAGGACCATCAGTGTTTGAGAAATAATATTGGAAAAATGAGGTCCAATGGAAATGTACTCTGAAAGCTTGTACTAAAAAGAACAACACAGTGGTTATCGAATGAAAGGACCAAAAGTATTATTGCGTTGAAATTGATTGTAATTGCTTCTCAATGTCATCAAGAATTATGATTCTTAATTGTAACATATAGGTATCCTCAAATACCTTAAAAGAACAAGTGAAAAAATGACAAAAATTATTCAGTATACAAGTTTCAAATTCAATAAGCATAAACAAATGGAAACCTAGTTGATTTTAAACCTTGACAATTTGTGCACATTTACTGGCCTCGCTCACCCCAATCATTGATTCAGCTGAAACCTGGCCATATAGAACCCATAAAAAGTCGAAAACACAAATAGATGCAAGTGAATGCATGTGATAATGAAGTTTGACAGAAGGGAAGGAAACAATGAGAATTATTAAAATGCACTTACAATCTTAACATATATGAAATCACTTTCAATACCAATGGTTCCTACACAGCCCATTACCCCTTGCACACCCCCCTCCCACCCCCTACATAGCACCCCCTCTCCCTCCCCCCAGCCCCCTTGCACACCCCCCCACACTGCACAGCCCCTGCCCCCTGCACACCCCACCCCCCCCCCCCACACCCTACACAACCCATGCCCCCTTGCACACCCCCCCTACCCCCTTGCACACCCCCCCCCCCCCTACCCCCACTCCCCCCTTGCACACCCCCCTGCCCCCCTGGCCCCTTGTAATGGAATTGAGTATTTAAAACCCAAAAAAACAATTTATCATGGTATTTACATGAAACACCAATAAAAACACAAAAAATGGTTACTAATGTCTTGCAAAAAATGGTGTAAAATAACCATTACCTCCTGAATTTTATATTCACGTCAATCTCGGTTGCAAGTCGTGGGAGAAAATCAATTGCATTGGCTATGTTTTCTTGTTGGTTCTCTGCATAGAATGAATCCCTATCCTGCACACCAATACAAGTCATCAAACTCAAAATATGATCGGTGAAACTAATAGAGGGGACACCTTAAGAAGAAAATGGAAAATTGGACTACATACCGTCGGAAGTGTGTCGGAGGAGATAGAGGGGCTGCCTCAGAGCAGCGTCATCGAGGAGGTACAATGGTTATGTCGGAGGAGGGAATATTTGAAGAAACATAATCATGAAGAAATGGGAGAGTTAGAGATGGATTGTAATGGTTATTCAACCTTATATAAGATTAAATAAACCTATAGAGATTAACTACACCCACTACCCCACCCCCCTTGCACCCCCCTCCCCCTTGACAACCCCCTACCAAGAAAGGATGGAATGATGTTATTTTTAAAGACCTGGTTCACAATAAGAATATATTGGTGGAAAGGATCCTAGATCATGAACGCTCAACTCGCAAGCAATAATGGGTCACTTAGCTTGAAAAAGAAGACAAAAACACCACATTTTTTCATGATTTCCTCAAAGAGAAGAAGAGAATTACCACACCCAATATTCTATGGGAGGATGGTTCATTCTCTATTGGTCATGAAGAATTCATAGGTATGGCCAATGAGAATTTTAGTCTCTTCTTACAGGGACCAGTCCTGCTTAGTGGATATCTGAGTTGTCAGGAAGAGCTCTTTGAAACCTTACCCAGAGTAGTGACTATTAGTGATAATTTCATCTTGGTTTTAGTTTCTAAGGAGAATGTGATACATGAGTTAGTGATTTATCATTACCATTCTAGCACACCATGTCCCGAAGTTTATCATGGTTTATTCTATGTTGACTCATGAGAACTAGTTAAGAAATATCTAGTGGAAGAGGTGCATGACATATTCTAGGGTGGAATCATCTTGCACATGGCTAGATCCACCTCCCTAGTTCATATCCCTAAACTTATAGATCCTTCTTCTTTGAGTCAATAGAGACCTATCATCCTTTGTAACTTTTACTATAAATTTTTGGCTAGTGTGGTTAACACACATCTGTCCCAGCTTCTACCTCAATGGATTTTAGATGAACAACATGGGTTTGTGAATGGTAGGACAATCCAGGGTGCTATCGGTTTTCACAAGAGATGAATGGTGATTTTAAACAAAGGGATACTGGATACAATATTTCCATTATGTTGGACATATACAAAGCCTATGATCTGATAGAATGGTCTTTCATCATCAAGGTGTTATCATGCATGGGTTTTTCTAATGGATTTATTGAAACTATTTTTAGGTTCTTTAGTTTACCATGGATGTCCATTTATTTCTTGGGGAAGAACTTCATATTATTCAAATATGTTTAGGGACTAGGCAAGGAGATACCTTGTCCCTAAACTTATTCATCCTATCTCAAGATAACCATAATAGAAATATTAATAAGAACTTCCATGAAGGAAATGTAGCTTCATTTGGGTTCTGGAATCTTGTACCGGGAAAATCTCAACTGATGTTCGTGGATGATACCATCATTTTTGTTAGTTTAAGTAAACTCTTAATTCATCGAAAAAACAAGGTCTATAAATAAGTTCAAGGGATATATTCATGTTCTTCCTTGACAAAGCTATTGGTTATTAGAAAACCATTTTATAAAACAATAAAGCAATTATGGAAACAAGTTTTCAAATCAATCCGGTAATTATAGAATTCAAATTAAAGATTTAGGCATAGGGAACCTACCTCAACCTCAAGGCGTGTTTGCTTTTAAAGACAACTCGAATCTTCATTTTTTTCCGCTTTCACACATATTCAAATTCACATATATATATATAAGGACACATATCCCCAATGTACATATTTTCATGGCCAAATATGCACAAGGGGGTCCTTAGATATATGTTTATATTTTTATATACCCCTTTACACTTACACATGTATGCATTTTTCATATCTATATATAATCACACCTATCCCCAATATATATACTCATACTTCCATGAGTGAATATATATAAAGGGGGAACTTATATATGTATATGCCTACCTATGCATACACATGTAATCTTTTATCAATGGTGACTTGAATCCACCTCAATGAAATCCAAAACGCACTACAAAAATATAAGGAACCCAAAAATAAAAAAAATCCCTAATTAAAATTAGGCCAAAGAATAAAAATGGAATGAACCTTACCTGAATATGATGTCGAACTCACCGCCTTCAATGGTGGTGGATAGAACAAACCTCATCATAAGAAACCACCTGTAAGTAAATAATTAGAAAATAAGTGAGATATAACGACTTATTATATATATCTGATTAGTGTGTCAATTTTACATGATAACTGATACATGGCTCCACAACCTTTATATTAATAGAAAATTTTGATACAATAACAAAGATAACATAATAGTGACATAAAATCTTATATTTGAAAATAAAAAATCATTATATATTTGTCATATTAGAAATATGGATGTTATGTTTACATTCTTCCTGTAGTCCTCATTGGTTAATGTTTTTAATATCATCATAAAGAAATCATCAAGTAGCACTGTATACATGATGGATTAATAAAATAATGTTAAATAAAATCATGTAATAAAATAAACTATGTAAATCATATCAATTACCCCTTAAAAAATCTTTAATAGATTCAATAAATTCATTATCAACCTAAAGAAAACTCAAGGAGTAACGTGTTAGTCTAAAAGTGATATATTGAATGATTATTAGTCAAAGTCTCTTAATAATATGTTGGGTATTTGAACTCAGTAATCTTAATTCACAAAAGGATATTATGAAAGATATCTTGGAAGTGTCTCAAAATATTCAGGGAATGATATCTAGGTCTTTTAGTGCTGTGAAAAAAAAAATCATGAGAGAATAATAGACCTTGTAACACCCCAAGTTTTTATAAAAATAAATAGAAATGCATGGAACTTTGTTTTAATTATATATTTATAACTATCCTTTTAACATAATTTTTCCACTTCTATGTTTTGAATTTCAAGAAACTGTCTTCTACAATTGTGTTCAGTATGTTATTTGGAGTCTGTTGGAACCAACTTGTTTTTTTGGTGAATAGTAACATACCCTTATGAATAGTAATATAAATAGTAATATGACCCTAATTAATAGTAAATTTTATTATTATTTTATTATTTTAAGGCTTTAAGATAATAGCATCTAGGTTAATTTTTCATTGTGATATAGAAGTAGTTACAGAATTAGAATTGTTGATTTTTGAATTAAGTATAATTTTATTTAAAAATTAAATTAATAATAATTAGAAAATTATTTTAAAAAAATGGACTTCTTTTTTGAAATCTACACGTTGATAAATGGTTAGGGTGAATTTTTGGAATTCTTTTGAAATAGTTGATTTTTCGGTGAATAGTAAAAAAAATACAGTTTTTAGTTTCGGTATATTAATGACATCATTAATGATATAATAATGATGTCATAAATCTAGTGGACTTGTTTGTAGTTAAATAATATGTGAGGTGTCCCAAGTGGCTTATACCATGGTCAAATACCATGGGCAATACCATGGTTTTGTAAATACCACTCATGAGGTGTCCCTTGAAAATTATTAAAATAATCCTGCACTTTTCCTATAAATACCAACTCTTCCCTTCATTTAATTCATTCCCAATTCTCCCTCAACGAAGATCTGGCCTCATTACCTTCATAGTAGTCCTCCTAAGGTTTCCTCAAGCCCCCAAGGTCCCAACCTACAAGTTCTAAGGGTTACTCTACAAGGTAAGAAAATTCTCAATTTCTTTCTTTTTCCTTTCAAGTTCTCTTTTATGTGGTATAACTTTCAAGTTTCCATAAAACGTTCTTATTTTATTCTTATTCTTGATCTACTCTATATTATGATTCATTTCTATATGGTTGACCCTTTTTCCCTATATTTTTAATATTTTCTAAAACCATGTTGTGTAGCCATTAGGCTGCCAAATTTTTGTAAGCGATTTCACAATTATTCTTTTATTTTGTGTTCTTTCCTTATTCTTTCTTCATATCTCCTTACCCAAGAGGAATGAAATCTTCAGAAATCATGTATATTTTATATTTTATCATTTTTATGGAAAATTAATCATCATTATTCTTCTCCTCTCCCACTTATTTAAAGAATAAAAACATTTTCCGTTTGTGTCGAATTATCGACATCGTGGACGATGTGATTTCAATTTCCATTAATTATTTCAAGTTTGGTCATGAAACCATTTATATGGTTGAACCAGGTTATAATATATGTTTTATGACTCACCCATGGTTCTGGAATTATTTTTTACTCATCTTTATTATTTATAAGACAAAATGGGGTTGTTATTATCAAACAACCACTAAAATGATCTAAACAAACATCATTAATGTTGTAACTTATGAATCATCCTCATGTAAGAATTAAAAATGATGAATGAAATAATTTATGTTAATGGATATATTTAAATACTACTCCATTCCAATTCTGGAGTTTCACTTCCAATCGACAACAATGTCCATCATGAACCAATCATGGAAATCAAGTTAAGAACTCCCCCAAAAACAGTGCAAAGGGAAAAATACTAGAAATTAAGGGTAAAATGATGTTATGAAATGATCATATAAGATGTTATAAACATGGAAATTTTTCTGTAAAATATTAATAACACTATTTTAACCATTATACATGAGGTTTAAACAAGTTTGAAGTAAGAAAAACCTGAGGTAAGGGAATTCTGAACCCAATTTCCATTCTTTGGGTTAACCTTCTACTTCATTATTTATGTGCTATTTAAATTTTTTGTGTGATGGTTTCTGTTTATATTATGTTTTATTATGTTTATTTAAAGTATATATACATACTCCATCCACTCTATTATGTCTCTCTTCAAATTTATTATATTTATAAGGGCCTTATCTTTAAAAATCCTCTTTTTAAATTTAGTTTTACAAAATTACAAAGCAATGTTTTTATGGAATTTTTCATGTTTTATGATTATGTTTTGGTTATTGGGAATTATTTATGATTAAGGGTGGGACCTATATTTCCCTCCAATGCATTGGGTATGAGTAAGTTGGAGGTCGGCTGTATGGTTACTCCAAGTGTGACTACAATGGTTACACAAAGTAAGGCAGTCGTGAGGGTTACAAATTATAAGGTAGCCAAGAATGGTTACAAGATTATGTAAGTAATGCCCCAAGATACCTTTATGATTATATTTATCTTCTCATGTTTTGTGTGGATCCTGTGTAAATATCATGTTACAAAAATTAAGTATATATGGGTGATAATAATGTCTTTTGAAAATGATTTCATACGTTATGAGTATTCATGGACTAATGTGATTTTTCCTTATTTTCCATACCTTACTGAGATTTTGTGCTCATCCAAAGTTTTTAAATGATTTTTCACAGGTTAATGGATTTTTAATACAAGGAAGGAAGATATGTTAAATGTTGAATAATTTTCAAGGAGTCTTGTTTTATGTTTTAATGTTTTATATTTTGAAAAGAATGGAAACTATTTTTATGGTATCCACTCTGTAATAATGTGTAATGTCATGAATGTATTGTCCTAATTCTCTAAAGATCTAAACTTGAAAAGATATTAAATGTAAAAGGAAGTGTTTTCTTGACTAAATTCAAGATTATGTATGTAATAAGGTCGGGTCCTTATAGACCTACTGATTATGGTCTTTGAAGAAGTTGAAGGGTTGTACTTTGAAGAGGATTGTAGTTCCTCAGAATCTGAAGAAACTTCATTAGTTCCAATTTCTACTACATAGAAAGAGCTTTTGGTTTACAAGCCTCTCAAGATTCTCCCTTCTATGAAACCAATTACTATATTTTCTCCAATTACATCTAAGTCTGTTATTGCCATTGTTAGTGCTACAGTGTTTCAAACCTCTTACAATGCTCTTCAGGAGGTAGCTTAATTGATGGTAGAGTGGATTACTAAAATGGAAATTAAAGTAAAATCAATGAATAGAATATTTTTCAACATCCAAGGATCAGATACCAAATTCTAAAGAAGTTGTATATAGACCTTCCAGATGCTTCATATAATACTCATCCTATACCCTTGTTTAGTGCTCCTCAGACTTTCACTTCTGGTTTGATTGAATCTTTTAAAGGAATTCTGAACAATGATCTCCCATCAGTTTCTCAAATGTATAGACATGAATCTTATGATATCCTTGAGTTCTGCAAGTTAGATATTATCAAGAAAATTTACATGTGTGTAGGTGCTCTATTCTATTTTAGAGGGAGGACTCTCTAACCAACTCCTATAGATACCATTTGAGGTACCATATAGAGGTTTTATATGGTTTAAGATCCAAAAAACATATATTAAAGTATAAAATCCAAGGTATATGTAACAGCCCGAGATTTTATGAAAAATATTCTTTTTTATTTCACTAATGTCTTGTGTTGTACGCTACACCAAAAGGAGCTTGCACAACACGCATCCTTGACTTGCCTTGCATTACACGCAATCGCGACCTTCCTCGATAGCGTGTGTAGTACGCAATACCGAGTTTCACTAAACAATGATATGCTATTAAAATATTATTATAATTAGCCGTTATGAATAGTAATAACCACCTTTTTAAATTTTAGAAATTTTAGCTCTCAAACTGGACTTCATTTTTGGATCTGGAGTATTGAATTTAGCCTAAGGTGAAATTTTGGTGATTTTCGGATAACTTTCATATTTTGATGAATAGTGAAAATTACTAAATTTTAATTAAAAAACTTTTTCAATTGAAATAATTAATAGTGATAAATTATTAATTTGATTGGTTTTAAAGTATATTTAGAATATATTTTTACAATTTAATACAATGTTGGTCATTGGATGTAATTTCACATTTAAACCAGACATAAACAAGTGCCAATCTTTTGATAGATATTGTTTCTTAAAAACACGCTATTTGTTTTAACAGCGGGATTTAATTATAAAATTAATTAATGCAACTTCTATGTTATGAATTTGGTAAAATATACTTCATTTTTGAATTCGGAATATGAAATATAGATTAGGATGAAATTTTGGCATTGTTCTGAAAAACATCAATTTTTGATGAATAGTGAAACTACTAAGTGGTAGTTAAAAAACTGAATTTTTCATAAAAATTAATTTTACCGCTTCTGTGAATGGAATTTTAAAAATCCGAGAGACACGGTTGATGTCAGTAAGTAAAATGTGGTTCAATGAGATGAAAATAATTTTTGGTGAATAGTAACTTATTACTTTTATTTACCACGGTTAAAAGTAAATAGGGTAATTAAGGGTAAAAATGATATTAATATTACCCTAACACATGTCCTAATCCTATTGGACAAGTTTATCTCGACCAAAAACAACCTTAAGTGTAAAATATTATCATTTAGGCCCACTTGGATTAGATTAGGACATTTATTATTATTTAATTCAAAGAAGAGTTAAAAGAGATAAAATCAAAGTTTATTTAATAAAAGATTTTTAATATAGGGTTGTACATAAGATAAATTCGATTTTAAATATTCATTAGAAATATAAAAAGATTTCCTACATAATGATATTTTATTTATAATTTTTATACTTTAAATAAATTAATTTATTTATGACACAACAATGATGCAGTAATTACCCTTTTAAGGAAATATTAACATAATTGATGTTATAAATACTCAAATGAATGTAATTTGAGACTTTTTATGAATTCCACTAATTTTATAGGTTACTATGATATATTATTGTTGATTTAATCAACTTGGTTCGAACATATAATTCTGTTATGACTTTCACAAAAATCATATATCAAATAGTGTCAAAATTGACACAAAATAGTTTTTAAATCAAATATTATATTATTAATTGTTATTTTATTCCTAAAAATCTAAGGTTCGTCCAAATGACTTAGATAAGGATATATGTATTAATAATAGACAATTTGGGGTTCGTTTGGCATGTTATAGTAAGTGTATTAACCATATAGTGAAAGAAAACAAAAAGACACGGTAAAAGTTAAATTATTTAACTTAGAGTTAAATCTAATTGATAAGGTTAAAATAATACCCTAAACTTGTCTAAATCTTATTGGTTGATATTATTTCGACCCATACCCACTTTAGCTCCGAAATAAGACCCTTTGGAACCATTATAAACCGATTTTGACTTTAATATAAAATAATATTTTGAGGTATTCCTAAGGTGCCCCTCTCCTCCCTTATAAAAGGACACCTCCTCCCCCCTCCTCATCACACCAATTTGAGCACTCAAGCTCAGCCAACCCCTGACAAAATCTCTTCTCCACTTCCCTAGAAACATCCTAGAGGTTCTGGTCTTCCTCAAAGACCAATTTTAGTGCCCTAGGAGGAGGTCTCAAAGAGGCGCTTCAAAGAAGAGGTAATTACCGTTACCAATTCTTTCATCTTTATTTCTTCTTCCACTTCTTCTTCTTAGGTTGTTTCATTATGAAGTAATAACATAAGTATCACTCATATACTGATATGTTATTATAAGTATGAAACAACCCTATTTCACCATCTATCCATCCTACGGAAAAAGAAATCACCGCGCGTGCGTACGTACGGAATACCGTCTCCACGCCATGGTGTAATCTATTTTCCACCACCACCTTACATGGATGGGTATAAAGGTGTAATGAGTAACTATATATGTTTATTATAAAGTGATATTGATACTGAAATAGTATACAAACACTTCAACACAATTCCACGACCATGGGAACGATATCATCGCTCGTGCGTACGTACGGACTACCGTCTCCACGACGCGATGAGATTCATTCTCCATGTTAACCATTTAAGAATGATTATAAAGTATATATAAGAAATAATAATGAAATATATGACATTATAAAGCTACTGTATTTATGTATATATATATATATATATATATGTATGTCATCTACTTACTTCCATTCAAGACAATAAGGAAAGGAAAACAGCGTTCATGCGTACGTACGGACTACCGTCTCCATGAACGGTGTTTTTCATTTCATTTATCTATCTTATATATATATATATATATATACTGAATATATATGATATATAAATCATATTTTATATTCTGGAAGTAAGTAAATCATGATATAAGTAATAATGATGTCAAGAACAACAAGTCAAAACACCTACGATAAATGAAACGATTTTACCCAAAACGCTTCTTTAACATGGAATTTACAAAAGAACGGGTAATATAATGTCATAAGTGAACCATATATGATATCATAACAATGAATATGATTCTGTAATAAGTTAATGACATTATTTAAATCATTATACAGGAGTTTCGGACACATATGAAGCAAATCGGACCTAAGGTAAGGGAAAATCTCGCAATCTCAATTTTTATCCGAGATTGTTTATACTTTGAAATTTACTGGGGTGTATTTTATCATCCAAATAAATGTTTCCTCAATATGTAATATTATTTACATCCACCTACAATTATTTAAATCCAATTTTACCCTTCGGTGAGTTTTTAGTAAAAGATATGAAAGGAATCTTTTTTCATTTTTCGTACGAGGTACTTTTTGACTTTTCCGACAAAAGTACGAGAAGAATGTTTTTTTATCTTAAATGGCACGAACGGATTTTTACGGTTTTATAAAGCCTTATTTTCATGAAGATTCCTCCAAAATATTTCATGACTATTTTCAATAAAATCTTTTTCTTTTAAAATTGCATGAAATTTTGTGGAAAGAAATTGATTTTGAAGAAGAAAGGATATTTTCCTCAAGAATTCATTTCAAGTGTTTTATCAAAATTATTTTCCATCTATGATAATATAGGGTTCTGTTTCTATCCATATTATTACATTTATTTGATTATGTTGTGATGGAATTATTTTTATGAATTCCTTTATCTTATATGAATTGTTTTATGATGTCATGATGTTTCAAGAATCCCATTTTTGTTACATGTGTTATGTGATGATGTATGATTTATGATTATGTGGCACATATAAGAAAGGATTCATTATAAGATGGGTGGGACCTATATATCCCTCCAATGCATTGGGTAAAGATTTTATATCTCATGAGATAGACATGGCTGAAATGGTAGGTTATACCGGTTCAGTGAAACAGGACTGAAACAAGGGTTACTCGATTCAGAAAGGGACTTTGTCCACTAAGATAGTCTTGGTAATGAGTCTTGACTAACAAGAAATGATTCTCTATGATTATGTGTGTATGCCACAAAGTTTCATGTTTTAAGTTATGATTATTGGGATTTCATTTCACTACTATGATTTATCCCATGTTATGAAATTATGCTCTCTTTTGCAGGTTAAGATTTCCAAAAGTTATGTTCTTATGAATATGATGTGATTGATTTCTCTTTTGTTTACCCTTACTGAGCATTTGAGCTCACCCTTTTATGTTTTCTTTTCCCCAGGATATAAAGAAAGGTTTTAGTTTAAAAAAAGGGAAGATCTTTATGGGAGATATTGAAGATATTTCACCACGATTAGAAGATTACGTTCCGAGTTTCCAAAGACACTAAACTATTACGATCCTTGTGTGTGTGTTTTTGTTATGTACTAAGTATTCCGCAAAAGTAATGTAATGTTCATTTACGTCAAGCTTTGGGTCTCTACAGTTGGTATCAGAGGAAAGGTTTAGTCAACCTTTGGAAACTAGGATGCGAAAACGTTAGTGAGATCCCTAGAGATATTTCTAAGGTATGTCTAGGGATGTCCCTAAGGTTAAGTATACGTATAGGTTATAGTAATATAATTACTCTAACGATCATAGAATTAAACCTAAGATGTTAGATATTGAAGGTACTCCCCCTTTATTATGTTGTTTTCCCTATCATGATTTTTTCCTCTCACACTATTCTTTTTGGGTTTTAGACGATGGCTGGAACCCGAAGGAACCGTGTTGATCAATACAATGGACAATGCAATGATTGTCCTCCTAAACAAGAAAATGTTATGGGAGATGGAGTGCAAAATCTTATTGCTATCCTTACACAAGCTACAAATCATTCTGGACTTCCAAATGATCAGAGAAAGGAACAGTATTCTATTGAGTCCTTCATGAGGCAACGTCCACCTTCTTTCAGTGGGACTTCCGATCCCCTTGTTGATGAACAATGGATCAGTACAACTGAAAATATATTTTCAGTTCTTCAATGTTTTGAACATGATAATGTCATATTAGCAGTATATCGTTTGGAAGGTGAAGCTAATCAATAGTGGAATCTTATCAAGAATACGAGGCCAAGAGATGAAATTGAGTCCATGGAATGGGACGAGTTCAAGAACTTATTTTTCAATAAGTACTTCCCTCATATTCTTAGAACAAAGATGGAGAAGGAGTTTCTTGAACTAAAGCAAAAAAGATGATGAATCTGTTGGTATATACGAAGTGAATTTTACAAGACTTGCAAGGTATGCATCTGGCATTATCATCCAACCTGAAAGTAAAGTTGATCGATTTTTCAGTAGCTTAAAACCAAGTCTTCGAAGGGAATTAGCTATAAGAGACTTTAGTAGCTATGAAGAAATTGTGCGTTGTGCTATCAAGGTAGAAATGGAAGTTGGTGTTACATATCCATCTCATGGTTTTGACAAGAAACGAAAGATGGAGTTCAAGGAGAAATCTCAGAATAATGGTGAAAAGAAGATGAATGTTTCCTTATGCACAAAGTGTGGAAAGAAGCATGGTGGAGATTGTCTTAAAGGGACTAGAAAATGTTTTAAGTGTGGAAAAGAAGGTCATCGAGCAGCTGAGTGTCGAAGTAATGGAAAAAGGGTTTCTAATGATGTGAATAAAGCAAACACTGCAGAGAACGCACCACCAACACTTCAATGCTTCAAGTGCAAGGAAATGGGGCATTATGCTAATAAATGCCCTAATCCAAGGGTTAGTGATGATCAACATGAGAAACCACTGAAGGCAAAGGACAAAGGGAAGTCACATGCGATCACTATTGGCGATGTTGAATATGACAACGATGTGGTGGAATGATTAAGTGTTTATGTAATGGGATTCCAAAATAATATTGTATCATGGAGTATTGGAATATTTATGTATTGGTCTAATGTGGTATTCAAAGTGATTGAGATATTTTTGGAAATAAGATGATATGCGCATAATGAAGGGAAAATGAGAAAATGAAATTTTTAACAGTATTCATGAGCTCATGATTGATATAAGGACTAAGTGATATCATGGTTTGAGTATATAGAATTTTGAGGATTTTGGTATGTGGAAAGTGTTAAATTTTAACTGTATTCATGTTTTCACTAAGGTATTCAAGATAATACATGATTAAGGACTTTGAATGTTTATAATGTGACCAACAAGACATATCTTATGGGGATCAATGATGGTATTAAATCTCTGGTAATTGTTTTCACTATATTATGAGAGTGGACTGCAGTATTATGGGTAAGCCTAAAGATTGGAATGGATTATGTTGGAATAAGTTATTATTGTTTAATGATAGAAGTTTTTTTTCGATATTATTGATGGGATGTTATAGTAATATAGTTTTAGAAAAAGGACAACCTGCAGGATGGGCGACAGCCCATCGCGTCGGACAAGGATGTGGGAATCGAACCCACAACCGAAGTGCGACTGGCCTTTATCGCCTACCACTGGCCTACAGGAAGTCCCTGTTTATTAGAAACTAGTTTTATTATATTAAGCAGTATGATATATGAAGTATAAAGTCTATTTTAGGAACCATATATGATTAATCTCACTATAGATCGACTTATGTATATAATTTTTGCTAACCTTTTGTTTGAGACAGATGGAATGACCCGTCATTCTATCACATGATCTGCTAACACTTCACGAATAACAAATTCAACTTCATTTATTTAAGAGATGAAGTGGAAATTGTTAAAGGCACGACCAACAGTGAAATTGTACCAAAATAAAGTAAGTATTTATTCTAATTCAAATTCTTTAACTTTAGGGAAACGATCTTGAAAACCAAAAATGTTGTCCTAGTGATCTTATATCTAATGAGTCAGATGGTACCTTAGATCGTCACAAATTTATGGCTTTGTGATTGCTGGCTTTTCCATAGCCATGTTCTCTACCACTCTCCATCAGAACATGATGGTTAGATTTCTCTTCCATATCCATATTTTCACCTATGTGGAAACCCAGTGATTAGTTTATTTGGGTAACCGTTACGTTTCATACTTTTGTTTTTAAAGATAAGTTTTGGTATTCCTTTTTACGATGTGGGTTTCTATTAAAGAAACTTTCGAATAGTAAACCATTTATAACCCCGACGAATTTCGAGGGCGAAATTCATTTTAAGGGGGGTAGAATGTAACAGCCCGAGATTTTATGAAAAATATTCTTTTTTATTTCACTAATGTCTTGTGTTGTACGCTACACCAAAAGGAGCTTGCACAACACGCATCCTTGACTTGCCTTTCATTACACGCAATCGCGACCTTCCTCGATAGCGTGTGTAGTACGCAATACCGAGTTTCACTAAACAACGATATGCTATTAAAATATTATTATAATTAGCCGTTATGAATAGTAATAACCACCTTTTTAAATTTTAGAAATTTTAGCTCTCAAAATGGACTTCATTTTTGGATCCGGAGTATTGAATTTATCCTAAGGTGAAATTTTGGTGATTTTCGGATAACTTTCATATTTTGATGAATAGTGAAAATTACTAAATTTTAATTAAAAAAAACTTTTTCAATTGAAATAATTAATAGTGATAAATTATTAATTTGATTGGTTTTAAAGTATATTTAGAATATATTTTTACAATTTAATACAATGTTGGTCATTGGATGTAATTTCACATTTAAACCAGACATAAACAAGTGTCAATCTTTTGATAGATATTGTTTCTTAAAAACACGCTATTTGTTTTAACAGCGGGATTTAATTATAAAATTAATTAATGCAACTTCTATGTTATGAATTTGGTAAAATATACTTCATTTTTGAATTCGGAATATGAAATATAGCTTAGGATGAAATTTTGGCATTGTTCTGAAAAACATCAATTTTTGATGAATAGTGAAACTACTAAGTGGTAGTTAAAAAACTGAATTTTTCATAAAACTTAATTTTACCGCTTCTGTGAATGGAATTTTAAAAATCCGAGAGACACGGTTGATGTCAGTAAGTAAAATGTGGTTCAATGAGATGAAAATAATTTTTGGTGAATAGTAACTTATTACTTTTATTTACCACGGTTAAAAGTAAATAGGGTAATTAAGGGTAAAAATGATATTAATATTACCCTAACACATGTCCTAATCCTATTGCACAAGTTTATCTCGACAAAAAGCAACCTTAAGTGTAAATTATTATCATTTAGGACCACTTGGATTAGATTAGGACATTTATTGTTATTTAATTCAAAGAAGAGTTAAAAGAGATAAAATCAAAGTTTATTTATTAAAAGATTTTTAATATAGGGTTGTATATAAGATAAATTCGATTGTAAATATTCATTAGAAATCTAAAAAGATTTCCTACATAATGATATTTTATTTATAATTTTTATACTTTAAATAAATTAATTTATTTATGACACAACGATGATGCAGTAATTACCCTTTTAAGGAAATATTAACATAATTGATGTTATAAATACTCAAATGAATGTAATTTGAGACTTTTTCTGAATTCCACTAATTTTCTAGGTTACTATGATATATTATTGTTGATTTAATCAACTTGGTTCGAACATATAATTCTGTTATGACTTTCACAAAAATCATATATCAAATAGTGTCAAAATTGACACAAAATAGTTTTTAAATCAAATATTATATTATTAATTGTTATTTTATTCCTAAAAACCTAAGGTTCGGCCAAATGACTTAGATAAGGATATATGTATTAATAATAGACAATATGGGGTTCGTTTGGCATGTTATAGTAAGTGTATTAACCATATAGTGAAAGAAAACAAAAAGACATGGTAAAAGTTAAATTATTTAACTTAGAGTTAAATCTAATTGATAAGGTTAAAATAATACCCTAAACTTGTCTAAATCTTATTGGTTGATATTATTTCGACCCATACCCACTTTAGCTCCGAAATAATACCCTTTGGAACCATTATAAACCGATTTTGACTTTAATATAAAATAATATTTTGAGGTATTCCTAAGGTGCCCCTCTCCTCCCTTATAAAAGGACACCTCCTCCCCCCTCCTCCTCACACCAATTTGAGCACTCAAGCTCAGCCAAACCCTGCCAAAATCTCTTCTCCACTTCCCTAGCAACATCCTAGAGGTTCTGGTCTTCCTCAAAGACCAATTTTAGTGCCCTAAGAGGAGGTCTCAAAGAGGCGCTTCAAAGAAGAGGTAATTACCGTTACCAATTCTTTCATCTTTATTTCTTCTTCCACTTCTTCTTCTTAGGTTGTTTCATTATGAAGTAATAACATCAGTATCACTCATATACTTATATGTTATTATAATTATGAAACAACCCTATTTCACCATCTATCCATCCTACAGAAAAAGAAATCACCGCGCGTGCGTACGTACGGAATACCGTCTCCACGCCGTGGTGTAATCTATTTTCCACCACCACCTTACATGGATGGGTATAAAGGTGTAATGAGTAACTATATGTGATTATTATAAAGTGATATTGATACTGAAATAGTATACAAACACTTCAACACAATTCCACGACCATGGGAACGATATCATCGCTCGTGCGTACGTACGGACTACCGTCTCCACGACGCGATGAGATTCATTCTCCATGTTAACCATTTAAGAATGATTATAAAGTATATATAAGAAATAATAATGAAATATATGACATTATAAAGCTACTGGATTTATGTATATATATATATATATATATATATATGTATGTCATCTACTTACTTCCATTCAAGACAATAAGGAAAGGAAAACAGCGTTCATGCGTACGTACGGACTACCGTCTCCATGAACGGTGTTTTTCATTTCATTTATCTATCTTATATATATATATATATATACTGAATATATATGATATATAAATCATATTTTATATTCTGGAAGTAAGTAAATCATGATATAAGTAATAATGATGTCAAGAACAACAAGTCAAAACACCTACGATAAATGAAACGATTTTACCCAAAACGCTTCTTTAACATGGAATTTACAAAAGAAAGGGTAATATAATGTCATAAGTGAACCATATATGATATCATAACAATGAATATGATTCTGTAATAAGTCAATGACATTATTTAAATCATTATACAGGAGTTTCGGACACATACGAAGCAAATCGGACCTAAGGTAAGGGAAAATCTCACAATCTCAATTTTTATCCGAGATTGTTTATACTTTGAAATTTACTGGGGTGTATTTTATCATCCAAATCAATGTTTCCTCAATATGTAATATTATTTACATCCACATACAATTATTTAAATCCAATTTTACCCTTCGGTGAGTTTTTAGTAAAATATATGAAAGG
The DNA here is from genome assembly GCA_963277665.1 of Viscum album. NCBI lineage: Eukaryota > Viridiplantae > Streptophyta > Magnoliopsida > Santalales > Viscaceae > Viscum > Viscum album. The sequence goes on along the minus strand of OY728151.1, from coordinate 832,075,703 downwards.
AATCTTTTTTCATTTTTCGTACGAGGTACTTTTTGACTTTTCCGACAAAAGTACGAGAAGAATGTTTTTTTATCTTAAATGGAACGAACGGATTTTTACGGTTTTATAAAGCCTTATTTTCATGAAGATTCCTCCAAAATATTTCATGACTATTTTCAATAAAATCTCTTTCTTTTAAAATTGCATGACATTTTGTGGAAAGAAATTGATTTTGAAGAAGAAAGGATATTTTCCTCAAGAATTCATTTCAAGTGTTTTATCAAAATTATTTTCCATCTAAGATAATATAGGGTTCTGTTTCTATCCATATTATTACATTTATTTGATTGTGTTGTGATGGAATTATTTTTATGAATTCCTTTATCTTATATTAATTGTTTTATGATGTCATGATGTTTCAAGAATCCCATTTTTGTTACATGTGTTATGCGATGATGTATTATTTATGATTATGTGGCACATATAAGAAAGGATTCATTATAAGATGGGTGGGACCTATATATTCCTCCAATGCATTGGGTAAAGATTTTATATCTCATGAGATAGACATGGCTGAAATGGTAGGTTATACCGGTTCAGTGAAACAGGACTGAAACGAGGGTTACTCGATTCAGAAAGGGACTTTGTCCACTAAGATAGTCTTGGTAATGAGTCTTGACTAACAAGAAATGATTCTCTATGATTATGTGTGTATTCCACAAAGTTTCATGTTTTAAGTTATGATTATTGGGATTTCATTTCACTACTATGATTTATCCCATGTTATGAAATTATGCTCTCTTTTGTAGGTTAAGATTTCCAAAAGTTATGTTCTTATGAATATGATGTGATTGATTTCTCTTTTGTTTACCCTTACTGAGCATTTGAGCTCACCCTTTTATGTTTTCTTTTCCCCAGGATATAAAGAAAGGTTTTAGGTAAAAAAAAAGGGAAGATCTTTATGGGAGATATTGAAGATCTTTCACCACGATTAGAAGATTACGTTCCGAGTTTCCAAAGACACTAAACTATTACGATCCTTGTGTGTGTGTGTTTTTTATGTACTAAGTATTCCGCAAAAGTAATGTAATGTTCATGTACGTCAAGCTTAGGGTCTCTACAGTATACCCACATATAAAATACATAAAAAAACTAAAGATATACGTATTCAATATTATAGAGGTAAACCTTGAAGGATAGTTTTTATAACAATATACAACAATGATAACACAATATATAGTTTCAATATCATAACACTAAACATGCTCTACATCATAGTAATAAACATACTCTATATAAAACTATAAAACCATCATAAATAAACATAGTATGTGAATGAAGATAAAATAAAATATTCTATAACATATGGATTGAGAAAACAAATAGTTATAGACACTCATTGTCATGCCATCACATCAACTGATCAAAAACTTGTCCAATCACATATAAGAAACAAAATAATAAAAGAAATGTACAAGGGTATCTAAAAATCCCTAATTTTCACCTTAACATATAATATACTCTATTTGAAAAATAATAATCAATAATAAAACATTAGGACTCTACTGAACCTAATCCTGGGATTAATAATGACCTTATAGGGTACTTAAGGGCCAAAGACGGCTCAGTAGGCTATGTGTAAAACTTAGTAGGGAACCACCAATGCTATCCTTTATATAACAAGTAATTTTTTTAATATTCACTAAAATTATCAAATGAATGAATAAATAATGTGTAGATGTATAAATAATAATTATTATCGATCCTTGGGTTCTTATGTGACCATCAAGATAGACTATACCCACTTCATCCAGTTTCATTGTGTCTTCAAGCACATCATATAACCATACCAACCAATACAAAACCCAATTGACATATAGTAGTATGTGAAAGAACAATTTCCTTGGGGTATGACCTTACAAAATATAATATCATTAGTACCACAACTGATTCTGAGGAGAAAATCCTAGGAAATCTTGTTTTAGGTATTAAACAAATTCTATAGTGTAAGAAAAGGGAAATCATATAGAGAAGAAGGATGAATACCATCATCTTGGAAATTCCATAGAGTATTAAAGGAAGAATACAAGGGGATTAACCAAAACATTCATATGGTACTATGCTCAACAACTAGATTCTAAGAGCATGACCAAGTCATCAAATAATATCAGGTTCACTAGACAAATCCAATGAGACCAGCCCTAGGTATTCCAATTAGACCAAATAGTTGAGCATTAGGTTACCACATGGGAATTCCATATAATTTATAATGGGCAGTGCATCCCACTTGAACATCATTTCATGATAGAAATAATATTAGTTAACTAACCACCAAAAATGTCTCATGTCCCCGTGGTTATCCTCTCAAGAACACAACCTATAGTATTCACTATGTAAAAATGTGGATTAAATCATCAATTCAAGTACTAAGGTTACACCAAAAATCATCATAACCCATTAATGCACACATCATGTTAGTGGTTAACACAATAATTAGAATATCCATCAGGTTTCCATAGATCTCATCAGGTTTTGAAACCCTTAATGGGTTTCTCAATCCAAAACTCCCATATAGATTCCTCACTCATAACAAAATGGGTATAACATTCCCTGGAATTATCATGATCATCTCAAAACCTCACATATATAGAAAAACAAGAAAAAATGGCATCATTCTAGAGAGGTGTCATAAATCCCGTCTCAATTACCAAGACATCCTAGGTTTTTCCTTATGTGTTCAACACATATACATATATACATATTACCTAGGTAATATGTATGATGAAAATAACATCCTATTGGGTGAAGAACACTTACCCCATGTTCATACAAACTTCCCTAAAGGTTTTAATGGTATCTCAAGTGAACCTAAAGGACTACTAGGGAAAATTACACCAAATAATAACATTCCTCAACTCATAGGTCACTAGGGAACCTATACTAAGGGTCATTATATTCAATTAACTCATGTAAATTTCATCCCATGGTCCATAAATCTCAAGGGATACATTAAATATTATGGTCTTGGACATCAGAGTCCATGGAATCATGGCAGTTTACCGAGGGTCTATAATGGACCTTAACACTTTGTGAAATCCATTCATACAATTTAAATAAGATTAATTATTAAGAAAGAAATATTGATCATCATTATTGGATATACCTCATAAAAATTCACAAATAAAAAAAATAGTTAGTAAAGGGGAATGTTGGGGAGAATGCCTAATTCAATATAGAGATACATCCTTTAAGCATAACAAGCATACTCTCACCCTGGATTATCCAAGTACAATTGGTTGTTTTCTTTCCACATAGTTCCCTAACTCACACCATAAAAATTGAGTAAATTAATTATAAAAAATTACAATTTATTAACTAATATATACATATTTTTTCAAATTTAATAAAAAATGGAAGAATTGTCTATAATATCATCATATAACCTATTCAAACTATTATGGTGACCAACCACTCATGGAAGGTCCATATCATATTCCAATACATTCTGAATGTCAACCCATAATAAAAAAACATTTAGTCACATACTTTTTAAATATAATTTAATAAAAAACTATAAATAAAATCATATAATGATGATACTCAATGAAAATAAATGGAAATACAATCTTTTATAATCTTTATAATCTCACCAGTGATTCCAAAAAAAACCCATGATATTGAATGATTTCCACCATAATCTAGTGGAAATCATCTCTAACTCCATTATCGTTTTCACTCAATTAGTTAGAAGAGAAATGGGAAAGTAGAATGAAAGGAAGATGAGATCACACATTGAATCACCATGGAGATCCATAAAAACCACCACATTTAAAGGTGAAATTGAAGTTTAATAGGGGATGAATCTACCTCAAACTCCCCTGATTCATCACATGTGTGGGAGGAAGAGAGGATGGGTGAGTTTTCTAAAAACTCAAAGTGGATAAATGTTTATTTACCTTTCTTTGAGTGAGCCTCCATCCTCATCATTTCAGTATCCATTAAAATATTTATTTTGTTGTGGTGGTGCTCGCCATTTCCTAGGGGGAATCCTCAGAAGTACCAAACAAACTAAACACAGGTCCATTCCTCTATGATGTCATGGACCTATCCAATGAAACCCACAAGCCCTATACACACTAAGGACCATACAAATCCCTCAACCCTTTCTAATCATTTTTCAAATGATAACTAATGAAACCCCTCATCTATAACTCTTTAAAAATTTCCCAACTATAATGTGCTATATCATGGTTGTATTTCCTAAGAAGCACCACTATCACCTAAATTTTCCATCTAGTACATTTTGACTTGATGTTTCCATAGGTGTGAATATAGGGCACCATACTTAGCCAATAATAGTATAAATGGGCACCAAAATAAGACATCTTAACCATCACAATTTTATACCATGCAAAACCAGTAAAATATGGTATTTTTCTTTATTTTTTCAATAGGGATAATCCCATGGGACAGTCCCTCCAAAACACCTGACCACATCACCCAAGAAGAGATGAAATAACCAAAACCATGACCATGGTAAACTGGTATTTTACTATAGGGAGACTGGTAAAATCAAATTTCCCAACAATAGGGAAAAGGTCACTCCACCTGGGTATTTTCCCTCCAACACATGGATCTCTACTCCATGGAGTCCCCATGGTGGAAAACCTAAAGATTAAAATGGTTATAGGTCCACTCATATATGCTCAGACATGCACCTAAGAGCCTATATCACCCTCAAGCCTCAATTCACATAACTGAAAATCTTATTGAAAATTTCCAAATTTATATTCTCTTAACCAAATAATGGTTCTAAAAATTACCACATCCTTGGAAAACCGAAATTCAAACTTCCTAAGAATTTATCAACCAGTATTGGCATGAATCGTTAAATTTATCTCAACCATGAGTCATGTATCATGGGGAAAGTTCCAAAGTTATAAGAAACATTGCCTTTACTCATTAGACTAGGATAAAAACTACAAACATCATCCACATAACAGAATTAAGTAAATTAGTTGAGCCAACGCACCGTATGGAGGAGGAAGGCTCGAAGAAGAATATGGATGGAGGAACCCTTCTTCTAATGCACCGAATGGAGGAATAATTCCCAAAGAATGGTATGGAGGAGAGGAGTACCACTCGAGGGATAGAGAAACCCTGAATGGAGAATCCGAGCTGCGATTAGAGAATCTGCACTATGAATGAAGGAACCGTGATAAGGGATGGAGGAACCGAATTCGGTGAGGACAAATGATAGAGGATAGCAGCGAGGGAGAGAGAGTAAATTCGTGATGTAAGAGAGGAGGGCGTAGTGAGAGAGGTTGTTGGGGGATGAGGAGAGGCCTTTGGGGGAGAAGGGATATGCGGTGAGAGGGTCGCGTATCGTTGGAGGAGGATTCAGACAAGAATTGAAAAAAAAAAGGGGGGGATGCATATCGAGGATGCAGGAGGAGCCCGATGGGAATCAAAAAAAACGGGGGTAGAATTGTGTATCCACGGATCAAAATTAAATTATGGCTATAAACAAGCTATAGCCACAGACCTATAAAACAGTGGCTATAGGTCTGTGGCTATGGCTTAAATTTCTAGTAGTGTAATTTCATTATATATGTATTGTAAGAACCTATATGGGTGTTGTGGTAGATTTTGGAATTTTTTCTTGGGATTATTATTGGTTTTGGCGGTTCCCTTTTTAGTGGATTTTTTGTGTCGGTGAGATATTTTGAGGTATCATTGATCTGGTTGTGCATTAGGTGGTTCTATACATATGATTATGGGATATTGGAAGTTTTTTGGTGATTTTACATTGATTGAGGTCAGTTTCTTAATGGTTTGTAATGGGTTGATCATGGAAATCTTGAGGTTGGTTCTTGGGTAAATTGGGTGGGAGTTTCCTTTGGGTTATTGGATATTTAAGGGATTTGGTTTTTTTTTATGGTTTCACCATGAGACGGTGTTCCAGTTTGAGGTCCTAGTTTACCCATTGAGTACTGTGACCCAAGGTTAAATACCATGTTGTTATATGAGTTTGGTTTTGATCTTCATAATCTTGTTGGATATTAATTGTGGGAGTGTAAGATTTCCTTTGGTTTGTATCGATCTGAGAGATCAAATAGTTTCTTATGGATGCTCAAGAATTATTATTTCATAGAGTTAATGATTTTATGGTGATTTTCCCCTTTTTTGGTTCTTAATTCCTTATCTCATCATTTTATCAAATTTTAAATGGTGGGGAGAAAAATTATAGTTTTCTCTTCTTCTTAGGACCTCTGGTTTGAGGGTTGATGTTTTGGTTTTACCTTTTTAGAGGGTTGGTATAGTTCATAGAGGAATTGTGTTTTATTTGAGTTTTTTGTATATGTTTTTTTTATTGGTGTTATATCATTTTGGAGAGAGTGTGTGTTATTGACCCACCATTTTAGATAAATATTAAATGGTGAGTAAACCCTAGTAGGACTTGGTGCTAATAAAGCCTTGTGTTTCTTATTAGTTAGCCAAATTCTTCTTAAAGATGTTGGATTTTTTATAAGGATGATCTCTATTGGTATTGTGAAATATTTTTTGAGTATTATTTCCTATTAGGATCTATTCTAGTCTTTTGTACCTCTAACCTCTCTCTTGGGGTGTTTGAGATTTAAGTTATTATTTGTCTTACATCCTTTTTCAATCGATTTTTGGGGGTAGAAATTATTTTTGTGGGGTAGTTGTAACACCTCATGTTACTATATAGGGTTATATTTATATTATATTATATTATTTTGAGTCTTAATAAGTTGTTGGGGGTTTTGGTCCATTCGTTTTAAAATTTAAAAAATTAAGGGTCGAATGGTTATCTATCACACTTTATTAAACAATACAGAAATCGTGTGTTTGGGTGTGTATCTTGGTAGTGTCGTTTGGAATAGTCTACACACATATAGAAAAACCATGTATAGTCCTAGGGGAAATAATGAAGAGTGTTTTTGGGTTGTCTAGTTCAGATAATATGATTACCACATGGGTTGGTAAACCATGTTGTTTAACAATGAATTGTGCCCATATTTTTATTATTGTGATTTCTAAGTTTTATTTTTTTTTCTAAACACTTAAAATAAATTTTCTCCTCCCCTTATGCATCACGCACCCCCCCCCCCACTAGTCTGTCCCCTCTATGGAGTTCCACTTCTCCTATGGTTTACATTTGATCATAGTGATTTCATTGTGATTCATTCACAATTATTGGTTAAACCTTCTAGGTGAGGCTCCTACTCCATCTCTACCTCATCTTTTACTTGCCCCCCCCCCATCATTGCATTATGAATCATCTAGACCCTAGGTTGTTGTATTAACTTGATTTTTTTGGTCTCCTTGTTTTTAGGATATGTGATCCATTCTTTGAGTCTCATTTATCTATTATTAAAAGCTTTGGACCATTCATCACTATTTTGAGGTAGGATTTCCCCATGTTTTTCGTCACTATTTTAAGGTAGTATTTCCCCATGTTCAAACTTTAAACTTTAGAACTATCGATTGCTTGGGTATTTAAATTATGTGGTAATTCTTTAATGATGGTATTAAATATATTAATTCATTATTTAAAAGTAAAATCAATTTTTACTTTATTCTCATTTCAATACAAATTATTTTATTAATTTTGAATCGTATTGAAACCCTGTTTTACTAAACTTTGCATGCCATATGTTCAGAAATTTTTTTGAATAGATATTTAAAATTTAAATTGAGGTTAAAAAATATGTTTTGGGGTTTCAAAATTATTCCTCAAAAATTTTACTTTGAATTTTATGTGATACTTTAAATTACAAGTATTTTAAAAAATTAAAGATTTATTTTTAAATAAATGTTTGTCTTAAAAATGTTTAACCCAGTTTGGGTGGTGGTAAAGACTATGAAGTGTTGTTTTAAGACTTAAGGTATTTTTATGAAAAGGGGTTTGATTTCTTAAATTTATTTCAAATAAAGTGTTTTAAAAATTGTATTATAAATGGTTTTGAATTATTACCAAAAGTCTTGGAATCTTGAGTGAATTTTGAGAAGGATCATTTGGCACCTTCAATTTGTTTTTCAAGTGCATGAGTATATGTGACCCTCTTTATGACCCTTGATTTATCTCCCCTTTATTTGGTTAGTGTTATTTATAAGTGATTATTGGGTATTTTATCTCAAGGTATGTTTCTTTTGAGGGTGATGGAGATAAGGGTGAGCTAATTATTATAATTTTTTAGGCTTCTATTGATTGCTAGTTATTGTTTTTCTCACCTCCATTATATTTGTTTACGGGAACCCAGGTAGCTAAGTAGTCTAGACTTATGTTGAACTATTTATTCATAGAAAAATAGTGTATCCTCTAGTTAGTGATAGGAATATATGGGGTGTACCATTATGATGAGGCTGGGTGTAAGCTAGTCGGGTGGCTTGTATTAGGAAGCGATATACAGTCGTAGGTTGGTCCAGATTAGTAAATTTTAGGACTCCCTCACTTTTGAACCTAGTTTATAGCTAACGACACCTATTATTTGGTTAGTGGATTTATTTAGGGTATTTCTGTAACACCCTAAAATGTTATTAAATAGTTTTCTATAAATAAATTTTATTTCATTGATAGTTTACGTTACACGCAACACTGAGTTTAAATGAACCGCAATATACTATTAAAAAATTATTATTTTGAATTTATCACCTAGGTATTGGATTTATGGGTATTAATAGGATTAAATAAATTATAAAAAACATATTTTTACATATGTATAAAATTAATTCACTCATTATCAATAATTAGATATGAAAATAAAAATCATTTAAAAATAAAATATATGTTTTTCTGAAAGTCTGTTTTAATAAATGAAATATTTTTCTGTCTTAGTAAATTAAATTAGTCAGTTTTGGTGAATTTTTTTTATTAAATGTACATATTATATATTCAATAAAAAAATTAGCATTTATATAAAGTTTTTTAGACATGGGATAAGAATAAATCTAGTTTTATGATTAAAATTTTATTTTTCTAAAAAGTGTGTTTTGTAGCGTTTTGTGTGCTTATTTTAAAATTAATTTCTGCCAATTATAGAATTTGAATTTTATAAAATGGATTATATATTTTAAATCAAGTGGTTCTAATTTTTTAAATAGGTCCCTTTATTTTTAGGCATTATTAATAGTAACTTTGGTAAAATTTATCACCTCGGTAAAGGGTAAATTAGGTTTATCTAGGTTAAAACTAAGTAATGAGGCCATGATTTTTCATTTTAATTCTTATTGTATAAATGAAATTAAATACTTATCACATTAGTATTGAAATTTAATTGTTTAAGGGGAACTTTTCCATGAAAATGACCTATATAATATTTAAATCAAATAAAGTTACAAAATGTCACTCTCTTAGTTTTAAATAGCTATTATGTGTCCACATAGGGAAAAAATAAAGTTATAAATGAATAAAAATGTGTATTTTGAGAATAATGAATTTTTTTTCATGATGGAAATTTATTTATAATTTTAATTAATTATATAATTACCTTAAATATTTATGCAACACTAGTTCAGTAATTCTTTAATTAATAGAAAAATAAAATAAATGATTACAAAAATATTAAACGTCATATAATTTGAATTATTTATGGTGTTATAAGAATTTTATAGATGAATATGACATATTATTTTTTATAAAATTATTATATTCTAATTCCAACTTTTTCATTATCTATTTTAAGTCAAACTAAATATATAGAGTCAAAATTGACATTAATGATATTTTATCAAAATAATATTTTATTAAATTAATTAAAAATCGTAAAAATTTGAAATAGGAAATTTTGGATAATATATAGTCTAAAATGACACTCCTTTTCCATTTATGATCCAATTTTCACCTTATAATTAAAATTATAACCCTTTAAGAGTGAAAAGGATGTTACCGCAATTAAGGTTAAAATACGTTAACTAAAGAGTTAAACCAAAAGATAAGCTTAAAAAGACCACTTAAACCTGTAAAAATTTTATTGGTTAATTTTATTTAAACTATATATTATCTTAGATTTTAATACCTATAATTTTGGATACATTTTGGCTAGATAATTACTTTATTATATTTTAATTGTTTAAGAAATTCTATGAGTGTCCCTCCCCTCACTTATAAAAGGGAACCTCTCCTTTCTATTCTTCATGCCACTTTGAGCATTATATATTAATTAAATACTGAGAAATTATATTCTACACTCCATTATATAAATTATATAGGTTATTTTAGTCCCAAAATACCAGCCCTAGGGTCCTTATGATGAGATCTAAAGGATTTGTTTCAAAGAAGATGTAATCACCTTAACTGATTACCTTATTTTTAATTCTTCTTTTACCTCTACTAAATATGTTGTTTTCTTAATTATGTAATAAATTTAGTATATTAAATATACTTAAATTTTATTAGTTTTATTAAAACACCATTATCTACCCTCTTCACTGTCAAATAGGATGTTAAAGTGTCGCTTGTGAGCATGTACGGTTTATCATCCCCATTTATCGATACAATTTGTTTTTCGTCATCATACTTTAGGGAAGAGTATTATGAGGGGTTTAAATTTTATCTATTATATTTATGGAATAATTATTATTCTTATATTATAATATCATATCTAACTTCTTTCCTTCCAAACCATTGGAAAATGATAACATTACTCATGCATTCATGTGGGCTACCATCTCCGCGAAGTGATGTGATTCATTTTTCATCTCTACTTTAAATAGATTGTAATAAGGATGTATTATATAAATATATATGATTTATATTATATAATAATTATTCTTTAAAAGTTAATTATTATTTACCTTTCTTTCCTTCCATCCGTCAAAAAGTGAAGACAATGTTCATGTATACATATAGTTTATCGTCTCAGTAAACGGTGTAATTCATTTTTATATCCATAACTTCTATGAATGAATATCTATATATAAAAAGAATATATATTATATTTATATTATGATTAAAATTCTTTAAATAATTTAACCATTATAAAATTATAAATACCAAGACTTACAAACCGAAACATGCATGAAAAATGAAGTAGTTATCACCCAGAATAGTGATTTTAATAAAAATTTCTTAATAAATAGTTGCTAAGATGTCATAAGTAAATAATAAATGGTATTATAGATATGGTTATAGTTTTAAAATGAATTTATAATTAATATATATTTATTATATAGGAGGTTATAAAATGAATTAGGAAAGGTGATACTTATGGTAAGGGATTTATGTTTCAATCTAATTTTAATCAGGACTATTTATGTTTAAATTCTCATCGAGGAAATTATATGATACTTATCTAATAAATACATTTAATTTTGATTATTATATAGTTAGTTTTGAATAATTCATGTTTTCATTTCATTTTTCTCACTTTAAATACTTAATATATCGAAATAATGTTTTTAAGGAAAACTAATTATGTTTAACTATTCGGTTGAAAAAACCTTTTTCTATCATATACATATTTTATAAAAATGTTTTAAAGAATTTTTTTAATATTATCCTATGATTTAATAAAGTCATTTTTACCCATGATTTCCATTTTAAAAAATGGTTTAAAAGGAATATTTTTCTCATTTTCTTAAGAAGTTACTTTTTTATTTTTTATAAAATTGTGAAAGGAATGTTTTCTTTTAACTTATATAGAATGAAAAAAAATTAATATTTTCATGACTGATCAATGATTTAAAGATTCCTATAAAAGTTTCCAAGGTTATTTTCTAAGAAATTTTTTACATAATATTTTGGAAATATTTATATTTTAATTAAGTGATTTCAAAGTGAAAAAAGTTATTTTTTTCAAGAAATATTCTAATGATTCTTTTAGAGTATTTTTCATCAATAAAAACATCCTTTAATATTAATTATGGTTTAATTGGGATATGATCCAATGATACCATCCTTATTCTTTCTCTAGATGGTTTATTTTTATTATGATGGGATTATTATGAAACCCATTTATTTTCATGGGTTACACTTTGATGAAATGATTAAATATTTATGAAACCCGTTTTCTTTACATAGCTTATGAAATAATGATATAATGAATGTTTTGTGATCTTATGGAACACATATGTATGGTTTTCATTATGTGATGGGTGGTCTTGGAATAATATATCTCTACAATTTATTATGTAAAGTATTATATCTCATGAGATTATTATTATAAACAAGTTGATATGATTGATCTGCTATGGGAAACATGTCGATGTGCTTGATGCACTATGGGAAACAAGTTGATGTGCTTGATTTTTTATGGGAAACAAGTTGATGTGCTTGATCCACTATGGTAAATGGGTTTTGATGCCTGGTCTAATATGAATTGATGGTATTGGTAGTTAAACTTGACATATGAAATGGTTTATATACTTATCATGATACCACACTTATATTATATGAACTTATGGTTCATGATTGATTGATGATGATTTATTACTCTTATGAATCATATCTTTTGAAATAATAAATCATTATGTCATGACTCGTGTTTATGAATTTGATAGATTGGGTATGAACTTCGTATGTTATGGTCATTATATCATACCCATATTCTTAATTTATTCTTTAATATTATTATATATTGATATCTCCCATGTATACCCTTATTGAGTATCTAAGAGAACACTTTCTTATGTTTCTTTTCCCTAATTTTTAAAAAAAGGTTTTAAGTAGGGTATGTCTATAAAGCATACTAAAGTGGATGATATTTGTATGATATGTTGAATATCATTCATGAAATAAGAAGATTTTGTATCTATTCTCTAAAGATGATAAACCTTTATGGTCCTTGAGCATGTATTTGTGAAATGTCACTAGTACAAAAATAGGTTTTTTACATCAGTTTTTTTATGTTTTTAACATCAGTTTTTAGGGTTACATTATTGTAAGCGAAATAAATAAAAGATGTTTTTTAATGTTTGTTATTATAACTGACATTAAAAATATTATTTTGAATACTTTTTACATAGGTTATTCAATAATTGATGTAAAAAATGACATCCAACATCATTTATAAAAAACCAATGTTGAATATGAATTTTTACGTCAGATATTATATAAAGGATGAAAAAAAGTCATTTTTTTGTCAGTTATATAATAAAAATGTAAAAATATATTTATTTCAAAAAAATATATTCAATGATGACTAATCCCTCAGCTTAAAATACAATATCTATAAAAGGTAAAAATTTATCGAAACCAAATGAAATCTAGGAAAACAAAATTAAATATTTAACTTAATTTAAAAGTTTATTGTATTCTTTATTGATATAATTTTATTCATAGGAAATAACTCATGAGGAATCTAAATTTTTGTCTTTGAAGGAATTTTATATTCTGATGGAATAATTTTAATTTTCATTTGATCTAAATAAGGATTCTTCATTATAAAAAAAGAAGCATTAAAAGTTGTATCACTTGAGAAAAAAGAATAATAAAAAAATCAATGAAAAAAATTATAAATACCATGATGCGATCACTTAAAGAATAACTACTAGAATAATGACTAATATGGAAAGATTTGAATCAGTGGAATGATGATAAAGATCAAAAGTTTTGATTATAAATAAATATGTTTGGAGCATGAAAACATATAAATAAAACTCAAAAAGCGAACCATGACATTATAAATTTTAGGTAGCAATTGAAAATTTAAAAGGAATCCTATAAAAAATGTAAATATACATTGGTATAATGAGAAATTTTATCTTTCATGTTGTTTATATGTTAAGTGACGTTAAATAATAGTTTTTAACATCAGTTTTCAAATAACCAACATTAAAATTATAGTTTTTCACGACATTTATTTATGAACCAACATGAAAACTTATTTTTCAAATTAGTTAACATATAAATGACATAAAAACCCCACCTATAATGTTTTTAACATCATTTATTTAAAATCTGACATCAAATATCCTATGTAAAAGCTATTTTTTATATTAGTATGTATTGAATATTTATCTAAATATATGTAATATGTAAGTATTAAAATCATAGTCCTTTACAGTTGGTATCAGAGTAAGGTTATTCAATCTTAATATATTAGGATTAGAAAACATTGGTGAAATACCTAGGGATAATTCTAAGTATAGTATAATATCATAAAGTTTTGGTAATGACCACGGATACCTAGGTTAAACCTAAGTTCCCATAGATTGATAAGTGGGTTTCATGATTTAAACATCCTATGAATTATAATTCATGATTATATAATAATTCACTCTGATTATTGTAGCTTGATGCTTATACTTTTCTTTTTGGTTTTAGTCAATGGCTATAACTAGAAGACATCATGTTAATAATGAATGTGATAGAAAATGCAATGATTGTCCACCTAGGTAAACAAATATAGTGAGATCTGGAATATAGAATATTTTTTCTATGCTCACACAACCTTACCAGGCTATTAATCATGATGAGCTTCCAAATGATCAAAAAATAGAGCAACATATTGTTTAGTATTTTATGTGGCAATATATACCTTTTTTTAGTGGGTATTTTGATACAATAAAATATGGGAGATGGATTATCACCACTGAGAAAATATGTTCTATTATTCAGTTCTCTAAAAATGAAAAATTCATCCTATAAATTTATCATTTGGAAGGAAAAGTAGATCGATGGTGGAATCTTATTAAGAATATAATACAATAGGAATAAATTGACTCTATGTAATGATATGAGTTTAAGGGGAAGTTTTTTAGTATGTATTTCCCTCATATTCTACATAAAAATATGGAGAATTAATTCCTTGGTCTGAATAAAAAGGATTATAAATCTGTTAGTACCTATGAATAAAATTTTATAAGACTTTCAAGGTATTCCTCTGGTTTAATCATTAGCACTGAAAGAAAAATTGATAAATTTTTTGGTGTCTTAAAACCAAGTCTCCTAAAGAAATTATCTATAATAGAATTTTGTATATATGAATAAATCGTTCAATGAGAAATCAAGGTAGAAATGGAAGTCAGATATTCACACCTTTCCCATGGTTTTTATAAAAAAGGAAGATTGATTCTCATGAAAACTCAAATAAATCACATGGTGGAAATAAATTTCATCCATCTACATGTCATAAATTTGGGAAGAAACATCAAGTAAATTTCTTGAATGGAATTGGGAGGTTATTTAAATTTATAAAGGAAAGTCATAAAGGACATGAATATAGAAAGGGGTTAATAGGTGGGTTAATTCAATAGAGGAAAAGAAGACACCAACTAATGCACCAACCATGCTCCAATTCTCCAAATGAAATTAATATTGTCATTATTCAAATTAGTTCGTGAATTTAAAGTTTTTTTATTATCAATATCAATAACCTCTTAATCCCAAAGTAAAAAAGGAAATATCATGAGATTATAACTCCCAAAGTGGTCTATGAGAATGAAGTGGTTAAAGGTGCACTTATCATCTACTCTAAAACAACTAATTCTTTATTTAATACTGGATTTACCCACTCTTTTATATCTAAGTAATTTGAAAAGGTTATATAATTACCTGCTCAATGATTAGGTGGTTAAAATTTATAATGGTATAATGGTCACATTTTAATTATATACTTCATCTCCAATTGAAGCTTGAGGGAATGTGCTTCCTGCAAATCTCATGATTCTACCATTATTTTAATTTTATGTGATACTAGGCATGGATTTGATTTCATTATATGGATACCATATCAATTTCTATAGAATGGAAATCACATTTCATATTCTAGATGAACCTGTGATAATTTATTGGTGTAAGTATTAATACGAACTGCCAATGGAATTTTCATTTATCTTTTGAGTCTTAATTCCTATACATGAAGGTTATTTATCTCATATGGTTGGGGATAAACTCAATATAAAATATATTCCTATTATTCAGGAGTTTTTGGAGGTATTTATATAATAATTTTTTGGTCTTCCTCAAAATTGTAAAGTTGAGTTTTCAATAGAACTTATACCTAGTGCTAAACCTATTTCAAATACTCCTTGTATAATGAATCATATTGAGTTGTAGAAATTGAAGAAGAAACTCCATGAGATATTTTCAAGGGATTCATTCAACCAAGTGCATCACCATGGGGTGCACCAGTTTTTTTTAAGTATAAATATCGATCAATGTGACTTTAAAATTATTATTGACAACTTAAAAAGATCATAATCAAGAAAAAGTATCCTCTACCCAGTATTGATGACTTCTTTGATCAACTAAATGGAGCTCAATAATTTTCTAATAATAAATTTTTTTCTGAATATCGTCAATTGGAGTTCAAGAAGGAGGATATTCCCAAGACAAGATTTTGTACAAGGTATAGACACTATTAATTTATACTAATTCCATTTGGTCATAATAATTCCCCCACTATATTCATGGATGTAATGAGTAGAGTATTTAGATATTACCTTGATTAGTTTGTGGTAATATTTTTAGATGATATTATTCTATATTAAAATAGAAAGGAATAGCATGGATATCACTTTAATATTGTGATAAAGACCTATAGGAAGAGGATAATCTTTATGAAAAATTTACCCAGTGTGAATTTTGGATTTGTAAAAGTTTCATTATTGGGTTATATATTCTCAAGTTAGGGTATATCAATAGATCCTTAAAATACATAATTTATTTAATGTTGGCCTAGACCAACCATTGTGACTGAGTTCCATAGTTTTCTTGGTTTTTTTGGATATTATCAATGCTTTTTGGAGAATTTATCATGACTATATAATCCACTCACCAATTTAACTCAAAAGAGATCTAAGTTCCTTTGGACAAATGAATGTGAATAAAATTTTAAGGAACTAAAGAAAATGTTATTTAGTGCACCTATGATTACTTTACCCTATAGTGGAGAAGGATTTATAATATATAGTGATACATCAAAGAAGGTACCAAGATGCATTCTCTTGAAAAACAATAAATTTATAGCTTATGACTTGTGAAAATTAAAGGTTCATGAGAAAAATTAACCAAAAAATGATTGGTAGTTAGCTATGGTAATTTTTACATTAATGATTTGGAGGTGTTAACTCTATAGAGAAATATGTGATATATATACTAGTCATAAGAGTTTAAAGTACATTTTCACACTGAAAATTTTGAATATGCATAAAAAAGATGGTTGGAGCTAATTAAATATTATGACTACTCAATACATTATGACCCTAGGAAAGAGAACAAGGTAGAATATGCTTTGATTCAAAGGATAATGCGATCTTATCTATGATTAGGATCACCAAAGATCCCCTATTTATGGATTTGAAAAGTATGGATCATGAAATCTTGAAGTAAAGGGAGTAATCTTATCTTTCTCAAATGAATTCCCAACCATCTATCCATGTTTAAAAGGCCCAACCAAGATCAATGTTTCAATGAGAAGGGGAAGGGTGAATCAATGATATATTTTTATTTTATGTTATCCTTATTGTATAACAATATTCACCTCTTGTTAAAGAATTATCACTTTTCTAAAAACAAAACATTCACACATCCATAGGAACATAAGAATTTACAAGGTTCACTAATAAATAAGAGTAACTAGTCCTTATCATGGTTTTTAAATAATCCAATACCACATAATACACTAGAAAAAAAAAATTGTCTGAATACAACAAGTAAGAAATACCCTTACTCTTGTGTAGAACTATGATCAATACAATAGTGCATATTCTTTTTCTAGCATGATGATGTAAAATAAGTTTTTAAAAAAGTTAAGAAACATTCACTAGTTGGTTCCAAACAAGTCATTGTATTTATTCAAGAAATTCCACTTTTTAAATTCTTCAAAGCATAATTCTTCACTTTACTACCCAACAGTAGGTAGAAAAAACATTTCTATACTTTGCACAAAAAATCAGTCTAATGGATCAGTCCAATATCTCAGTTCAATTACCCAAGAAAATAAGTAATAAAATATACCATAAAAACTATTCTAAACCACTTATTTATTTCCTAGAACCATCATTTTGATGTCTCAATCTGATCCAGAAAACTCTAATTACAATCTCTTCCTTATTCTTCTTCCATTCAGAGATGTTTCTCAAGAAAAAATTTTCTGGAAAACAATTCCTCTTCCAAATTTTTCACAAAACCTTTAGCACTCACACTCTCCTTACACATGAATATTGTATTCATTTAAAAGTATGATGTACTTCTAATACTATTTATAGGTGCACTGGAAATAGAATGGTTAGGAAACCACTTTAATTTTACCACTCAACAAAATTTACAGAAACTCATATTTCACATTCATTTAAACTTAATCTTTGACCATTTAAAAACTTCTCAACTCTTTTAAAATCTTCTTGAAACTTTTCATATCTTCTTATAGTTTCATGCTTCTTCAAA
Organism: Viscum album; assembly: GCA_963277665.1. Taxonomy (NCBI): domain Eukaryota; kingdom Viridiplantae; phylum Streptophyta; class Magnoliopsida; order Santalales; family Viscaceae; genus Viscum; species Viscum album. The sequence continues at coordinate 832,057,369 of OY728151.1, read as the reverse complement.
CTTATAAACTTTCTTTCAGTATGATACACTTTTTCATTCTGATATAGTTCATCACTTCAATTTTCTTTATCTGGTTAAAAGTATTAAAAATTTAATACTTCCCATTTTGATGCCCTAAACCAACTCAAACTCATTTTCCATAAACATTGATACAACTTATGTAGTCTTTGAAAACCCATTGACTACACTTCAGCAACAACTTAAAAATAATTTCACTTTTTTCTTCATTTATTCAAAAAATCCTCAGACTACTAAAATTATATTTCATGACTTATTGGTGTCATAATGCATCTAATAGATCAATATTTGTTTCTCATATGATGTATCGATGTCAAATCCAGTCTGATGAGTATTTAATCGATTGAAAACAACATTTTTTCTCTATGAAAATGGTTGAATACATTATTGAACATCATTCTATTGATTGGTCTCTACAGATCTTCTCATTCATCAGACCCAACAACTCCAACTTACTTATCAGTGTCAACACTTTCTCTTTTTATCCTTACAAATAAATTATGATCTTCCTCTGATAAAACTCTCCATCTTATGCCTTGTTAATATAAAACAATATTTCTGATGGATCGGTGTCATAAATACTTTATGGATCTGTGGAAATCTATATCTGATGGATTGGAGTTAGTAAATATTTATTTTATTCCATATTTTCTGCAACTGATGATAGATCTTATTAATTTGTTGTTCAATAGATCAGACAGTCTAATGAGTTGTTTGATCGTCACTTCGAAAAAAATTGACAACAACAACTTCAAAACTTCTCAGCCTTTAGGCAAATTCTGTGTTCAGTGATTCTACCACCAATGAACTATGATGGGAATACTTTGACTTTATAATCTCTTCTATTCAAAAAACTCCTACTAGTATCTTGATTTCTTTATGATTTTGAGAACATTAGGATTGATATAGCATCATATTACTTTTAAAAAAATCCCCTCATTTATTTCACAAATCTTGGATCAAAATTCTTTCAAACAACTTAAGATATTGAAAAATTACAAAATAGCAAAGCATTGTCATATTTAGAATCGAATATCTCAAAATAAATTTAGACTCTAGTACAACTTATCACTCCAATAAAAAACTTCATTCCAGACACAATATGAGTCTGAAGGAAACTTCTTCCAGAAATAACTTTTAGAACATAAAACTAAAACCAATAGATTTTATTATTAAGAATTAATATGATCTTATGAGTTGTATACTACTTTCATCCAATCACCAACACTTATAAAGTGAATTTATTTTTCATAATGATAAAAAAATACAAAAAAAATAGTATGAATTTATTCCTACATATGAAACCCAACTTCCTACCAACTTAGTCCCAACAATATCCCCCTTTATATTTTTTTCAAACAAGGTTCATAAAATACTGAAACTTTATAATCTCAATATATAGATCACTAATCAAAAATTCTAAGCCTACATGAGTGAACTCATTATAGTAAACAAGAATCATTGATAAAAAACCATGTTATCCATAAGTAGTGACTTATGAAATTAAAACTTTTCAATATTTCCACCTGTCCACAACTTCTTCCTTCCTATAAAACAAGTTTCTTACAACCAATTAAAATAAACTGTTAGAATATTTCACACACTTACATGTTGAGATCACATCTCACCCACAACTCCCCTTATATATATGCTTCCTTAAAATGTTTAGCACATATCAATGGATAGATTTATGAAACATCATTTTTCTCCCCCTTAACAACACTATCAAGAGACTACATGAGAGGGTAAAACACATATCTCAAACTTAGAGATAAAGAGATTGTATTTGCATGTTTTACCTTATTTTGAAACTTTATTCCTTTTGTAAAGGTTTTATGAAAATTTAATCAACTTGTTCCGATGTAAGAATATACTCCATCTTGAGTTCATTATTATCCACATGAACTCTGATGAAGTGATATTTTATATCAATATGTTTTGAAGAATAATTGTGTTCTGGATTTATTGTATGGTTTATAGAACTCTTATTATCACAAACTAAGAGTATAAGTAACTTAACTTCAATAATTAAGTCTTCCAATTGAGTCTTCATCCACGTAAGTTGTGTTGCAGCTTCAGTGGTGGAAACATACTTAGCTTCAAACGTACTAATTGTTACTGAATTTTGTTTCTTAGTATTACAAATAACATAACCTTCCCCTAGAAATAATACTCCACTAGATTTGAATCTTTTATCATATAAACTTTTTGGCCAATTAGTATTTTTATAGCCCAACAAATCAATTCTTCCTGAGATATCATACTTTATTCTGAAATCTATTGTGCCTTTGATATATCTAAGAATTATTTTTCCTTCCAAAATATGTGATTACTTTAGAGAAATTTAGAATATTTCACATAAGGTAACACCATAAAGAATATATGATCTTGAGGTAGTCGGATACAAAAAAATTACAATAATCTTCTGAAATTATTTAGAGTTAACTACCTCACCTTCTCTATCTTTAGTCAAATTTATTCCCCCTAAAATTGGTGTGTAAATAGGTTTATAATTTTCCATACCAAACTTCTTAAGAAGTTCCTTATCATACTTTTGTTGATAAATAAAATGTATTTTATATTTTTTGAGATTTTTAACCCAAGTAAGTATTTCATTTCCCTAAGAATGGACATTTCAAACAACTTCTTCATTTATTCATAAAATATTTCACAAGTTCTTTCATCATTCCCATCAAAGATAATGTCATTAACATATACAATAATAATGATGGAAATATCTGGACTTTCTTTGATGTAGAGATTATTATCAACTCTTCCTTTATTAAAGTTAAACATTCTTAAATAGACATCTAATTTGGAATATTATGCACTTGGAGCTTGCTTTATCCCATAAAAGGATTTCTTTAACTTACACACATACTCTGAATGTCCTAAATGCATTTATATTTTTATTTATTTTTTTTATAATATCCTTTTTAACTAGGTTGAGAGGGAAAACTTACATGGATAGTAGGCCTAGTGGCACAAGGCCCAATACATGGCCCAAATACCTAGTACACTAGAACTGCCCATTCCTAGCATCTGCTTCATTGATGGTTCCTAGCTCCCCACCTTGTATGGTTGATCATCTAGAATTTACCCATGAAAATTTTCATGGTTCCTAGTACTGATGGTGGTCTCTATACCCTATCATTATTCCAATATAGTTAGCTCTTTCAGTGGTTTCCACTATTATAATTCCTTATCTAGGGCCTACTCTCATGTGGTTGGATCTCATTCCTATAGCCCAGAGGCCTAGTGACTCGAAATCCTTTGATGGACCAAAGGCCCGGTTTCATCATCATGCCAAGAAACTACAACCCTATCTACATCATGCATGCATTTTCTCCTACCTTCATCATCTCTATGTCACTTCCATATCATAAATCCCCTAAGGGGGGCTACTCAAATTTGATTGTGGGTCTTTTGAATTCCAAGTAAGATCCTTTTTTCCACTTGGGTATAAGCTTGTTGTCCTTGTACACACAACTTTAATTATTCCCAATAACAAATCCACATGGTTGTTCAGTATACACTCTTTCGTCAAGATCTCCATTGAGAAATTCTGATTTCACATCTATCTGAAAAAATTTATAATTTCATTATGTAGAAATTACAAGAAATATTCTAATTTTTTTTAACCTTTACACTATAGAAAAATCTCATAAAAATAAATACCATCAATTTGTGAGTAACCTTTTCAAACAAATATTTCTTTGTTTCTTATCACTTCACCATATTCATTCAACTTGTTTCAGAACACCCAATTTTTACCAATAACATTATTTTCATTTGGTTTAGGTATGATCTCCTAAGTATCATTCTTCTCAATCTAATAAAACTCTTTATCCATAGCATGAATCCATTCCAAATGCTCAAAATATTCATTAACATATTTTTGGATCAACTTTTGAATACAAAGAATTATGTGAAACAACTTTTTATGTTATTCTTATTTGAACCTTTTTATGTTGATCACTAATAATGTTTTAATATTTTACCTATTTCATCGGCCTAGTATGAGATGTATGAAATTACTCCTCATCATTGACTGACTAAAAATTAGAATTTTTTATTATTGGGAGAAAAAAGTGGAAACAAGTCATGGAAGATGAAAATGATGTAGGCCCAGGGAATCACCCTAAATAATAAGATTACAATCCTTTGGAAGGGACCCTATACTAAAAAAAATCTGAGGGTATCATCAGGGCCAGATTTACTGGAAAAATCATCATCCGTGAAGTTTCCTTACCTCCATGTGTACCTAACTTTTTCTCCATGATCCAGCAATCCCCTCCCCATCCTAATTATATAATACAACCCCCAAGGTGCATGTTCCATTCCATGCATCATGCCAACAAGAAATTTGGAATCATATTCCACTTCCTTGAGACTAATGTTATATAATTTTCACAATTGGAGTCCACTGAGCAATGACATCACCTTCACTCCAAGGGAGTTAAATGTTATATAGAAAGCACTGAAACCCAAAATAACTAAGCCTTTTCCATCCCTAACAAACCCTTCACCTCTCACGAAGCATGCTACACATGACCTGTCCATATTTAATTTTTGCCCAAAAGCAAGAGGGGACCAAAAAACCCATGACCCCAATTATATTTTTACCATATAACATTTCATATAGAGTTATATCAGAACTTGGACTATAGAAACACAGATTCTGAATATAAATAGTTTTTCTTATAGCTTTCCTCCAGAAGTAGTGAGTAAGACCATGTTCAAGTAACATTTCACATCCCATCTCAACTAAACTTCCATTATTTCTTTCAGTAACTCCATTTTTTATGGAATGTATGGTACACTGAACTTGTGATGAATTCCATGATTTTCAAGATAACTTTTAAAATCTTAATTCATGTATTCAACACCATTATAAACTTTCAAATTCTTTATAGAATACCCACATTATTTATCATCTCTTCTCCTGAAACTCTTAAACATGTTTAGATATTTGGATTTATGTTTCAAGTACATAATACAAGTAATGTGAGTAAAACCATCAATGAAAGAAATGACGTACTTATCTATGAAATTTTACTATTTACTCATTGTCCCACAATTATCATAATGAATTAGTTCTCGAGTATGAGTTGAACAAATATAAACTTTATTATGTACAGAGTTTGTAATCTTACCTTTCTGAAAAATTGAAAAACACCAATATCTTATTCTTAACATATCGGGAATATCACAGACACTATCTCACTTTGACAAATTGAACATGTTTCTTTGACACATATTCCCCAACCTTTTATGCCACAACTAGTTTTATTTCATCATTCTAAGATAACATGACTTCTGAACTTTAGTAACTTGAAACAAATTTCCTTTTGTGCGTTCGACTTTTGTAACAATTTTTCTATCTTCCAATATTTTAAAAAAACTATCTTTTATAAAAAAACTTTATTTCCTTTATCAAAAAGTTTTGAAACATTCAATAAATTTTGTTTCAACCAATCAAAAAATCCTTCTTGGATTTCAACTTTTCTTTCCCAATAATAGTAGATCCAGCACCTTTGATTCTGATGGATTCATCATTTCCAAATGTAATTGTTCCTTATTTAAAATAATTCAAATTTCTCAACAATTTCAAATATATAGTCATATGAGAAGAACACCCACTATCCAAAATCTAGGTTCATTCTACTTTTATAGCTTTAAGAATAGTTTCTATAAAAATAAATTTTTATTTCCCTTCATCTTTCTTCATATCCAGCATTATAGAATTATTATAAACATGGTGTTGTTTAGATAACAAAAAAATACACCATTTTATAATATTTCTAGGTTTCTCACACCTTTCACAAATAATTTCCCTAGGTTGTAACCTATTTTCAAATTTCAAAATAACTTTCTCAAATTTCTTCCTTTGAGAGGATTGACTACCCCTAAAAATTTTCTTTTTATAACTCATGGGATAATTATAATTTTTTTGGTTAAACTAACACATATTTTCCATATTCCAAAATCCACCACAATACCAAAAGTTACCATAGAAATAATATTTACCTCTGTAAATTTTACACTACTTATATTTGTGACCATCTTTTTTTGTAGCATTTTTATCTTTCACATCGGAACTTTGTTGAGTCAAAACCTTTATGTTATCACCCAAATGCTTATTATTATATTAATATTTATTTCTAACTTTTTCAGAATAATAATTAATAGAAACTTTTGTTTTAGACTCATAAATTTTAGAAACTTGTGAATTTACAGCTTTTTTGGTTTGGGCCACATTCACAGTTTTCTCAGCCTTCTTCTTCTTAGGGACACTTTCAATTTTATTTCCATCCATTAAAGATAAATTTTGTATATCCTTCTCAGGTTCACCCTTTTATAACATTAAATAACTTTAGAGATAGATTTATTGAAACTTGTAACTCCCTACTTAGCTTTAGAAATATTTTTTTGAAAAAGTTCCAACTTTTCCCCCTTTCCTTCCAACTTTACTTCAAGATGTTTATTCAAATTTTTTTATTTTTTAAGAGACTTATTAAAACAATAAACCTTTTCTTGAAACTTATATTTCTCTTCAAGAGTACATTCTTGACTCTTTGATATAATATTTAATTCTTCAACTTCTTGATTTCTTTTTTAAGTCTTACTATATTTTTGGGACATTCTTTCAATTATCTCTTTAGGTGAAACTCTAACTCAGATTTTTATTCTTTGGAACTATTGCTTCCAAACTCTTAATAATTAATTATTTCTATAAATGTATTTTATTTAGTAACTTCAGTAAAAATTTTAGCTTTAACTTCACTGTCTTCATCTTCATCATCTCTAAAAAAACTTATCCTTTTATATTTGAAGAACTTTTTATCTTTTCCCTTATAATGAGATTTTTAATTATCATCCTATTTATTATAGGACCTTATTATCCTTCTATAATATTTATAATTATAATCTTAATTATTTATTTAGTGGAAATTTTCAATGAAGTTCCCAATAACTCCATATTCAAAACATTTTTGGGGTATCTTCTCCTTGTACTTTCCTGTAACTATTTTCACATTTTTAGAAAACAAGGATAAAAAATTCATCATGATTATTAATAACCTCATTTTTTTATTTATAATCTCCAATTTATTCATCTTAAAAAATCTTATTAGATTTCACCTTCTTAGAATCCTTGAAAGAAATTTCTCGATCAACTTTTTATTTTATTTTCATAACTTTTTCCCCTCTCATTTCTTAAGTAATGAGAGTATGATTAAGATCATCCAAAGATAGAGTTTTGGGATCTGTATATTTCAAAGATAAAATGTTGGCATCAAACTTATTAGAAATAATTCTCAAGATATTTTCAACAATAATTGAATCTTATAACTTCTCGCCAAAACATCTTATAGTGCTGACAATATCATTCACCCTTGCAAAGAATTATTCAATAGATTCATACTCACCCATTTTTAGATATTCATACTGTAGCCTAAAAATTTTTAAATTTTCCATCTTCACTTTAATATTGCCTTCATAAATGTTTTTCAAATTTTCCTAGATACCTTTATTAGTAGAAACTCCCTTAACCCTAAGTAATTCACTTTTATAAAGTAATGAGAGTAGAGAATTCTTAGATCTTTCGTAATTCTTTATATTATTATTATCCAAATATGTATAGGATCATTCTCAATAAGAGGAGTGGATTCATTCATATATCCTTCCAAAACATAATTTCCAAGAGACATAAGATGTGGAAACATTCTATCATTCTAGATATGATAGCTCTTTCCATCAAAGACTGGAATCTCATTACTATTCACACAATTTAGATTCTTCATAACAACTTCTCTTCAAAAACTTTAAAAAATAGTAAATGAAGGGAATCTATACTATGATGCCAATTGAACAAGCCCAACCAGGATCAATATATCACTAAGAGGGGAGGGGATGAATCAGTGATATCTTCTTATTTTATATTATATTTCTTATATAATAACTTTTTCCTCCTGTTAAAGAATTATCACTTTACTGGAAAAAAAACATTCCCATGTCCATAGAAACACAAGAATTTATAAGGTTTACTACTCAATAAGATTAGATATTCCTTAGAATGGTTTGGAAATAATCCCATACCACAAAATCAACTAGAAATAAATTATTCTGTTTTGATAAAAACAAGTAGGAAATACTCATACACTTGTTTAGAACTAAGATCAATACAACAATGCATGTTATTTTTCTAGCATTAATGATGTAAAATAAGTTTTTTAACAAGTTAAGAAACCTTCACCAGTTGGTTCCAAACATGTCACTATACTGCTTCAACAACTTCCACTTTTTTAATTATTCAAAACATAGTTCTTTACTTTCCTTCTTAGCAGCAGATAGAAACAACCTTTCTAGAATTTTGCATGAAAACTCAATATGATGTCTCAGTTTGATTACCTAGTTTGGAAATTAAGTAATAAAATATACTCTGAAAACTATTCTAAACAACTTCTTTCTTTCCCAGAACCATCAGTTTGATGGCTCGGTCTGATCTAGAAAACTCATATTACAATATCTTCTTTACGCTTATTCTATCCAAAGATTTTTCCCAATAAAACTCTATCTATAAAACCTTATTATTCCAATTATATCAAAAAACCTATAGTGCTCTCACTCTCCCTACATGTGATTTGAGTCTTCACCTGAAACTATGTTGTACATCCTCTTCTATTTATAAGTGTGCCATAAATGGAATGTTTGGGAAACCGCTTTCATTTTCCCACTCAACCAAGTATCCAAAAACTCATATTTCACATTCATTTTGACTTCATCTTTGATCATTTAAGTACTTATCAACTATTCTTAAATCTTCTCGAAACTTCTTTAATATTCTTACATCTTCATCCTTCTTCTAACTTACAAACTATTTTTTAGTCTGATACACTTTTTCGTTATGATAAAGTTCATCACACTAATTTTACTAATCCGATTGAAAGTATTAAAAAATGAAGACTTCCCATTTTGAAGCTCCAAAACAACTAAAACTCATATTCCATAAACATTATTACAACTTTTGTAGGATTCTAAAATCCTTCGATTATACTTCAACAATATCTTCAAAATAGTTTCACCTTTTTCATCATTTTTTCAATAAATCCTCAGACTAATGAAATTTTTTTGATGACTTATCAATGTCAGAATGTGTATGATGTATCATTCTCTATTTTCCATATGTTTTATCAGTTTCAACTTTAGTCTGATGAGTCTTGACCAAATTGGAAAAAAATGGTCTATGAAAATGGTTGACTACATCGTTGAACCTCAATCTATTGATCAGTCACTACATATCTTCTCATTCATTGGACCTAAAAACTCAAACTTACTTATCAATATAAAATAATTCTCTTCTTATCCTCACAAATCAATTCTAATCTACCTCTAATAGAACTCTACATTTGATTCCCTGTTGATACCAACATTGTGTCTGATAAATCAGTGTCAAAACTCCTTTGATGGATCGATGGAACTCTATGTCTGATGGAATTATTTCATCAAATATTTCTTTTCTTCCAGGTTTCCAATAGCTGATTATAGATCCAATAAATGTTTCATTCAATAAATTGTATAGTCTGATGAGTCAATCAATTAGCACTTTCGTAAAAATTTTAACAGCAGTAACTTCAAAACATCTCAGCCTTTAGAAAAATTATTCATCTAGTGATTCTCACACTGATGAACTGTGACTCGAATACTTTTACTTAATAATCTCAATACTTCCACAAACTCTTTCTTGTATCATTATATCTTTATGATGTTAAGAACATTAGGATTGGCATATCATCGTCTAACTTTGAAAATCGTTTCTCCTCTTTTCTTTCACAAATATTGTATCATAAGTTTCTTAGGCCACTTGTGATATTGAAAAATTAAAAAACATCAAAGAATCATAATATTTATAATAAAATATATTGAAATACATTAAAATGTTGATAAAAATTCTCACTCTGATCAAAAACTTCATTCTAAACATAATGTGAGTCTGAAGACAACTCCACCCAAAAAACACTTTCTAAACAAAAAATCAAAAATGATAAATTTTCTTATCTAGAATGTTTTTGATCTTATGAGTCTGATACTCTTTTATTCTGATCACCAACGCATATAAAGTGAATTGATTTTTCACAATGAAAAAAAATACAAAACAAATAGCACAAACTTCTTCCTGCATCTGAAAAATAACTTCCATCCAACTTGGTCCTAACACATGTGAATATTAAAGAGGCACATAAGGAGGATGTGTAACTACAAAAGAAGGTGAGAAATGTTCTTGAATTAAACCTTGATTTTAATGTAATGATAATATTTAGAAATAGGATATGTTTTCTATCTATACCATATTTGAAAAAGGAGCTATTGAATGAGGCTCATAGTTCTTCGTTCTCTTTTATTCCTAGAAGTATGAAGATCTGAAAGAATATTTATGGTGTGATGGAATGAAGATGGATATTGTAGAGTTTTTATCTCAATTATTGTTTTATCTTCAATTTAAAACTGAGGGGGATAATTCTAAGTGAATGTTACAACCATTACCCATACTATAATAGAAATGGAAAAATAACACTCTGGATGTTTTTCATCAGACTCCCAAAAACATCTAAAGGGAACAATGTTATAAGGTTTGTAGTCAATTACATTACAAAGTTAGCACACTTCATTTCCATTATAGAAGATTTATATCTTGATCAACTTACTTGGTTATATATTAAGGTAGTGATAATATTTTATGGATTATCACTCTATTGTATCTCATTAGGATCTGAGGTTTACCAAGAATTTGTATATAAGTATTTAGTAGGCTTTGGATATAAATTTAAGTTGAATCAAAACTTATCATACTCAAACATTTAGTCTGAAAGGACCATTAGAACCCAAGAAGATATGTTTAGAGATTTTTCTATGGAATTCAAAGTTGGTTGGGATCAACACCTTCCTTCTGTGGAATTTTCTTACAAAAATAACTTTTCCTCAATCATTAAGATGATTCCTTTTGAATCCAACGATGTAAATAAGTGAAAAACTCTAAAGTTTTGGGATAAATTTGGAGAAAGAAATCTATTAGGAAATAATCTAACTAAATAAATGGGATATGAGGTTATATCCATTCAGAAACACATAAGGGAAGCACAAAGTCCGATGAAAAGTTATGCTAACAATCATCGATGAGATATGGAGTTCAAAGTATGTGATAATTTATTCCTAAGAATGTCTGCTTGGAAAATGGATATGAGGTTTGGAAAGAAGGGAAAGTTGATCCCTAGATATAATGTTCCCTTAAAAATTCTTGATCATATCATGATGGTAACTTATCATTTAGTTCTTCCACCAAATCTCTCTTAAGTTTATGATGTGTTCCATATATCTCTCCTGAGTAAGTACATACATGATCCTTCATGTGTATTGAACCCAAAGTTCATACCACTGGAATAATATATCTCTTATGAAGAATAATTTTTGTATATTATGGATCATATATAGAAGGTTCTATGAAACAATACCACTCACATGGTCAAAGTTTTGTGGTGAAACCACAAATTTGATGAAGCTGTGTTGGAACCCAAGGATGTGATGAGGCATAAGTATCCTCATCTATTTGTATTATAGTGAAATTTTTCAAGGAAAAAAACATTTTAACTTGGGTAGAATGAAACACCCTGAGATTTTATAAAATAGTTCTCTATAAATAAATTTTATTTCTTTGATATTTTGCGTTATACGCAACACCGAGTTTAAACAAACCATGATATACTACTAAAATTGTATTATGTAACAGTTATCACCTAGACATTGGATTGGAAGTTATGAATAGTACTAACTAAATTATGAAAATTTTATGCTTATATATGTATAAAATTATTTCATCAGTTATCAATTCATTATAAATGAAAGTAAAAATCAATTGAAAATAAAAGTGATATTTTTCTAAAAAATTGTTTCTATGTTTACAATTTGTTTTTATCATAATAAATTAAATTAGTCACTTTTAGTAAATTAATTTAATAAAATTTAAATATTATATATTCAATAAATTTTTTTATCATTTATCTGATATTTTTTATACATGGTATAAGAATAAATCAAGTTTTATTATTAAAATTTTATTTTTCTAAAATATTGTTTTCAACATGTTTTGCACGCTTATTTTAAAAATAATTTCTGAAAATTATAGTAATTAAATTTTATAAATTTTATTATATATTTGGAATCAATATATTAATATTTGGTAAATAGTTCCTTGTTATTTTTTGGAATTATGAATACTAACCGTGGTAAATTCATCACCTCAGTAAAGGGTAAATCGGGTTAATCTTGGCTAAAACTAAGTGATAAGGACATAATTTTTCATCCTAATTATTATTTTATAAAGGTAATTTGTCCCTTAAAACCTTAGTCCCAAGAAATAATTGTTTAAGATACATATTTCTATGGAACTATCTTATATAATATTTAAATCAAAGAAAGTTACAAAATGTCATTCTCCTAGTTTTAAATATCAATTATGTGTCTACATAGGGAAAAACCAAGTTATGAATGAATATAAATGTCTATTTTGAGAATAATAAAATTAATTTCATGATGGAAATTTATTTATAACTTTTATCAATTATATAATTACCTTAAATTCTTATTCAATGTCAACATAGTAATTCTTCAGTTAATAGAAAAATAAAATACATGATTTTTAAAATATTAAAAGTATTATAATTTGAATGATTTATGGTGTTCCAATAATTTCATAGATTAATATGAAATATTATTATTTTATAAAAGGATTATATTTAAATTCAAACATTTTATTTGTGTATTTTATGTCAAATTAAATGAATAGTGTCAAAATTGACATTAAATATATTTTATCAAAATAATATTTTATTAAATTATTTAAAAATCATAAAAAAATTGAAATGGGATAAGGTGGATAATATATGGTCTAAAATGACACCCCTTGTCCATTTATAATCTAATTTTCACCTTGTAATTAAAATTATAACCCTTTAATAGTGAAAAATACATTATCACAATTAAGGATAAAATAGGTTAACTAAAGGGTTAAACCAAAAACAATGTTTAAAAACCACTTAAACCTATCCCAATTGTATTTATTAATTTTATTTAAATTATATATTATATTATAATTTAATTTCTTGGCTTTTAGAGTAATTGTTTCTAGATAAATACATTATTATATTTTTAATATTTTAATAAATTCCTAGAGTACCCCTCCCATCACATATAAAAGGGTGTCTCTCATTTCTCTTCTTCACACCACTTTGATCCTTATAGATTGACAAAAACCAAAATAATATCTTATAAACTCTCTTATCCACATTATAGTGGTTCTATTATTCCAAAATGACCAACCCGAGGGTACTTAATAGGATATCTAAGGGATTTGTTTTAATAAAGAGATAATCAACTTAGCCGATCAATTCCTTTGTAATTCTTATTTTACCTCATATAAATATATTACATTATTTAATAAATAATAAATTCAGTATCCTAAATATAATTGAATTTTATTATGATTATTTAACCACCATTATTCATCCATTTTCCCATCAAATGGGAAGTGAAAGTATCTCCCTTGTGTACGTACGATTTACCGTCTCCACGTAATGTTACAAATCATTTTTCATCATCATATTTTATGGATGAGTATTATTATGGTTTTAAATTTTATATATTATATTTATGAAATAATTATTCTTATATAATTATAATATCATTTCTAAATTCTTAACATACAAATTGTTGGAAAATGATAATGTCGCTCATGCGTACGTGTAGACTACCACCTCCATGAAGCAATGTGATTAATTTTTCATCTCTACTTTACATGGATGGTAATAAAGATGTATTTGATGAATATATATGATTTATGATATAATTACAATTCTATAAATTTGAATTATTATTTACCTTCCTTTAATTCCATCCTTTGAAAAGTAAAAATAGTATTCATGTGTATGTACGGCCTACCATCTCCATGAATGGTGTAATTCAGTTTTCTATATATAAATTTTATAGATGACTATAAATATATATATATATATAATGAATATATATTATATTTATATCATGAAAAAAAATTAAATAATGTGACCCTTATCAAATTACAATTACCAAGACTTCTGAATCGATACATGCATGAAAAACAAAGCAGTTATCACCTAGAACAGTGATTTTAATGAAAAATTGTTAATAAATGGGTACTAAGATGTCATAAGTAAATAAAAAATGGTATGATAGATATTATTTTGGTTCTTTAATACATTTATGATAAATATATATTTATTATACATGAGGTTTGAACTTGAAAGAGTAAACATGAGACATGAGGTAAGGGATTTATGTTTCAATCCTATTTTAAATGAGATTATTTATGCTTGAATTTCTATCAAGGAAATTATACGATCATTATTTGATAAATCCCATTAATTTTTATTATCCTATGTTTAATTTTGAATAATTTATATCTTCCTTTAATTTTTCTCATTTTAATTACTCAATATATCGAAGGAATGTTTTTAAGGAAACCCGACTATGTTTTACTATTAAATCGAAAAAACTTTTTCTTCTATATACATATTTTCTAAAAATGTTTTCAATAATTTTTTTAATATTATACTATGATTTCATAAATTCACTTTTAACCATGATTTAATTTTTACAAAATGGTTTAAAAATAATATTTTTATCATTTTTCAAATGAGGTACTTTTTATATGTTTTTCAAAAGTATGAAAGAAATGTTTACTTTTAACTTATACGGCATGAATAAAATTTACCACCATCATGACTGATTAATGATTTTAAGATTCATTTATAGGTTTCCAAGGATATTTTCAAATAAAAAATTTCCATAATATTTTGGAAATTTTTTGTATTTTAAATAACTGATTTCAAATTAAAAATTCTATTTTCCTTAAGAAATATTTTAGTGATCTTTTAAAAGATTTTTCATCTATGATAACATCATTTGTTGTTAATTTTAATTTGTTAGGGATATAATCCAATGATACCATCTTTATTATTTCTCGGTATGGTTTATGTTTATTAATATGATATTATTATGAAACCCATTTATTTTCATGGGTTATGATTTTATGAATTAATGAAATTTTTATGAAACTCATTTTATTTGCATAGGTTATGACATGATTATGTAATGAATATTAAATGATCTTGTGGCACATATATATATATATGGTTTTAATTATGTGATGGGTGGTCCTATAATTATATATACCTCCAATGAATTGGTTAAAGTATTATATCTCATGATATAATTATGGGAAACAAGTTGATATGCTTGATCCGCTATGTGAAACAAATTGAGGTGATTGATCTATTATGGGAAACAAGTTGATGTGATTAATACACTATGGGGAAAAGGTATTGATTTCTAATCCACTATGATTATATGGTATCAGTAGTTAACCTTGACATGTGAAATGGTTTATATACTTATGATTATTCCACACTTTTATGACATGAACATTTGGTTCATGATTGATTTATGGTGATTAATTACTCTTTTGAATCATGTCTTTTTAAATTATAAATCTTTATGACATGAATTATGTTTATGATCTTTGACATATTGGGTATAAAATTTTTAGTTATTTTCATGATCTCAAACCCTTATGATTATTTTATTCTTTCATGTGATCATTGATTGATATATCTAATTTTTACCCTTATTGACCATCTATACTCATCATTTATTATGTTTCTTTTCCCTATATTATAAATAAAGTTTTTAAGTAGGGTATGTATATAAAGAGTGAAAAATGGGAAAATATTTATAGGATGTGTTGAATATATTTCATGAAATAAGAATATTGTGTATATAGTCTTGAAAGACACTAAACATTTATGGTCATTTGGCATGTATTTGTGAAATTTATTGAATATTCATTAAAATAGATGTAATAATTAGGTATTAGAATCTTATGTCTTCACAATTTACTTGGTTTCTTTTAAATCCTATGGTTTCTTGATGTGTGTGTCACCTTGGTCGTTTTCCTATATTTCTTATATTCTTTATCATGATAAAAAGGTTCCCCTTTTATTGATATTTTACTCATACATCATGTGTTGGTTTTCTAGATCATTTTGGGAAATGGATTCTATGAAAATATTTTTTAAATAAAAATTGTTTTAAAAAGATTTTTTGGTAAATCAAATTAAAAATATAGACTTGAAATGATTTTTAAAAATGGTTGTAGGCATAATAAATATTTTCTAAGTGATTTTATTAATTTAAAAGAAAAGAAAATGAAATTATTTAAATGGTTTATAAACATTTTGTTAGATTTTATGTAAAATGAAATGGAAGAACTACTTTTATATTTTATTTAAAACTAGTTTTAAATGGTTTTATAATTAAAATTATTTCATGTGGTAATGTGGGTGGTGGTATACTAATAATGTTTATAATCACACCCATTACATTTCAGTTTTAGGTTATATTATGTTCTTGTTCACTCATGGGTTTGTCTAGAATCAGGTCCAATTAGTGTTCACTAAGTATTTGAGGTTAGTATTTTTATTCATTCAGATTCTTTATTACATCATATATCTATACCTAATACTTGATTTATAGGATGTACATCTAGGCATGTTGTTTATTTTTATAGAATGTTCATCCAACAGTGACCTTTAAATTAATGATTTATCTAACTTGTTTCCCTAGTAAAGTAGGCCTTTACTATTTTTAGATAAGGTTATTGATGTGTGTTCATTATATATATAGAGACTGGGTGATATGGGTAGTGGTTGTTTCGGTGGAGGGATTTGGTGGTGAGTGGAGGGATTTCATTTAATTTAAATTTTTTAAATTGTTATATCTACTTAATAGTTTTACATATTTGATTTCCCATCAATGTCTAACTTATAGATGGTTCATGTTGAATTTTATAGAAAAATTCATGTTGTGATTTAACACTAAATTAATGGAGAAATAATTCTCATTACTTGTTTCAAATTCCTAGGTTCTTATCACCAATCCATGGGGATTAGGAATTCCCCTTAGGTCACTAGAGAACCATCCTAGACTAGTTTATTGAAAATGGTATCATATCCTAGGTTCTATGGTGGTATCCTAGGCTCAAGATTAACCCTTTTATTATTTTTAATGTCATGGTAATATTGAGTTAGTATTGTAATTGGAACTTGGGAGGTATGTGTGGGGAGAGTCTATCTATCTCTTTCCAACCTCAAACCTTTATTTCCATGGGAAGTGGGATTTTAATTTTTAATTCATTATTTTATTTTGATTATCTACGTTGGTGGATTTGATCCTAATTAGAATGATTAAGTTTCCTTAGGGGGTAGGTTGGATTTTGGGGGTAAAAAAGAAAATGGGATTAATTGCATGAGGTTGGTTTGCACAACCTAACAAACTAGGTATCAACAAAACACTTGATCTTGGAATTTCTTAAGAGTCATTACATAACTATTCATATCCCATTAAATCATGTAGTCAAGTAGTTCATGATTATACACCCCATTTGGTTTTGATATTTAAACTATCCTTGAGAATCACCCAGTGATGGGGGTGAAATCATGGGAGTATTGTGATATATTAATTGTTTCAATTGGATTTTTTTTATTCCTTCACTAGTGTGTATTTTGTGAAAAAAAAATAGTTAAAAAGGTTAATTTTATAAAATATTTGTTTTCAAACTAGTTTTGGGTGGTTTTTTGAAAGGGGGTTTTTTCATTTCATGACTTGTAAAATTAATGGTTTTAAAATGGGTAGGTTTTCAAAAATGTTTTAGTAAAATGGTTATTCAAATAATTTATTTGGAATTTAGAAAATTATAAAGGAAAATATATTTTATGATGTGTTAAGGGTATTTTTTATTTTATGGATTTATTATTTTGGATTTTCCCCTCGGTTATGGTGGAACCATTTGGAATGCTATATAGTTTATGAACTAGATAATTTCATGTATTTTTATATTTAAGGTCCCCCTAATAAAGGCCATGAAAAAGGATAGATAGTTTTTTTTAAGGGATGAACCTCTTGGTGATTCTCTTCATTGTCTAGGTGTAGTTCATCTAGTTGGTTTCCATACCCAAACTTGAGATCGAGTGGTAGAGCCAAAAAATTACTTGTCTTTAGAATATGGTTCAAGGTTTCTTAACTCATTAATATTATTCCATGTGGAATGATCTAGGTTTATCAAATATGTATTGTAAGAACCTATGCGGGTGTTTTGATAGCTTGTAGAGTTTGTTCTCAATATTATTCTTGGTTTTGGTGGTTTATTTTTTAGTGTATTTCAAATTCAGTTGGATATTTTAATTTATATTTGATCTGATTGTGATTTTAGTAGTTCTATGTGGATGCTTATATTATTTTGGTGGTTTTTAGTGTTTTTACCTTGATGTAGGTTGATTTCTTGATTTTTTTTAATGGGTTGATCATGGTAAACCTTAGGGTAAGTTCTTGGATAACTAAGATGGAAGTTTCCTTCAGGCTATTGGGAACTTGAGGGTGTTGGTTTAATTTTGAGGGGTTCTTCATGAGATGGTGTCCTAATTTAAGTTCTTAGTTTACCAACTAAGTATGATGACCTATGGTTAAAGCCTATGTTGTTATTTGAGTTTTGTTGTGATCTTTTTATTATTGGTTACTTTTAATTATGGGTGTGTGGGTGTTATTTTGGTTTGTTTCTCTCTTAGAGATTGATCGGTTTATTGTGGATAGTTGGATGTGGTTTCTTCATGGAGTTAGTGATTTTATGGTGGTGTTTTCATTTTTTTTTTTTTTTGTTCTTAATTTGTTGTCTCTCCATTTAGTGAAATTATAAATGGTGGGGAGACCATAATAGGTCTCCCATCTTCTTAGGACCTCTGGTTTGAGGGTTGGTGTTTCGGTCTTGCCTTTTTGAATGGTTGGTGTGGTTGATAGAGGGATTGTTCTTTCTTTGCCTGTTTGGTGAAAGTGTATTTATCTTGGTGTTATGTATTTAGGAGAGTGTTTGTATTTTTGAACCACTATTTCAGACAAAGTCTAAATGGTGTGGAGAACCTAATAGGCCTTGGTGCAAGTAAAGCCTTGTGTCGCTTGTTAGTTGGTCAAATTCTACTTGGAGATGTTGTATTTTGTATGAGGATGTTCCATATTGGTATTGAGGAATGTATTTTTTTTTGTATTCTCTCTTATTGGTATCTATTCTAGTCTCTATTACCTCTCACCACTCTCTCGGGGTGTTAGAGTTTTATGTTATTGGTTATCTTCTATCCTTTGTCAATGGATTCTTGGGGGAAGAAAGCATTATGGTGGGGATTTTGTAATACCTCTTGTTATTATAGAGGGTTATTTTATATTATTTTATCTTATTTTGAGTCATCGTGATTTTATGTGGGTTTTTATTTGGAAGTTTTAAAAAAATTAAGGGTCACATGGTTTGTTAAACCGTACAAAAACTATGCATTTGGGACTATTTTTGGTAGTTCTATTTGGCATTATTTGTGCATGTCTAGGAAAACCATGTAGGGTCCTAGGGTAAACCATGTAGATATTTTTGGGGGTTTCTGGTGTGGGTTTCATGGTTATAGCACAATTTGGTAAACTGTATGGTTTAACCATGCGTCATGACCAGTTTTTTATTTTTTTAATTTCCAAGTTTTCCTTTTTTTAAACCGCTAAAATATATTTATCTTCCTATTTTTCATCACACAACCCCCCCCCACATAGTCATTCCCCTCTATGGAAATCCATCCTTCCTTAGTTCTCCCTCCATTAATGGAGATTTAATAGTGATTCCATCATGATTATTTATCAAACCACCAAGGTAAGGCTCCTCTTCCCTCAATTCTTCTTCATTTAATGGTTTATCCCCCCCCCCATGTTGCTGTATTTTGAATCGCTCAAACCCTAGGTTTTCATATTAACATGATTTTTGTGGTTTCCTTGATTCTAGGTTGTGTATTCCCTTATTTTATTCCCATTTATTAAATACTCAAAGATTTGGACTATTCATCATTGTTTTGAGGTAGGTTTTACCCATGTTCAAACATTTAATTTTATTATGTTTGATTTATTGGGTTTTTAAATTATTCAGTAATTTTATAATGATGGTATTAAATATGTTAAATCATTATTAGAAAGTAAAATCAATTTTTACTTGATTTTAATTTCAATTCATAGGGTTTTATTAATTTCATAATAAGTTAAAAACCTGTTTTGTTAAATTGTGCATGCCATGTGTTTAGAAAATTATGAAAATAGTTCATTAAAAATTAAATTGAGGTTATAGAATATTTTTTGGGTTTTTAAAATGATTCATCATAATTTTTACTTGGAAATAAAATTGTTACTTTAAATTCAAAGTATTATTAAATTATTAAAATATTTATTTTGAATAAAATTTGTGGGTTAAAAATGTTTGACTTTGTTTGGGTGGTAGGAAGAACTAAGAATTTTTGTTTTAATCCTTAAGGTATTTTTATGAAAATGAAATTGATTTCTTAAAATTATTTCAAAGGGTTATTTAAAATATAATGTTTTGAAAATTGTTTTACAAATAGTTTTGAATTATTGTAAAAAAGTATCCACATCCTAATTGGATTTTGAGAATGCCCATTTGGAAACTTTAAGTGGTTTTTCAAAGGTGTGATTATGTGCAACCCTATTTATGCCCCTTGATTTATCTCCCCTTTATATGGGTGGTTTCTAATGTATGTAGTGATCAACTATTAAATTTCAGGGGATGTTTCTTATAATGGTGATGGAGGTGAGGGTGAACCATTTGTTATGATTTTTGATGCTTGTATTAATCACTAATTATTATTTTTCTCACCTATGCTATGTTTGGTCATGAGAAATCAGGTAACTAACCAGGAATTATATACTTATGTTTCACTAGTTAGTTGCATGCTACTAGTGTCCCCACTAGTTAGTGATAGGGCCAGATAGGGTATGTTATTCCAATGAGGCTGGGTGTAGGCTAATCAGGTGACTTGTGTTAGGCCACAACATATGCCAACAAGTAGGTCCCATTTAGTAAAGTATAGTAATGTCCCACTTTAGGACCTAGGGTATATCCCATGAAACATATTATTTATTTAGTGGATTAATTTAGGGTATTTCCTTGGATTCTTTTAGGTACCATAGTTTCTTTATGTGGAGCCTTAGTCATTTTCCTATATTTATTCTATTATTTATTCTAATAATAAGGTTCCCTCTTTATTGATATTTCACTCATGCAGTGTGCATTTTTTTAGATAATTTTTAGGAAATGATTTCTAAGAAAATAATTCTAAAAAAATAGTTTTAAATCTTTTTTTTGGTAAAGTGATTTTAATGAAAGAATTGAAATGATTTTTTTGGTTTTAAAATGAAGCATAGTCCTGATAAATTTTTTCTAAGTGATTTTTTTCATTTAAGATAAAAAAAATCTATAAATTATTGATGAATGTTATATAGAATTTTTTGAAAAATGTAATAGAAATAATACTTTTATATTATATTTAAAACTGGCTTAAAATGGTTTTATAATTAAAAAAATTTCATGTGGAAAAGTGGGGGTGGCCTACTGAGTGTTTTTATGCTTATTACTCTTTCATTTCAGTTTCATGTCTTTATTCGAATATTTTTTCTCATGGGGTTTTTCTTGTATCAGGTCTAGTTAGTTACCAGTGGGGATTTGAGGTTAGTATTTGCTTTCTTATTTTCATTATTAAATCATACATTTGTTCCTGTTAAAATATTTTTAGGATGGTAGGTTAAATGTTCCATTTAATTTTATAAATTTTTAGCCAGTTTTTCCTGTTAAATGACTTATTTAGTTTTCTTATTTCACTAGACAAGTAGGCCTTTACTACTTTAAGTTATAGTTTTTTGTGGATTTCAATTATATATGTGGATATTGGGTGATACTTGCGGTGTTTGTTTAGGTGGATGGAGTTGAGGGTGAGAAAATTTATTGCATTTACTTTAAATTGTTTAAATTTTTATGCCTTCTTTCTTGTTCTACTTATTTTATTTGGTGTGTATGTTTGACTTACAAATAGGTCATGCTGATTTTTCTAGAAAAAAACATGTTGTGATTTAACTCTAATTTAATATATAACTTATTTTCATTTCTTATTTTTTATGCCCTGGTGCTTTTCTCCATCCTATAGGGATCGAGAACACCCCCTGGGTCAGTTGTAAACCAGCCTAGGCTGGTTTGTTATAGATGTGGTAGGAATTATATATAGATGTAATGAGTTAAAAAAACCCCAAAATATGTAGCAAGAACAAGTATAATCTAGAATTATATCATATATGATATGTTAGATAAGTACTTATTTAGGGTTTTTTTAAGTATAGTTAAAATGGTTTTAAGAATATAAAATGTATCATACAAAAGGAATTCTCAAATTTATCATTATTTCATGTTGGCTTCATAAATTTATATGTCAGTATACATTTCATGAAGTGTGGTGATAATATAATCTTAATGTATAACATTTAGTTATCCCTAACCAATTTTCTTCATGAAATACTATAGTTTGTGATGAAATTTTAAGGTTATATTGAGTAGAATTCTTATATGAGATATGGAATATGATCATGAGGCACAAAAAGTGTTTTTTTATGCTAGATGACCCACAAAGTATATCATATGGAGTGTCATAAATAATGTTCTATGGTATACTAGGGGTGAATAAATATTATAATATTCCCTATTACCTAAGTTTTATGAGATTCATTATATGAGAAATTTTATACTTTGATACCTTTCTTATGCAAGCCATTTCTGCTTATAAAATTAGGTGTGGTTGGGTATGTTTTTGATCATGTCTTGGTTAGAGCTCGATCAATATGGAATTTTTTCACTAATATGATGAGTATGAAATCTAGACCCTAAATTGAGATATATTGGGGAGTATTCATCCACACCTAGATGGTATATATGATGTGATTATCTATTTTGACGAGGGTCATGTGATGTGATCATCCATAAAGATGAATGAAATGTGATTCATTGACTAGTTTAGTCTGTATTCAAAGAGTTAAGAATATATGAGTTAGCTATATGGTATTGATATACTTCATGTACTATGGTCACTCAATGTCTAGGAAAAAGAGAACATATAAGATTTTATATTGGCATGAGATGTATCTTGTGGACATAGGTATAGAGATACATGTGTTTGGTGTAGATCATGCTCGATCCCATTATAGCTTGAGTATTATTTCTTCTTTACTAGAGGTGATTCTTTACTTACATTTAGAAATATTGTTATTCGTATTTTTTATAAATCTATAAAGTATCATGGGGTCACACTTTGTGTTTGACTGAATGGGGATTGATTTTGACTCAGATAGATAATCTAAAAGTATTTTAGAGGATATCCAAAAAATTAAGATGATTTCATGAGTTATAATATATTATATGATATAATGTGAAATGGAATAAAGTCATTTAATATTTATTGAAATAAGGATATTAAAGCTGATAATATTCCCTAAATCACATTTTTATTTGATATAAATGACATAATCATATTTTATGATTGGAGAATATTATAATGGTCAGGAAATGCATGGTTCCATTCCTAATTCCCTCTTAGTCATAAGGTATGATTGGTGTATTCATAAGGCATGGAATTAAATAATATTTCATTCCACTACCTTCAATTACCTAATCAATCATAGAGTATGATTGGTCCAAGTCATAAAAATTTTTCTGTGTGAATTTATAGGGTAAGATTTCCATATCTTAAGGAAATTGCATGGTGTTTTCTTCTAATGTTTGGGTAGTTTAATGTTAAGAGTTAACATTTGAATAAATTATTCCCATGGTTATCTATCATTTAATAAATAGTTATATATGATGTAATTCTTTATAGTAAGATAATTTCATTCATATGATGCATGTATTAGTTGACGCATTAACTCGTGCATTTAACGCATAAGTTAATACATGCTTCACTAAGTAGATTCCTCGGGGATATATAAAGACCACTTTCATATTATTAAATGGGGTGAGTGCTTGCATGATTATTATCCTATAATCCTTGTTTTATGATTCCCTCTTTCTTCTTCTTCCATAGCATAGTGGGGATCAAACATGTCATGAAATGAAAGTGATTTATTCTAAAATTTCATGTGATTCATTATCTTTTGGATGCCTCCAGAGGTGGGAGACTTTTGGCTTCCACTTATGTGATCATAATCAAACATGTTCAAATGTTTTTACTACCATATAAAGGTGATTCAGTGTCTCTTCGGTGTTAATTCATCATGATTTATAGAAATTCTTAATTTCCAGTTTTTCATGTTTTTCATATTTCTTAGCATGGTGATATTGGGATCAAGATTTCAACCACTTATATTGGTTCTAAAAAAATTATACTCTCTTGAATCCCAGAAGTTATTTGGATTATTGTTAATTAATTATAAAATTTATCTCATTTCTTACAAATTAATGAGAATATTTTAATAGAAATTCTTACATGATTATATATGGAGGATATGGTAAAGTTACATGAAGTTCCTTGTATGATTATATTTGATTGATATTCTCAACTTTCACTTATATATATATAATATTTTAGCATTATTTCTTCCCATGGTTGTGTTTGAGCAAAAATTTTCATCCATGGTTTTATAGTTAACCTGAGGAAAAAATCTAAACAACAGAGGATATGTTGCAATATTGTATTCTAGATTTTAGAAGATCTTGGTTAAGAAATTTACCTTTTTTTGAGTTTTATCATAATAATAATTATCAGTCCTATATGTATAGAATTATATCATGATTTTTCACCCATTTTTTATTATGGATTTTGGTAGATCTTGGTCAAAATATTAACATTTGGTTTATTTTAATTATAATAAAATTTATTAATCCTATTTTAGAAAGGAATTATATGATTAATTTTATGGTTAGACTTATTGAACACCGTGATATTGGGTTAAGATCAGTGATTTAACTATTTGTGTTTAAGATATGGTATAGTATATGATATATCATGTGTAGATGATCCAAGATCATATGAATAATGTTGGATTTGGTGCCCTAGAACCAACTATTTTGTACTATTGATTACTTTTACATTAAATTTCATTAATATTAATAAATATATTATCATGTGATGAATGTTATTTGGTATAAAATTAATGTGATAATTTTTTTAGAGTATATGTTAGATTTAATAGTCATGGTAGTTCTATACTGTGATGAGAAACTTGAAGTGATATAATGATATTATTCAATATATATTTAATGGTTGGATGAAATGTATCTAATAAGACACAAATGATATAACCTATCAGGTATTAGGGGATCATAATACATTGATAATTATTCTCATAAAGTCTTTACTTTGTAATCTCCAAGATAGAAGGTTCTAAGAACTGACCCGCCAATAAGAATTCCACATGTTATATGTGTAATTGGATATTCATATATACATATGTTTGTATTTGTACTTACACTTGAGATTATTATTAATATATATCATTTTTCACATACATTGATGTACTAAGGAAAATTTTGATGACATATAATCGTGATGAATTAGGGTGTGTTGGGTGTGTCATGACTAAAATGAAATTAATGAATAAGTCAAGAAAGGATTTATCCCTTTAGAGTTAATGGAAGTAGATATCTCAAGCCCTTTGATTGGAATATAACTTTTTGATTAAGTCTATGGACATGGTATTTTTATCAATGATTTTATTTTAGGAAAGTCAAAAAAAATATTCAATCATATAGGTTGATGACACGAGTATGAAACCTACTTGATGAGATATTAAGACAAAGGGATTATATTACATATTAAGCATCTTTAGAACATTTTTTTCATTGTAATATTAACTTATTTATCTATGGGTTCATTAAGGTGTTGTTAGATGTTGATCTTGAAATTTAGTCCAGTTATCCTAATGTCATTGAGAAAGAGGTTTAGAGGGTCACACACTAAGTGTATCTAAAAAATTAGTACAAATCTATTTGAATTTAATATTAGAATAAATATTATTCTCTAGTTTTGATTAATAATATTTATTCAGTTTATTTTGATCGCATAAATAATTATTGAACAAATAATATAGTGATATTTAATTATTTAAATAAATATTCATTATTAAATGTTTGATATATTTCAATTATGGTTATGAGGCTTATTTAAAAGGTCTTATAGAAATGATATTTTTAATATAATTTAAATAAATAAATGATTTTTAGTTATCTGTGAGTTTTTCTCATGTCAAGGAAATAAAAATGAGATTATTATTATTTTATGTGGGGTCATACTTAGAATTAATAGGGGTTTTGTGAAATAAAAAATTCATTGACCTAAGTATATAAATCCTATTATATTATTTCTTATGAGTAATATGAATTGATTTTGGTGTGTAAGACAACACCTAAAGAGATAATTTTCTCCATGCCTAAGAGAAAATCTAGAATACTCTCAAGAATAGAGAGAATTGATCCTCCCCCCCCCCCTCTCTAGTCTCTGGGTGAACAATACATATTCCTTCCAATATAGAAGGAATTATAGTTGTGATAAATGAGAATAAAACAAGGTAATTGATCTGTAATGCTATCCCATAAAGATCCATCTTAAATATTCTAAGGTTCATGAAACACATGTGGATATCACTAGAGGAATTATACACTTGAATCCTTCATTGAAATGATGGTATGATAAGATTAGTCAACCAATTCAAAAACAAATAAATAATTCCAAGATAATAGGTAATTCTTATTTATAAATTAATTATAGAATTTATGTGAAAGATCATGTCTTAAGGATTATGGGGTTTCTATTCATACAAATCTAAGTTGAAATCAAAGTAAACCAATAAAAACCCATTTTGGGAATAAGATCAACAACATCCACTATGACTTGGGGACTTCAAGTGATATTAAATAGGTCACATATTAATTTTTAATTATTTATTAATCATTGATCAATATATACATTTGATATTAGTTTTTAATTCCATTTTAATTCAATCTTGAATCCAAAAGTTTATATAATTTTTTCATTCACTTCATATGACCAAAAACATGATAAGAAAGGATGAAGAACAATCAGAGATTCAATTGAGAGGTGTTGAAGACTCTATTCAGATAACATAGATACATGGTGTGTAACTGGAAAGAAAACACCATGTACCCATTCTCACTACACTATAATACATTCACATAAATCGTGGCTCTTCATGTGGGAGAACAATACATGGTGTCATTAAAATATGTGTATTGATTGGTCATATGGTATGTGTATTGACATGTTACACAGCATGTAGCTAGTGTACACACCCTATAAATATACATGGTTTTTTCCCACAAGAATCGTTGAAACCATGTGGTCAAAGTACATGGCTTGTATTTATTACACATCATGTATAGACTAAAAGTCAAGAAACATGATCCATTTGTGAATACACATTACCTATCTATTGTATATTTCATGTCACACATAAATGTTCACATGGAATACATGATTAGTCCCTATGACATGACCCAACTCGATGGGGACTAACTTGGTCTGGCGGTAAGATGATATTGCCACCCCAAGCCTGAATCCAATAGGACAAGGGCTAATAACTAGTACTAGATAGGCATATATCACAATATTATAGGTATTATATTATAACAACCTAAAACAAATACATATCTCTAATGAATATGGTAAGCAAAAACACCAAGAGGATATATAAATTCAATCACTAAACTTAATACAATGAACGCATGATAAATCTACAGGAATCCACATAGATAACTAGAATGAGTAACATAATCTAAAAAAGGGTAAAAATACATACCCAATATCCAAAAATAAAAAGTAAAACTAGTCAAGCTAAAGATTCCATTACTGCAAGCTAACTCTAAACATGAACATCCCCTGCTGCTATTGGAACCTAGTACCACTAAGAACCACCAATGTCACATCCACTAATTTTTTCAGGAATCATCTCTAAACAATACATATCAACTCCACATTCACAATCCCATATCTGACTTGTGAACCATCTACAAAGACACAAATGTGTGGGCCTAAGGACCATGTAGGGTTGAATATTAACATACTCAGTAGAACACCCCCAAAAACCACAAAGAAGTACAAAGAAATATGTAATATCAAAATTCATGGTACTAGTATTATCTGAAAAGAAATCAACTAAAAAATCATAGATATTCTCAATCACTAGAAGACTCAGGTATGGTGATAAGTTATGTTCATCATAGCTTAAAAACAAAAAAGGACACATCGCACGAGAAACTATAGGTTCTCAAACCACTAAAGAGTCTATGTAGGCTGAAGCTGATAACTAGCCACAACATTACATATTAAAGGCAACCACCAGGGTAATGAGGAATTTCAAGTCTCATGGTATTCAATTTTTTTTAAACTTCAGACAGCCATGTCACTGTTAGAGTTGATGAAGGGGATCTCGCTCAACCTTGAAGCATACTCGCCTACAAAATAATACTTTACCACTCAAGGTTAAAAGATAATCCTATATATTATCATATAATGGAAACCATTCATACAATATGGAATTGGTACTCTCACAAAATGCATGAAGGAAAAACACACCTCATTTTAAGACACCGCATATGAGAGGATTCAACTCACAGATAGAGGATCGTGCCTTGGGCATAGAGGGATACATTATTCTATTAGAGTTCAACTCACAGATAAAGGATCACACTTTATGCCACAAGGGGATAACTGGAACCATATTTATTTTCACATAATAGGGGATCACAAACCCCATATGTATGTGATGTCATACCTGACCTTACCTAGTGAGAACGAAGAGGGGATCATGATCCTAGTCCCAATAGTGGGATACCTAGACATATCCTAGATTAACCCATAAACAAGGTATAACACAAAATGAGTAGTGGGCTAGGATACCTAACCTTATTTAGTGGATCAAAGGATCTAATTTCATATCCTACATAGAAACATACCTATAAGAGACCACTCAAAGGTCCTAATTTGAGTAAAGGGGGAGTACATGATGTTTCCAAGGGGTAAATGGTGTTTCAGCCCAAGTCGATAACCTAGTTGTGCACCTCCATTTAACATGGCATGAAAAAGACTAACTATTCTAAGTGTGGGTCTAGGTTCAGTACTTGGAATGTGTTTCACTGATCGAGTTGTGCCCCACTAATAGTACATGGGGTTTATCTTGGAGTACATGGAATGTAGGCTACCTGGGTTTCCTGGGTGTTTAATCCCTATACATTTTGAGATATTCTTATAGGGTTACATAGTTTGTGAGCCTAGGCACATTGCCATGTGATATTTACATTCATGTGGAAAACCTTAACTCTATAAAAAAAATTGACACCTAGCATGTGTTCTTTCAAACTACATGTCATGTAGTCATGAAATTTCTAGGTAGTTTTTAACTTCAACACATAATAAAATCCTCACACATATTCTACCAATTTTTTCACAAACCATACTTTAACCCTCCATGATTCCCACAACCATTTTGATCAAGATCATGTTGCCACTAGAAGTTGAATTTTAGCCACCTTTCATCAGAAAATCAAACCATTGTCGTATTCATGTCACTTGTGAATTTCTTAGCTTATGAACATCCATCCTCATTTATTACCTAGATTCCCAATATCATCAATTATTTTATTTGAATTAATTTTCCATGAATCCTTTTTCATTGAAAAATTATTTCCAAACACATATCATCAAAATTGAGATCCTCCATCAAAGCCTCATCATCTGCACAAACAACCCATTATATGAACTCCTCTTCACTCAAAAATCCACTCACGATACCCACTTCCATCATGTTTTCATTGTTCATGATCTTTCCTCATTCCAAAATCCTCAAATATGAGCCTATATAAAATATTCACAAAACCAATAACAAAATGTGCAATTAAATAATTTCATGAGTTAGGTTGAATCATCATCCAAATCGAATATCAGGGATGAATGCTCGAGAGAGGAGGGAGAAATATATAAACCATAAAACATGAGTAATTTATAATGGTCATGAATGAATTTTCCACTACTAGTAAATGATAATAATGAATCAACAAACAATCACATGCTCCAATGATAATAAATCACAATTCAAAAAAATCAACCAAAAATCATAAATTAACATGGTTATGTTAAGTTCAATCAAGGATTAGATTTTAGAATAATTAATCTGTAATTGAGTAAATATAAAATATGGGGAAAATCCATAATTGAAAAATACCCACGTTATTTTATAATTTTCAACATTTCTATTCATCATCACAACAATGGTTCTGATTATATTTTTTGCACAATTAGGTCATTAGTGCCACCATGTGTAACACCCTGACCCTAAAATCCTGGAGTTAGTGCCTTACTTTATTACATTGGCATGATTACAAGGAATCAAATATTGAAAGAATGATCATTTTAGTAGTTTTGGAAAACCATATTACATTCATGATAGCCATATTACATTATTAAATAGAAAATAAAACATGATACTTAATAAAATGAAATGAACAACATCCTTGAAATCTCATTCAAATATTTCTTATTCATATCTTAGGGAAAGGAAACAAAATAAGGGTGAGATAAAATGATCAGTAAGGGTAAGTACAATGGAATAAATAATGAATCAATTAGAATAATCATCATAGAAAGTTAAATAACTGATCACATATTACATATAATTATCTAGATAAGGAATAATCAATATGTCATGGTAAATAATCGAAACACATGTCATTTAATCAATAAAATGAGAATAAAATGCATCCATAGATTTAAAATAAAAAAAATTAATGAATAATAATAATAATTGAATTCTAAATAATGGAAATGATTAATTATTAGATTTCATACTTCCTAGAAACATGGTACTTTTACCATCAAGATCTATTCTCAAGATAGTGTAAAATATTCTAATTTCCTCAACTGATTCATCTCATGAGACTACTGATGAATCAAGAGGATTTCATTAACCAGTACTTAACTTGTGTAGTGAATTTCCAAATCATTTATCATATATTTAAATAATAAAATTAAATCATAAACAATGTACCTTATCAAGTATCTGTATTGAATAAAATATAGAGATTTATCAATAATTCCCCAATTAATCAAATAAATTTCAAAGTGAACACCGTGTGTAAAAATGGTATAAAGTTTAGGAAATAATAATATACATTACATGATAATATGGATATTTGAGATAAATTTAATGTACAGTAAAAAATTATCATAAGGATGTGATTTTTTTTAATAGAAATTTAACAATCATAAAATAAAGTGATATTGAAAAGATAGCTTTTGCCACTTGGTAATTTTCAAGTCAAACTCCCTTCGATGAGATAGTTAAAATTGAAACTTAAAATACCATAAATTATAATTTAATTATGATATTAAATGAAAAATTGGAATTATATACACCACATTAAATTGAATTGGTGTATAATAACAAATAAGTCTCAATAGAATGTAAATTGAGACGAAATCTCTTACCTTATGTTTCCTTTTGAATGAACATCCTTTAACCTTATATATAAGGGTATTAAACAAGTTAATAACTTATAAAAGAACCATAATAATATTTATAATGTCATATATGATCTT
Source organism: Viscum album (assembly GCA_963277665.1). Lineage (NCBI taxonomy): Eukaryota > Viridiplantae > Streptophyta > Magnoliopsida > Santalales > Viscaceae > Viscum > Viscum album. The sequence goes on along the minus strand of OY728151.1, from coordinate 832,025,753 downwards.
ATTAAGATATCTTATTTCCCTTTTTTTAGTAATATTTCATTATTTTTACTATTTTAGGTGTTAATTACCTAGTTTTTCGAGTATGTTTTGACTTGTTATTTGTTGTTCCTATTACTTAGATAATGATTTCATCATATCCAGAATATAATACATAATTTAATTATCATATATATTCAGTATATATTTATTTATAATAATTCATAATATTTGGATATGTGAAATGAAATTCACCGTTTATAGAGACAGTAGGGCGTATATACACTTGAACGCTACTTCCATTTCTTTATCATATTAAAAAGTAAGTGATATATATATATATATTATAATTTAAGTATAATATTTGTATCATATATGTAACATGTTTTTATTAAAATAATTCCTTAATACATTCTTTGTATATCATGAATGAATCACATTGCTTTGAGGATGTAGTAGTCCACATGTCCACAAATGAAGTTATCATATTCCCACAAAATGGAAAGCATAAAGGTATGTGTTATATAAAAATTAAATAAACATAAATACATCATAAATATCATATATATATATATATATATATCATATATAAACAATAAATCATCATTATTTCAACCTTGAAATGTGGTAATGGAAGAAGGAACGACATTAGTTTGTGAGGCGGTAGTTCGTCGTACACACGAATGATGATTGTGTATCTCATTTGATGGATGTGTGTGAAAGTGTAGGTAGAAATATTATCATAACAACATATAAGTATATTTAAGATAATTAGGTCATTATATAATCATTATATAAAAATAATTTAAGGGGTGGATAAGTAAATGAAACAAAAGTGATTGTTGAAGAACGTTACTTATTATTCAGGTAACTCCTTTTAATTTATAGAAACAGACATACTTGGTTGGATTTATTCCAAAATTGAGGATTATAATGGGAGGTAATGGATTTTTTAGACCTATTAGGTTATGTTTTGGATGAGACAAAGGTACTTATATGTGTTAATAAGTGGGATGGGTGAGTGACATTTTATAGTGGACGAGGAGTGACATTCTTGTAAATATAAAAATGTAAACACTATTAAGAGGTCTCTCTTATATAATGTTCCTATGATAATGAACCAAATTCTATAAAATATATTATATGGTCAAAATATGGCCATAAAATAGGTTATTTACATGTTAATAGCTCATTTTTTTTCTTTAAGTTTAAGGTTTAGTCCCTTGTTAAGCTAGTTTTTCTCTTAATCGCTATAATTAATTTTAATTACTTTCACTGATATTTTTAGCCAAAAAATAGGTTGAAATTATTAGAGATTATAAATTATTCTTATTCCAAATATGGAATCAATTTTTCCAAATTCCAATCATAGAAGTTTCTGAAATTAATTTAAAATTAATCCTGCAGAAAGGACAACAAATCGGGTTTTTAAAGTGAAAATGTTCAAAAGTTTGAAATGTTTTTATATCAAATTTAAATGTGGAGTTGATTAAAATGATATAAATTAGTTTAATTTATGTATAATTTATCTAATTAAACTTTAAAACCAATTTAAAATATAATTTAACTTTAATAATTATTTTTTAAAAAAGTCATTTTTCAACTAAAATTTAGTATTTTTCACTATTCATCAAAAAATGAAACTTCTAAGAAAAATATAAAAAATCCACCCTGAGATAATTTTTACATTAAACATTAAAAAATTAATTTTATTTTGATAAATTAAATTTATAAAAGGTTCAAAATTTAGTTTTAAAATCGATTCTCCATTAAAAGGTTGTCAAACCGCCTTTAGAAAAATACAACTTTTTATGCATAAAACTAGATTTGTTCTTATCATATATCTATAAAATCTATTGTATGAATGTAAAAATTCTTGATTGAATATATAATATTAATATAAATATATCATAAAGTCTCAGGATGTTATATACACTTATATGCTTGGTCTTGCGTATCTTATATGTTATCGAAGGAACTCGGTATTATGTAAAAAACAAGCCAACTTAGTGTTGTGTATAAAAAAAGATAGAAACAAAATTAAATTTATTCTTAAAATAAAATATTTTAAAATAATGGGGTGTTACATTCTCCCCACATTAAATAAATTCATCCTCACAATTCAAACTTTATCTCAGTAATCAAAGGTTTGATATTTGAAAATACTATTGTTGAAAACCCCACATCATAAATAGGGTCAATAACACATATTCTTAATAAGATGTAAAAGGAAATGTGAAGTTAACCACAAAAATAGGCTTTCAAATAGGATAAAATTAGTGAAAAAATGGACATAGAAGAGAAATATAACTATTAAGTTCTGATGGAGAGTGATAGAGAACATATTCAGTTGAAAGTTGATGACCACAAATCCTTAAACTACAGTTATGAAAAATGTCATTCATATCATCAAAAATGATAATAATAGGACAAAAATTTTGTTTCCAAACCATTTTTCTAAATTTTATGGATTCTTTAACTCACTAATATTATAATTAAATATAATAATCTATTTCATAAACACAATATTATCCTTTAGTTGTTCATTGAACTATTTATACTTAATTTCTTAGCACAAGTTGAATCATATGGTGAATTAATACAATAATCTCTAAAACATAATTCAAATATTAAATTAAACCTTTTTATAAATTTTAATCTTTTCCAAAAAATTATGATCCAACACTTTTAGAAATAAGGTCACTGAATTTACAAAATAAACTTATTATTAATCTAAATAATATAAAGTTTGTCTAAATCATCACATACCAAACATTTGAATACCTTCATAATGTATTATCTTGAAACATGGTAATAACTTTAATTACCGTATAACTTTATTGAAAACATTCCTTCTTTCTTATTCCTTAAGTAAAACACATTTTATTGGGTATATTCCGTAAATCCAAAAGTGTTGTAAACTCCATCAACAATGTCATAAACCATATTTTCAACAAATAATTAATCAGTTCCAAGTTATTATGTAATATTAAATATAATTTATCCATATCAATAATATCTTTATCCAAAAATCATTGTCTCAACATCAGGTACATGTTAAGGATTATCTCTCCCTCAACCATGTGTTTTCCAAAAAGTTTAACTTTCTACTGAATCACTTTTCTTGGTACCATTCAACGTCTACTTTAAAATCTATAATGAAAAGTACAACAATAAAATCCTTATATATTTTATAATTCTCATGACTAGTACCTTACTCAAATGAAATTATTCTTGAATCCAAAAATAGTAATATTAATCATTCCTCTTTGTCTACAGTAGTGTAAAAAGCTTGACCATGATCCATTAGTCTCTTTTGGGGTATATTCCTTTTACACTTGATACATTTATTTTTGTAGTGTCCCATATCCTTTAATTTGAAGAATTTTATATTGGAAACCTTTTTTATCCTTGTAATCACAAGAATGGTGTCATTTATCTCCACACTTGTAGAAAACTCTCATTCCATTTAAGTAAGTACTAGGGTGTTTATTTCCACAATTATTACATGTGGGAAAATAATTTTTTCCCTTATTCCCATTATCCATATTTTTCCCAACTATCCTCTTATTATCATTATTCCATTTGAAGCCATAATAATTATAGAATTATTTTTCTATCTCATTATCACATGAGACTATATCTTTATATTATGATAATGCTTGGGAGACTAGTTCCCTTCGAAGGATTGGATTAAGACCATAAAATAAATGATCATTATTACTATTTGGATCATGTGCATTGATGAGGTTCACATTCCTTATTTTAGGAACCATTTCTAAATTATGACATAGAATTGATTAGGTATTATCATGTATAATCCCAAAACAAGTGAAATACATAACATAAATTGAAAATTTTATGCATATTTTATCTCATAATCACAAACATGGTTTCTTTGGGATGTTCTTCTATAATTATCCTCAAATTATATCATAGTATTATGTTATCAAATATATATTCTCCTAAATATAGTTTTCAATGTTTCTACTAAACTTAATTTGATACCAACTATAACGACCTGACCCCAAAATCTTGGAGTCAGTGTCTTACTTTATTACATTGGCATGATTGCAAGGAATCAAATCCTTAAGGGCCAATCAGTTTAGCAGTTTTGGAAAACCAATTTATATACATGATACCCGTATTAAATTTGGAAATATATAATAAAACATTATAAATAATAAAATGAAATGAACATCATACTTGAAAACTCATTCAAATATTTCTTCTTTATATCTTGGGGAAAGGAAAACAAATAAGGGTGAGTTCAAATGCTCGGTAAGGGTAAGTACAATGGAATAAATAATGAATAAATGAGAATAATAATCATGGAAAGGAAAATAAATGAGCACACATTCCATATAAATATCTATATAAGTCATAATCAATATGGAATGGTAGATAACTGAAACACATGCTATTTAATTGAAAAATTGATAATGAAATGCATCTATAGATAATTTCAAAGAAAAAAACTCATGGATAATAATAGTAACTAAATTATAGATAATATAAATTCTTAATTATTGGATTTCATGTTTCTCAGTCACATGATACCATTATCATCAAGATCTATTCTCAAGACAGTTTAAACTACTTTGATTTAGCCAACTGATTTGTCTCGTGAGACTACTGATGCATTGAGGGGATTGCATTAACCAGTCCCAAAACCATATAATGCATATAGAAATCATTCCTCATATATTGAAATAATAAACTTAAATCATAAAAAATGTTTCTTATCAAATATCCATATTTAATAAGAGATATGTATTTATTAATAATTTCCCAGTTAATAAAATAACTATGAAAGTGAACACCATATGTAAAAATGGTATACAGTTTAGGAAATAATAATATAAATTGCATAAGAATATATATATTTAATATAAATTTAATTTATGATAAAAAATGATCATAATGAAGTGATTTTTTTAATATAAATATAAAAAATCACAAAAGAAATTGATATTGAAAAGATAACTTTTACCACTTGGTAATTTTTAATTCAAACCCCCTTAAAGGAGATTGTTCAAATTGAAACTCAAAATACCATGAAGTATGAGTGAGTCATGATATTAAATGAAAAATGGAATTATATACACCAAATTAAAGTGAATTTATGTAAAATAACAAATATATCTCAATGGAATTTAAATTGAGAAGAAATCCCTTACCTTGTCTCTTCTTTTGGGAGAACATCATTTAACCTCATTTATAAGTATTTTAAACATGTAACTAACTTATACCAAAACCATAATCATATTTATAATATCATATATGATCTTATTATGATATATTATTACCAATTTTTTAGAAATATTTCATATTTTTCACATGTGTTTATTAAAATAATCTATTAATACATTCCAGGTATAAATGAACGAATCACATCGCTTTGAGGAAGCGGTATCCCACACATCCACAAACAAAGTTATCATATTCCCACAAAATGGAAATCACAAAGGCATGTGTTATATAAAAATTATATAATCATAAATACATCATAAATATAATATATATCATATATAAACTATAAATTCATCATTATTCTAACCTTAAAAGGTGGTAATGGAAGAATGAATGGAATCAATTCGCAAGGCGGTAGTCTGTCGTACACACGAATGATGATTTTTTATCCTATTTTATGGATGTGTGTGAAATTATAGGTTGAACTCTTAGAATAAAAACATCTCATTATATTTAATCTACTAATTTTATTATATAATCATGTTATAAAAATAATTTAATGGGCGTAGAAGTAAATGAAACAAAAGTGATCATTAAATAATGTTACCTATTATTTGGTTAACTCCTTTTGATTTATACCAAAAGACTTCCTTGATTGGATTTATTCCAAAATTGAGGCTTCTAGGAGGAGTTTAGGGGTTTTGGGAAGCTGTTTTTTCATGTTTTTTATGATTAAAAGGTCTTGATAGGTGTGAATAAGTGGGATGGGTGAGTACCCTCTTATAGTAGAGGAGGGGTGGTATTCTTGTAAATATAAAATGTTAAACACTCTTGAGAGGTCTCCCTTACATCATGTGCCTCCAATAATGAACAAAATTCTATAAAAGGTATTACATGATCTAAATATGTCTAAAAAATTGGTTTTTTACATGTTTCTAGGTCATTTTTTCCTTTAAGTTTAAGGTTTAGTCCCTTGTTAAGCTAATTTTTCTCTTAATCGTTGTAATTAATTTTAATTACTTTCACTGATATTTTTGGTAAAAAAATAAGTTGAACATATTATAAATTATAAATTATTATTATTATTAAAAATATTTAATCCATTTTTCCAAATTACAATCACATAAGTGGCATAAATTAATTTAAAATTAATCCCGTAGACGGGATGATAAAGTGGGGTTTTAAAGTGGAAATGTTCAAAAGTTTGAAATGTTTTTATATCCAATTTCACTGTGTAATTGATTAAAATTAACTAAATTGGATTAATTTATGTATAATTGATTTCATTAAACTTTAAAACCTATTTAAAAAATAATTTAACTTTAATAATTATTTCAATGAAAATGCAGTTTTCAACTAAAATGCATTATTTTCATTATTCATCAAAAAATGAAACTTCTTAGAAAAATAAAAAATTCACCCTAATATAATTTTGACATTAAAAATTCAAAAAATAATTTTATTTTTACAAATAAAATTTTTAAAAGGGTAAAAATTTAGTTTTAAACTTGGTGCTCATTAAAAGGCGACAAAAATGCCTTTTAAAAAATACATATTTTTATGCATAAAATTGGATTTGTTCTTATCATATGTCTATCAAATCTATTGTATGAATGTAAAAACATTTTATTTAATATATAATATAAAAATAAATATAACATAAAGTCTCTAAATGTTATATACACTTCTAATCTTGGCCTCGTGTGTCTTATACGCTGTTGAAGAAACTCAGTATTGTGTGTAACACAAGCCAACTTATTGTTGCGTATAAAGAAATATAGAAAAAAATTAAATTTATTCTAAAAGGGAAATATTTTTAAGTATTGGGGTGTTACACCATGGATCTATTCCCTCTCATCAATCCACCAACGATGTTGCGTCAATCTTCTCTACCTTTCTCCCAATTCCCTTTTCTCTATGATTTCCAATGATAGATGCAGATAACCCTAGAGGAGAATCATAACTATGTTATTATGGAGGGTTTTAGAGTTTTCCACTTAATAACCAATTAATCACTACTCCCAGTATGATACCTGATGCATCGCAGTAAATGGTGTAACACTTGCCTGGCTCCGAAAAAAATAGTATTTGTGTTGAAGTCAACCTCTCATTCATCTCCTGAAAGGCTGAATCATAGAAATCTATCCACAAGTAATTCACACCCTTCTTAGTCAGGACTGTCAATAGCGCTGCTAAGCATGAAAATTCCTTTATAAAGTGTCTTTAGTATCCATCCATCCCTAAAGAAACTATATACCTCAAAGACGTTCTTTGGCTGCTCCCAGAAAACTACTTCTTTCACTTTCTCTGGGTCTACTGATACTCCTATCACTAAGATTACATGACCTAATAAGTGAATCTGGTCCATCCAAAAGTGTCATTTTGAGATCTTTCCATATAACCGATGCTCTCTCAATGTACTCAATACGATCTCAAGATGGGTGGCATGGTCGTTTCGAGTGTAAGAGTACATCAAGATATTGTCCATGAAGACTAACACAAAAGAATCCAAGTAAGGATGGAACACTCATTTCATAAGTGCTATGAAAACTTTGGGCATGTTCGTAAGACCTAATGGCATAACCGCATACTTGTATAGACCATACCTACTCCAAAAGGCTGTAAGAGGTATATTTGATGGTCTAACATGAAATTGGTGATAACTGGATCTCAAGTCAATATTTGTGAATACCCAGGCTCCTCAAAGCTTATCAAAGAGATCATCAATCCTTGGAAAAGGATATCGGTTCTTGACCATCAACTAGTTCAACTTCTGATAATCCATGAAAAGTATGAGGGTACCATATTCCTTCTTTGCAAAAAGGACAGGCGAACCCCAAGGAGAAGTACTAGGTCAGATGAAAACCTTTTCCTGGCACTCCTCAAATTAATTCTTGAGCTCTTGTAACTCTACCATAGCCATCTTATAAGGAGGAATGGAAACCATTGTCACTCTTGGCACAAGCTCAATAGATAAATTTACCTCTCTCTTCATAGGTAAACCTAAAAAGTATTTTGGAAAGATATCTCTAAAATGATCCACCACTGGAGGAAAGTCCATCTGTGAAGTACCCTAGTCATCCATATATAAACTAGAAATCTAGACTATAATTCCTCCCAACTCAATATTCTCAGGTCCTATTCCACTGTCCTAAACATCCCATTCACCCTTGTGTAGGAAAGACCCTCCTTCTGGTGACGTGAAACTCACCCTATGGTGATAGCAGTCAACAAATGTATGAAAGGAGACCAACCGATCCATTCTGAGAATGAAATTGAATCCTATCATCTCTATGACATAGAGGTTCCATAATAAGTGACACTCACCAACCTCAAGAGGGAACTCTTTGCACTAACATACACTAGCCATTATAATCCCCAATGGAGTGTCTAGCATCATAACATCCTCATTAGTAAATATACAGATCCCAAGGCTCTCCACAAAAGCAACAGATATGAAACTATGGGAAGCCCCTGTATCAAAAAGAGCATGAGATAAAAATTAGGCAACTAAAATCATACCTCTAACCATAGAGGGTTTGGGATCCTTCTCCTGTTGGGTCTACTACACTACAAAGGTATGACCTATATTGCGGCCTTGTGACCCTGCCAAACTACCTTGAGATAGTCCACCCTGTGATCATTGAAAATCTATAGCCTGACTCCCACGACCACAGCCACCACCTCATCTAGAACAGCCTGAAGAACTCAAGTTCCTTGACTGATAAGAAACTGGGGGTCCTCCTGAACATGAATTCATAGAATAACCCCTATCACCAATTGTTGGTGAGAAAAACTGAAAAAACGCTGAAGATGGCCAGTATTTCTACAAGATCAGCACTCAATTGGGTCTCTCAGGAAGTGTGGCCTCATATTCCCACTCTTACCACACTGGTAGTATACCACCTGGCTACCTGAAGTAATATCTCATCTACTCAGATCTATGTGCATAGACTCCCTACAGTGCTTCCTACTATTAGTCAGAGGAGTACCAACTCTGGATGATGAACCTCCCTAGCTCACAGCTTCAGACTCCCTCAAATTACACTCGGTGTTCAACACCTGGTAGACTATAGAATATATGGAATTCAAATTTAATATGTTCACTTGGGATCAAATGTCATGTCTGAGACCATCCTCAAACTTCCAGGCCAGAAATAACTCGTCACCCCCCAGAATGGGTGTGAAGCACTGCAGCTCTGTGAAGTGAGAATAATACTCTATGACTGAAAGATTACCCTATTCCAGGCCCATGAACTCTCAGGCCCGATCAACCCTTAAGGTATCTGGGTAGAAATAGTCATAGAAGGTCCACTATAACTCATCCCAAGCCATAAATCATTGGCATCCTGCCTGTTATATCACATCCCACCGTCTCTTGGAAAAATCTCAAAGCATGTAGGTTGTGAGTTTCACCCTCCTATCAAGAGGTTTCTTGATATGCTCAAAGATATATAGCATGGCTTCTAACCATGACTATATAGTCTAAGTTCCTCCATCCCCTGAGAAAGTGGGAGGATGTTGCTGCTGAAAAACTCGTGTCAACTCTGCCATAGACAGGGAAGGATATGGTGATGCCTAGTAGTTCTGCATGAACCTCATGAAGCCTTCTCAGAACTATGCATTAGCACCTATATCCAGTATGACAACCGGTGCCAAGATAGTTATGATGGGAGGATCAGCCGATATTCCCTGATCAACCATTTCTGGTGTCTGGTCATTGCCTTGTATCTGGCATACACATGGAGGAAGTCTCAGTGGCATGACTCTGCAAGTTCAAGTGCACACCTTAGTTCAATATTATCAAGGACTAAAACTTATAAGTACAAGAAATTAATAGGAGAAGAAAACATTCAAGTTTTTTAAACCAGGGTTACATGGTGTGTATACCCACTATAGGGTGTGTTCCCTTAGGTTTCAACATGGGCGTGTACCTCTTCCCAACCTGGTCATGTAACACCCATACACACGACATGTTCATTCTTTGACACGACATGTACTTGATCTTTCCATCTTGCCTGAGTTCTTCTACACAGCTAAACCACACAGTTCTCTCCTAGGTAACACTACACGGTATTTTAACCCTAGACATGGAATGTACTACCTAAGACTTAACCACCCATTCTATTAGTCACATGGTCAGAGACACGGTCGACTTCCACACGGCATGTTCAAGCTGGACACGAAGTGTACTTCCCAAAATTCATCCACCCATTTCGTTAGTCACGCGGCCAGATACATGGTCCTTACAGCACAGTGTGTACTCAAAGTACACGACATGTTATACCAAACATTTACCAACCCATGTCTCTGCTCACACATTTAGTCACATGGTTAAAGACTACATGGTGTGTACATACAGTACATGGAGTGTGCTTAAGAAAAGTTGTTTCTTCCAGAATATAAGAACACATAGTGTGTGTTTATAACACCACACACTGTGTTGTTTGTGTTTCTGGACATTAGGCCTCTAAAACTTCTTTGGAACCCCTTAAAAACATAAAAAAAATCCAAGGGATGACAAATTATGACCTGTGAGATCCCATACTCCCACGAATCAAAGTTTTGCATCCTTACTCACACTATAATAGACAAAATTAAATTAAAGTTCATACATGATCCACCAAATTCTGATCCAAGAGGACCCATAACAACTCAGGGACCAAAGTTTTGAATCCATCCAAATGAAACTTTACATATCATTAATACTCTATCAAATAGTAGTTATTCTATCAAGGCATCTATCACAACAGCATGCATATCTAGCACAACATCTATCACAATAACATGAAATCGGTAATGTACCCTAAATGGTATGAAAATAATACATGAAATGTGATCTCTAGTAAGTGACTATATGATGAATGAGATGGAATACCCTCATCTCATTAGGTTTCAACAGAAATATAACCTCAATAACATCAACAATAATAGCACAATACAAGTGAATCACCCAACGGTGAAATCAAGTTAACTATAACAATTGAAAAACTAGAAAAAATGAAATATTCAAGGTAACTTGACATTTCCCCATACATAGGTTAGCTACTCCTAGTAAAATCTTATTACCAACTACCTATTCTTTCCTATCCCTGTCTATAGGCTCTAAATATTAAGACAAATTAGAAAAGAACCTCTCTGATACCACTTTGTAATGTCTCGGGTCCGGGTGTTGCCCAAAGGTGCCTCGTACTTGATGGGTCACATGGCCTCAAGCACATTTCCCCAAATGCCAGAGGCTGCTGACTAGAAGTGAGGGCCTTGGGTGTGATAGTGGGGAAACTATTCCCTCATTGGTAGAGTAACACAGCGGAAACAAATAGTAAATAGTATAGTAAATAGTAATACCATACAACAAAAGTAAACAGTGAAATATTGATAGTAAATAAACAACTGGAGTACATATATAAATGATGCATGTCACATATGTCTAGGAAAAATATCCAAACAAGTCACAATTCTATAAATAAATTACTAAACCAAAGTACAAAAGAAAACAAGTAAACTCATGCATCACCGCAAGCCTTAGCTTGGTCCCATGCTCTCCAGCTCCACAGTAATCAAGTACCTTATGAAGAAGGGTGCTTGCCCTTATCTATAACTTAAATCATATAATATTTTTGGGTAGAAAAGCATGACCCAAAAAAGTTGTGATACGAATCCCAGTAGGCAACCACCGAATGATATATACCTAACTATTAGTGAATATATATAGCAAGCAATATGAAAAATGAAGCAAAAAATAAGGACGTACTCAAAAGTAAACAATCCTGCAGTTTATAATTAAATTCATTTACATTTATTAATTATTTAAAACATTTAATAATGGAATATCAGGATCAATACTAAGCTCTGTAACCCCTGGGTAATAGAAAAACATATGTCTTAGAAGACCATCTAACAATCAAGTAAGACCAAGTCCAAGCTTGTTCTCTATCTTGGTAGAATCGTCTCAATCAATCAATCATTCACAAGAAACCCTCTGGGAAATATCTCACAATCTAACACCTCTATTTCAATATATCACAAATTAAATAAAGATATCACATCCCTCTGTGGAAGCTCACACAGTCTAACCCCTTTGGTCTCACGAACAAATACTCTCTAAGGAATCACTCACCATCAATTCTTCCTATAGTCTTTTAACGATAAACTACAGACTCTCTGAGGAAGAACTCAATGTCAGTTCCCCATGTGGTCTCGTAACAGTATACTATAGACACTCTGAGGGAGCACTCACCGTCAATCCCCCCTATGGTCTCACAATGTAAACATAACAGACACTCTGGGGAAGCCCTCAATGTCAATTTCCCCTATGGTCTCACTACACCAGGTTCTCATAGCCATGTGTAATATAATTGTGCACAAACAATATCCAACAGCCCAAAGTAATCTCAACTATTACAAGGCTATGACGCTAAAATGAATAACATTGGAATTTAACAAGCATCAATTAAAAAATCAATTCCAACCTAACAAGCAAGATAAGTAAACAAGGTCTGCCTCATAGGCAACCAAGACCAAATGTTCATAAACATTCAACAAGGAAGATGCACCCATGGGGTGTCCCTTAAACATGAAATTTAGCATAACATATCAATTAAAACCCTTAATCTATCAATCAATCTAAGGAAAATATTAGCAGGGTTCAATTCCTTAACACGAAATACCTGAATCATGGGTAATCAGCACTTAGGCATATATAACTCAAAGACAATATCTGAAAGGAAACAAACCACCTACCTCAACATTGTACAATGATCACTCACAAAATTTGGCCCTTGAATCATCCTATAATGTCATATATCTATAAAAAGGATAAAAACGTTCAACCTTGGATAACTCAAGAAAGAGGAGAAAACATGAAGAGAGATTCAAGAAGAACCAAGAACTCACCGAGGTGATTCCAACGCACCTTCTAGAGTTCAAATAGAATGTTGGACAGAGAAATGGTGGCTCAAACTTCAATCATATCTCCTAAATAAAATGAGGTTAGAAGAAGATTGTTTTGGAGATTAGATGTGACCTCGGTCCGATTAATCAAATAAAAATAAAAGTACATTGTGTGTTTATTTAATGTGCATGCCCTATACATTCCTCAATCGGCCCCCTCTTTAGGTGGTCCACATGGCCATGTACTCTTCTATTACATGGACAGTACATGTACCCATGGCAACTGGGTACATGGTATGTACTCAGAAGTACACGACGTGTACTTAGAAAATTTCCAAATTCTTCATTTTTCCTCAAAAACACCCGAAACAAGATCCATACCTGAAATAAGATCTAGGTTCTTACAACTATGAAACCTACCTTTATGGGAAAATGACCCCAAAATTGGTAGAACTGCTAAAACCTCTCCTACTGAGCCTTCATGTCATAGTCGTCCCCTCATGATGCAGCAATACCAGAATAGGTAAAACCACCAAAACCTCTCAAAACAAGCCTCCATGTTATAGATCTCCATCCACATTGTAGCCTCATCTCCAAACTGGACTTCATGGTGTATCACACACCTATATGAGATCATAATGGGATAACATGGAATATATTCCACAGTGCAAGGTAAGAGGTCAAGCCACAGCACATTGGGTCAAATCTGCATCTGAGATCTATAGCATAGTCAATGATAATATCCTATAAACATAGAAAAGAGACCACTTTTAAAGGTAACCACCATGCCAAAATACTCTAACACCAAAGAATAATGTCACTCTACAACCCACATTTATGTAATAATAACCTCAAAATAGGTAGAACCACCAAAACCACTCCTCCTAAGCCTACATGTCATAGTCATTCCTCATGCTACAGCAATACCAAAATAGGTAAAACCACCAAAACCTCTCCTAACAATCCTCCATGCTACAGATCTCCATCCACATTGTAGCCTCATCTCCCAACTGGACTTCATGGTGTATCACACACCTACACACCATAAGTCAACCCTTACACCACATCCAAGGGCTCCACACCATAGAAAACACCCTATAGTTGAAATTTAAGCTCAACTACTCTTTATCACTTCCTTCTTCCTCCCAGAAACCTCTGACCACCTAAAATCAAAAGTAAGGTATTGGTAAAAGCTGATGAATTTCATTAAATACCTATCAAACAATCCTATCCCTTGATAATTTAAAAAAACCTAAAACAAAAAAGAGAGGTCTGAACAACCGCCCATGAGATACCTCTCAAGGTTCTCTCTATAATAGGAACACACCCATACCACCATATAAATGAAATAAAAAAGGACAAAATCACCACCAAATAACCTCAAAATACACTCCTAGGGGAGATACCTCCCAAGGGAAAGGCCAAAACAAGCACAATTCCAAGTAAGAGAAACAATCTCATAAAAACATCCAAGGGTTTACAGAGAAACCCAAAAAGGATCAAACAAATAATCAAAGAAATAAATATAAAGAACTAAACAACTTAAGATATTGAGCATGAATCTACAACTCCCACTCTTAATTACTCTCCTCTAAGCCACCATGAAGCCACAAGACACAAACCAAAGGAATAGACTACCCATTCAACACCTTCTCCTAACAGTTCTGAATCTCGAAAAACCACTCCTTGAAGGTCACACTATCTTCAACATTCAATTCACCCCAATTGATGATGTGATAATTATCATCAATATATAAATAAATATTTGATATGTGAAAAACTTCATGAACCCAACTCATTTACAGGGGGAGTTATAACCAATAATCCATGGTTCCAACCTGATCCAACACCTCAAAATGTGTAACGAACATTGTAGAAATATTACTACCCTGACCAAACCTTTTCCTCCCATTATGAGGATGTACCTTCAGAACACATGATCCCCAAAATAAAACTCCAAATGTCTCCTCCTATGATCATTATGGTACTTCTTATGATCTTGTACCACCTTCATTCTCTCAAGGATCATCCATACCTTCTCTATCATACTTTGTACCAATTTCGGTCCAATAATAGATAACTATCCAACTTCAAAATATCATAATATAGATCCACAAGTTTTCTCATACATTACTTTGAAAATGTCATACCAATATTTAAGTGATAAAAAATTTTATAATAAAACCCCACCAAGGATAGTGGTTTCACCCATGTACCTCCAAAGTCCAAAATACACACATGTAACAAATCATATAGAGTCTAGATAGTCCGCTCTATTTTAATATCCATCTATAGATGAAAAATGGTGATAAAGCATAATTGAGAGCCAAAATTACTCTGGATACCTATTGACACCCAAGAGGTAAAATAGAGTTCATGATGAGAGATGATTATCCTCAAAACTCCATGAATCCTCACTATATCCTCCAGGTACTTCCTTAACAATAATTCTACTAAACTAGACTCCTTTTTCACTAAGAAGGGAACTAAATTTATCACATAGTCCATGATCACCCATATAACATCATAACCTCCCTAAGATCTAGGTAAAATGATGATAAAGTTAATCTAAAATTTCCTCCCACTTCCACTAGGGGATTTAAATTTGTTGAATAACACCACTAGGAACACGGTACTCATCCTTCACCTTTTAGAATACCAAACACTGAGAGACAAAATTTGAAACTTAGTGATTCAGAATAGAACACCATAACTAATCCCTAATAGAATGGTATATCTTTTTCACACAAGGATATACTAATAAGGGATAACTATGGAACTCATATAGAACTTCCTCATGTATTGTTTAAGGAACAAAAATATTTCCCTGGAACAACACTTAATGTTTTCCAAACTCATTCCATCCCTCGAGAGATTCACCGAAAACAAATCAATTACACCAAGCCTCTACCTCAGAATCACCCATCTAGGAATCCTCCACTTGTTACACTAAGGATGAATGCACCTTCATATGGTAAAGACAACATCTACCTTCAACTACTCCCATATCAAGGTGAAATGTTTCCAAATATTCCATCACTCTCCAAGTGTGTCCAAACTAATTCAAAGAACCACCTTGTAACTTCATGCTTAAGGAAACCACCACAACATTCACTTTACTAGATGTAAAGTAAATATTAAAGTCATAGTCCTGCAAGAAATACATCCCACGTTATTTTTTTATATTCAATCCATTCTGGTAGAATACATACTTTAAGATTTTGTGATCTATGAAGACTAAAAATATTATAAATAAGGTAGTTCATCCATAACTTTAGAGAAAACATTACTACAAAAATATTAGGATCATGGGTGGTGTAGTTACAGTCATAAGTTTATTATTGTTCAGGCCCATAAGAGATAACCTCCCTATAATACATCAATAAATATCCCAAACCAAGATGAAAAGTGTCATAGTAAAACTCAAACATGACACCCTCTTTGGATAGATGAAGAAATTGAGCACTGGCCAGCTTCTCCTTCAAATAATTCGAAGTATCCTAACATTGGTCAGTCCACATGAACATCTCATCCTTTTAGTGAATGTTATCATAGGATTCTAAATTAGAGATAATTCGGGTATGAACCTCCTATAATAACCAACTAAATCAAGGAAAATTCACACTTTTGTAACATTATTAGGGACCACCCAAGAAATAATCACCTCAACCTTTGAATAATCAATGGACACTCTACACTGAGATATAACATGGCTTAAGAAACAAACCTCACTATTCTAGAACTCACACTTTGAAAGCTTCCCAAATAGCTGATGAAACTAAATAACTACAAACATGTTCCAAAGATTCTCTAAATTCTCCTATTATGAAACAGAAAACAAAAGGATTTCATCCATAAATACAACCATGAACTGGTCTAGAAACTCACTAAACATTGCATTCATCAACCCCATGAACATATCTGGAGAATTCATTACATCAAATGACATCACAATGAACTAATAATACTTTTAATTACATTTTTAAGAAATATTAAAGATATCCTCCTCCTTTACTCACATATAATGATACCTATACCAAAATTTGATCTTCAAGGACCATCTTTATCCCTTCAACTAATTGAATAAATCATCAATATATGGATAGGTAGTGATTCTTCATCATCACCATATTTAAACGAGGATAATCAACAAACAATAGTAAACTTTAATTTTTCTTTTTTGAAAATAAAACTAAAGCACACTAAGGTGACATGCTATGTTGAATGAATCCTCTCTACAATATATCATCAACCTAGATTTGTATCCCCTATAACTCAGAAGGGGGCATCCTATGTGGATACATTGATATTGGAGAAATAGCTAGTTGCATCTCTATCCAAAATTCACTCTCCTAACAAGGTGATAGTGACACAACCTATTCAAGAAATACAACATGATACTCATAAATATCCCTAAGAAACACCACCATATTAACCTTCATATAACTTTTCACCAACTCATCCAATAAGGAAGATTGATACTTAACTTGCCTCCAACTCATCTGAGGGTCTCACTCACCAATGAACACCACCTGTTCTCCATAAACATCATGGAATATGATGTGTTGGTTAAAACATCCATGATAGCCATCATTCAATATAGTAAATCTATCTCAAGGATGATGTCTTATGGTTGTATCCAAAAACATAGGGAATCCCCCCAAGAGAGATGCCTCCCTATCACCAATTCATAGTCTTTGCACACATCAAATAGGATATCTAAACCTTCAAATAACATAGTTAATTCCTTGGTAACTAGAAGCTTATAAACCTAAATTCCCAAAGCATGGACTAAAATGAGTGAAATGAAAAGGTGTGCAGCTCCAAAATAAAATAATTCATAATCCCAAGTGGAAAACTGGTAGATAATACCTCATAAAACATTGGGTTCTCCTAGCACTGGAAATGTTAAAGCATGCATCTGAGTAGGTCCTACTCCATGACCTCTCTATCCTAATGGAAACAAACTCTATAGTCATGATTATACCATTGTACTTAGGTATGAGGGATGTCTTAGATTTTTCCTCTTTTGGCCCCATCCCCTCTCAACTTCTTAAAATCTAGAACACCCTACTATTGTTGGTTCCTTAGCTAAAATTATTACAAAGGATAGGCCTAAAATGGTCCACCAATCATATTTTAACTAATAAATAAGGTTAGTAACTCTCACTTACAATGTAAAAAACCTCCACAATAAATTAAAAACATGCCTAAACCACTGTAAAGAGTAAGAATTTATATCTCCATTGAAGCTGGTTAAAGAGGGCAGAAACCTACTCCTTGATGACTAAAACTTCTTCTAAACAAGAAATAGATAACTCTATATCATATAGTTACTCCATGATGATTCATGAATACTATTATCCCATAACGGTATGTTCCAAGCCAACATCCTCTCAATTACCTCTTCCTTTTCCAATACCTTTGTATATGACTTCAATATAAATAGAGTAACCTAGCATTGGGACTCTAGATACAAAGCCTCCTCAAAATGTCATTCCCTAGCCTTGTCATCTAGAAAAAGTCCAAAAGATATTGTAAAAGGTTCTTTTAGTATATATTGGACTCGCAAACACTAAAACTCTCATGTTTAATAGTAAGAATATTCTACTAACAATCATCCTTAGTGATTAAAGACAGGAACTCATCCTAAAATTTATCTTTAAAATTATCCCATAAAACTATAGACTCATCATGGTCCTTGAGGGAAAAAACCCACCACTACCAAGATGACCCACACAACATCATCACAGCTAAAGAAACTCAATTCTCCTTCCAGACATGGATTGAACTGAATTTTATCACCACCTAATCCGGAAAATCCTCTATCTCTAGATCTTAAATGGCACCTTCATACCTCTAAAAATCCTAGAACTATAACTCTTAATGTTTCATCCTCTGAGTTTCATTGTCATCAACCTCTACCTTACAATGATCTACTAGAACATCCTACTGAAAGTATTCTTCACAAACCTAATAGGGATGTCATCCTGGTGACATATTTAAAAAATAAAAAATTTCAGTACTTCTAAACCCAGTAAAAAGGAACATTTTAAAGTTAATTAGCTATATTATTTCACTTTGACCTATTTCCCACTATTTACCCAAATTCAAACATAGGTGTAGAACAATCATGATGCGTGATCCTCTCCTTGGTCTCTACCCTACAAGAAATGTCACTTCACTCATCATGTTCAGTAAAATTGAAGGTCTTTTCCTTGGATCATAGGTGGCCATAAAATCCCATGTCCTATCTGGTATCCCTTGTTTATAGTGTGTATTAATCCTAGCTAATTCTATTTTCTTACCAACCCATCAATCCTTATCAGTTTATAACTCTAAACTATATCCTATTTTTCAACCATCACCATTGATACCACTATTTCATGACCCCCTCCCTCCAAAGGTACCCCACCTAGGCATAAATGAAGGAAGGAAGATAATAATGCTCAAATCCCACCTCCAATAGGCCATGAGTTTGTGACTAGCATCGAGGGTATATCAATCACACACTTAAGAGTCATTACTCGCTAAAAAGTTTAAGGAGTAATAGATAAGAATGATAAACTACCAATAAACACCATGCATAACTATAATAAATCCCAAAACATGCAATGTCATATATAAACTGAAATAAAAACTGCAAGTACCAAAAGTAAGACTAGGAAGTGACAATGAAATCCAGCAAATCATGATAGCTACTAAATGACTCCTACGAGCTAGTAAATTCTATCATGGTCACAAATCTATTTCCTACTATACTAAAAACAATATATATATATATATGGTGATAATAACATGTATTCTTAGTAGGATCCTCCCTGAAACCTTTCATGAAAAGTGTGAAAGAAGCATACTAAATCTCAGTGGATAAACAAATGAAACTAACTTTTCACCTAAACAAGTAATATTATTTTTCCATCCTCACCACAAATTACTCACAAAATAATATATATAATTAAACCATTCTATATCAAAAGAATATATATATATATATATGAGGGTACCCCACTCTCACTTCTATATTGGTTTTTCGCTCTCACATTCCAATGCCACACATCCTATGTTCATCCCTTCTATAAGTAATTCATCCTTGATATAAGTCGGGGATCAACCCTACCTACATTAGTCTAGCATAGATCCCAACATCTCGTGTTGGCATCAATCCAAAAATACATCACATCATCAA
The DNA here is from genome assembly GCA_963277665.1 of Viscum album. Classification (NCBI taxonomy): domain Eukaryota; kingdom Viridiplantae; phylum Streptophyta; class Magnoliopsida; order Santalales; family Viscaceae; genus Viscum; species Viscum album. The sequence continues at coordinate 832,005,502 of OY728151.1, read as the reverse complement.
CATTATCCCATTTATAACCAAATTTGTGTCTGAAATCCACTACATCATGTGTATGTGCATTATACCTCAAGCCACCACATCCCATGGACGTACACCAATGGGAAGTCAGAGCCACCATGATTGATACAAGTATACACTATACCTCAAGCCATTATAGACTACACATAAATATATAGTAAATAGTGATCCATCACAACCCTGGTAGGAACACACCCTAAAACATAATACATTATATCCTGGGATACACCTACTCATATCTATGTCCAAAGGGAGAGTGGGGGAGAGGGAGAAGTCATTCATTCATTCCCTCACCATCCTAGATGTTAGAGAAAACACCCCCCCCCCCCCCATAAACATTTTTGTTTCATTTTACCTATTGAAATGGGCGGGGTATCATATAAAATCAAATAGAATATGAACAATATCATGCACAAACCACACTAAGGGAAAAACCTATCCTTAGACTCATCTTCTACTATCATCACATAAGACCCCTTATTTCCACTGCTAAGATATAAGTTAGAAACAAGCACACAAGTATTAGAGATATTGTTAATTAATTATCCATTAATTAATATTATTGTAATATTAACATTTTAATCTTCTTAGAAAAGATTCTATAACACTTTTAAATTCTATTTCATAAATTCTCAAGTATATTGTCACCATTAATATGATATTTAACATTTATCATTACTTCCAACCAAAAGACCCCATCCTGTAGGTTGATTATTTATTCATTTATCTTCATAATTTATCTAATTAATCAAGGAATCTACCTAAGATACTACATCATAAATTCACACATCATATAGAGAGTCTAAATGCATCGAGAAGTAAGAAACCAAGAATTAACATATGGCATATAGTCCATCTATCAAGTGTCAAGTAATAAGAACATTGACTAGCAATCCCCACTCCAAACTCATCTCAACTTCCCCGGTTTCCCACACAATTTCACACAACATCAGCTATACCACTATCACGGGAATCAACCATCACCACAGCTTGTGATCTCATCCCATCACTCATCCAAGGTTCCCAACCTATCAAAATAATCATCAAACAAACAACCCATGGGATCCCATAACATTGCTTATCAAGGAAAAACTAACCACACAAGGTTATCAAGAAACTGTATTAAGGCTCTAAATTCCTAGAGAACACATAATTTCCAAAATTATTTTTCGCACATAGGTAAAGGAACTAAGGCCATAGAATCAAGGCATAAAAGGATTCCACAACAAGAATGGCCTCACACAGCCCTAAATCATTTATTTTTAGTAATTGAATATTTTAATTCTTATCTTGAATTAACTGATTCATTATTCATAGGTTTTTAGAAACAAGAAACCTATAATTTATCATCTATCGAAAGCATGAAATTAACATAAGCATGCATTTATCGTTACTTTCATATTCCATAAAAAACAAGGAAGAATGGATATAGAATTAAAATGCCTATTTATTTAATCACATCACTAAAATTATCTTGGATTTATGTTGTTTATAAAAATTCTAGAAAAACAATTGTGTTGAGTATAAAAATAGCCAAAACACAAAAAATCACACTATCTTAGCAAAACATGAGGCATGAATAGGAATAAAACGACGAGCTAACACAAACCCAAAACAAATATTCATTATTATTTTAGATTCCATGTTATTATCCTTATTAGGTTAATTCCATGGTTACCTAAAGGATTAAATCATGATAATCACACACTTTTATTTTGAATAAAAGAAAGGTAATTGATCCCCTCCTTAATCATGAAGATACCAATGTTCTTCGATCAAGAACGAGACACCAAGTGCCAAACTTTGATTACCTCTTATGTAGGGAACCCATGATCCCTAAAACATCACCTCAATAAGATCCCTATATCATTTATTAATAGAAACTGTAAGAAAAGTTAATATAGAAACCCACCATAGCATGGAAAGGAATAACAAAATACAATGGAACCATCAGAGAGGGAAAAACTAACATTGGATCACCACATATCAATATTTAGAATATAGTTTCAAATCCAAATAAAAGGGGGTAAAAAGAATCTAAAAAATGCACCTGGATCTCCCAAAAATCGAGAGAGAGGGGGGAATAAGGATTGGGTTCGAGAGGGTTTAGGAATTTATAGGTATACAAGAAATTAGAAGACCGTGTCACAACACCCTATATTACATCATAATGGGATGATGTGGAATAGATTCCATAGTTCAAGGTAATAGGCCACATCATAACACACCTAGTCAAATCTATGTTTGAGATCCATGGAATAGTCAATAGTGAGATCCTATAAACCTGGAAAAGAGACTATAACGTAAGGGAACCACCACATCAAAAGACTTTGATTCCAAATAAAAAGACCACATTGTAACCCATATCTATGGAATAACAACCCTTAAATAGGTAGAACCTCTAAAACTGCTCCTCTCGAGCCTCCATAATGTAGCCTACCCCTCACACCATAGCAATACCAAAATAGGAAGAACCACTAAAACCTCTACTCTCAAGACTTCACATCATATATCTCTATCCACACCACAATCACATCTCTTAATTGTTATTCAACTCTTTTATCATCCTCCCAGGAACCTATGAACACCCAAAACATAAAGTAAGGGATTAGAGAAATCTTGGCCCTTACAAAGGATATTTTTTGGGTTGATAGAGGAAATAATAAGCTAGTATTAAATGAATATATATATATATATATATTAGTTTCAAAATAGATAAAAATGATCTGAAATCATACTCAGGATATGCATTCACCCTCAATGGGGTATTTTTGAGCTGTAAGAGCTCAAAGTAGCCAGTGTTCACCGATTTTATAGCAAATTATGAGTATATTGTTGTTTCTAATGTAGTTAAGGAAACATTGTTGATATGTAACTTTCTTTAGGATCTTAATGTAGTAGTTAGTATTAAAGATGTTATCACACTTTATTGTGATAATACTGTAGTGGTGGCCCTATCTAAGGAGCCAAGATCACATCAATAGATGAAGCATATACTTTATAAGTATCACCTATTAAGGTATTTTTATCAAAGGGGTGACATCACAGTAAGTATAGTTTTCATGGAGGAGGATGTGAAGGACCCATTGACTAAAGACTTATCTCATCAGAAGCATGAATATCATGTGATAGCTAGAATACAAAAGGTTGTTAATGTTTTTCTCTATTCTAAGTGATAATCTGTTGGATTGTGTGCCTTAGAACTAACTATATTTTACTTTGTATTACCTGTATATTCAAATTCTTGATTATTAATAAATATCTTATCATGTGATGAGTGTTCTTATGTATAACATTAATGTGGTAATTATAGGATCATAATGCATGTATGTATGTAAAAACATATAAGTGGGTGGTAAATTTTTGTTTTAAAATAAACTAAAAATTTTAAACCACCTCAAGTATTTAAAAAATCAGAAATACAACTTCCAATTAACCTATAAAAATAATTAGAGTAATATAAAATTAATGCATGATAAAAAGAGGATCAATATTTTAATTACTGATAAAAGTAATAACACAGTGGAAAATAAACTAATGTAATATTATCAAATATCATTAAAAATAATAGCATGTTGAAAACAATAAAACTTGGAGTATGATTTACCAATAAACTCTTAAATGGTATTATTAAAATATACACTTTTAACCCAAATAGAAAGGGGTAAATTGATTAGTTTCAAGGTATCCTAAACTATAGACCTATCAAAAGGTATCCTATTATTAAATCCTAAATCTTAGCTCTATCTTCCTTAACAAGGAATCCCTCAATCATCGAGATTTTTAAATCCTCACTATTACAATCAGTAGCTCAGTGAACCCACTATAAAGATTGATAGCTTGGTAAATATACTACAACAATCGATAGCTCAGAAAACCCACTACAAAGACTAGTAGGTTGGTAAAACCTCTACAATAACTGGTATCTCAGAAAACCCGATAAAAAGACTGATAAATTAGTAAAACTATTATAATAATAAATGATATAAGTTTTTATAATGAAACCTATCAAGCCTGATCTCTAGAGAGCACTCAAAAATAAAATAGTTAGAAGTACACTAGTTAATAAGAAGTTGAATAATTCAAGTGATTATAGATTTTAGAGTATTATTTAACATTTTGTACTATTTTAATTATGTATTTTGATCCAGGGGATATATAGATCTATTTATAGAAAATCCTCCAACGGTTGGGTTCTATACATCTCAGAGTCAGGTGTAATATAATTGGTAGCAGCTTACCGTTCATCTTTTGATGGACTTAGCATATCACCACATCTATGGATGGATTTTTTCAGTGACATTATAGTGCACTTTTTATTGAAGTAAAAAATATAATTTGAATAACTGGATTAACAAAACCATAGACCATTAGTATTTTTAAATTCTTAAGATCATTAGATTTTCACAAATCCCCTGACCATTGGTATTTCATAAAACCTCAAGTTATAGATATTTCTCACAAATGGTTTTATAGAAAAAATAGAAACAAAAAATTTCAAGTTAAATCATAAACTTATTGATGTGTAATGTGATTTTTAAAACAATGAGAAAAGTATTTGACTCAGTAATAATGTCTTGAGAGTATCTATCACGTCGAACTATCATAGTAGTTCCCCACTATTATGAGAACCTTGAAGTGATATTATGATGTTCTTAAATATATGTTTTATATTTGTCTAAAATCTATCTGATGGGATATATATGATTCAAGTTATCAAGTGTTGGTAGATCATAATATGTTGAGACTTCTTCCCATGAAATTTACACTTGATAATCTCTAAGAGGGGAGGTTATGAGAACAGATCCACCCATAGGAATTCCACATGTTATATATTTCATTCAATATTCTTATCTAAATACATTCATATTGGTCCTTATACTTGAGATTATTATTAATTTATATCATTAGTTTCATAATTTTATGTGTTTATAAAATCCATGATGACATATTCTCATGGAAAAGTAGGATACATGGGGTGCATCATGACTGATATTACATTAATGAATAAGTCAAGAAATGATTTTTTCCCATCCAAATTAATAGAATTATATATCACAAGACCTTTGATTATAATAGAACTATCTGATTAAGTCCATGTACATGGAAATTTTATCAACAAGTTCATTTCAGGAAATTCAAAGAAATATATTCAAGCATATATATTGATGACACAATTATAAAACCTGTTTGATGAGATGTAGAGTTCAATGGATTATATTACATAGTTAGTATCCATATGAGGTTTTTTTAACATTAATTAATTTCTTTATAGGTTCCTTAACATATTTTTAGATGATGATATTAGACTTTAGGATAGTTAGCCTAAGTCTATTGAGAAAGAGTCCTAGAGGGTCATATAATGAGTGTATCCAAAACCTTAGTTAAATTATATTTGAATTTAATATTAGAAAAAAAAATATTATTCTCTAATTTTTAGGAATAATATTTATTTGGTATATGTTGATCACATAAATAATTATTAAATGAATAATATAGTGATATTTATTTATTTAAATAAATATTTATTATTAAAGGTTTGATAAATTCCAAGGTGGATTGATGGGGTGAGTTAAAGGGTCAAATAGAAATGATATATTTAATATTATTTAAATAAATAAATGATATTTATATATCCATGAATTTTTTTCACATCAAGAAAATGTTATTATTATTATTATTCATTGTGGGGTCTTACTTAAAATTAATATATTGGTTAAGGTATTTTCTGTAATAAAAAATTATTTGTCCTAAGTATATAAATCATGTTATATAATTTATTGGGAGCAATAGGAATTGATTTTTTATACACAATGACACATTAAGATATAATTACCTATATCCATAAGAGAAACTCTAGGATGCTCCCAAGAACAGGGAGCATCGATCCTCCTCCTCCCTCTCAAGTCTCTAAGATAACTAGATAGATACCTCCTAGTCTAAAATTAATTCTAGTTGTTATCAATAGGAACAATGCAAGGTGATCAGGTTTCGGTGCTATCATTAAAATATCCATTTGTAATGTTTCAAGGTTCTTATAACACATGTGGATATAGCTAGAGAGATTCTACACTTGAATCCTTCATCATAATGATGTTATGACAAGAGTGGTCAACCAATTCAATAGTGAAGAAATAATTATAATATAATATGTCATTCTTATTTATAAATTAATTTTAAATTATATGTGAAATATCTTATCTTGAGGATTCTAAGGTCTTTATTCATCTATTTATGAGGATAAATCCAATTAAATCAATAAAAATCCATTATTAATCTCTTATGTTGTGCCCTGGGACCTTTAAATACTATACAAAGTATACAAATCCTATGAATGTAAAAGGAGAAGACTATTAGAGTTGATTATTATTAATCATGTTTTCTTATGGATTTAACATAGTTGTGGGTAATAAAGGTTTAGAAAATGTATTAATATTTCCCATATGTTTATTGGATCATTTGATGTTTCAAAACATATTAGAGGTGTAGCTTATCAATTGGTTATTCCTTCATGGTCAGAGATAATGAAAAGAGTTTTCCATGTTTTGTGACTTCAAAAGTACAATCCTGATCCATCACATGTTTTTTATTGAGTAAAACTTTATATTGTGGAATATATTATGTTTTTAGAATATCCTATGGACATTTAGAATCACATAGATGAATTTATTTGAGGATAATTTATTTCCTTGGTATGAGTTTTATAGATTCATGGTGTAATTAAGTAAAGTACTTGGGAATAGGAATCATATATGAGAATGAAATATCTAAGATTATTCTAGTTGTTTCCTTTATTATGCTTATAATTTTGATGTTGAAGTAATGAGAAAGGTTTGTGAATTATTATTATTTTATTAATTATGATATATATATATATATATATTTATTTATAATTTTGAGGATGAAATTTTTTTAAAGAGATGAGAATATAAAGACCCATAAATTTTATAATTAGAGTTCATGAAATTATTAAGGTTATTTTGGTTATTTTGTATTTTAAGGGTAAAATTTTAATTTTAACTAAGTTGATTCTATCAGGATAAAATTTTGAGTTTACTATTAATCTTGGAATAAGGTATTTTCCTTAGGTTTTGAATTTATTATTAATCTAAAATGATTGTATTGTTTCATTATTATTGGGATTTATAAAATTTGTTTGTTTGTTCCCCTATTTTGAATTATTATTTTTTTATATATTATCCTCTATTATTATAGTGATGGATGGTGATGGTAATAAATGAAGTTGGGAAGAATATTATTCATCAAATACCATTAATATATTCCACTCATGGTGAAAATGAATGGGGGAAATTGATAGAGAAGTTTTATGGTTTTAAATAGATGATTACACAAGTAAAATTGAATGTTTTTGCTGGAATTTCATTTATGAAGGAAGGGTAGTGACACCCATATTTTCTCAAAAATAAAAACATTTCATATTATTCATATGGGTAAATTCTTGTAAATTATCCATTGTGTGAAGAGTGAGGTGAAGAAAGAACAGTAAACAAAAAACAACAAGTGAAGGATGATGATCCATCATAATGATTAAGGTAGGAAACTCTAAATTTTCATCTCTTAATATAATTAATTCATGGTTTTAAATTTATTTAATGATTAGATAACTCATGATAATTTAGAATATGAATATTATGGTAAATGAGAAATGAAGTTTTGATGGAATATATTATATAATATGTTCTTATTTATTCTATGTTTATCATGATAAATTAAAATTAAAGTTATGGAATATTGTAATATTGATTAAATTATGGAAAAGTTTCATTATATTAAAATATAATGAAAAATATTTTCAATTTTGATAAAGTTTTATGTTGGTGTTTCAATGTTATAATGCTCAATCTAACATGATATTCATTTAAGTGACTTGACATCTCAGTTTTTAATTGATGGTACGATTCATTCCATAAAGAATAAGTGTTGATTCACTTATTATATTTTTATTTGAATTCATGAATTCATTGTAGAGTTAGAGATGCTTGATTTATATTATTCATGAGGATAATACAAGTCACTTAAAATTTTTAATAATCCTTCTATTATGATAGTAGCATATGCATCATGTTGAAACAATATAGGTGGCTTATCGAAACAACATGGGTTCCATGACACTTGTTGTTCATATTCTTTTTTCTTTACCTATTATCATGGGGGTGTTCTAAAAATCATGGATATGTTCCAATTTTTGTTTTGGATCATTAAACCTCTATAAAATTATTTGAAACATATCTAATAAATGATGTGGCATATTAGGTTGAAGGGTGTCTATTCTTTGAAATATGTGGATAAAGGATTAAGATAGATTTTTTGATTCTGATAGTTGTGTGGTTTGACTAGTGATGTATGTGGTGATCTTTTTATGTGTTAATGCCTAGGATATGAGTATTTTTATGGGTATACATATGTATTTATTCCTATGATATATGTTTTGGAAGTTCTAGGTGGAGGGTAGTGTGATTATGATGTTGGGGTTAATATCCAAGATTCAATTTATACTGATTAATATGGGGTTATCAATAGAATGAGTTTTAAATGAGATACAATTGGATATGTTGAGGTAAAATGATGATAATATGATAAATTAATGTGTTTTTAATGATTTTTGTATTGTATGGGATAAGTAGGTTGGTGGGTATAATATCTTATGTTGTTATTTTTTCAATATAAGATATAGTATACAATCATTAGTTATAATACATTCACCTAACATTCATATAGTGATAAATTATTTTATTACCAATAGATTGGTCTCTTCTCTCTCCCTTGTTATGATATGGATGATGCGATGATATGATGTTGCAGATGGTATATATGTGGATGGATTGGTATATGTTGATTATATAATGATAGTCGAAAGATAGAGCCTGCGACATTGGTATTGGTGGTAATGATTTGGTTAGAGATATTTTAGTGGGGGATTATTGATATAATTTTACATGAGTTATACTATTTGTATCTATCATGTGTTATGGGGAGTGTAGTTGATGTAAGATAAAGGGTAAACTAAATATTGCAGATTTACCCTATGGTGGTCGGTTATCTTTTTTATCCATTTCATTTATGGATGCGCCTTAATATGCTCTACTCATATAAACACATGAAGATTCAGATGAGGAACCTAGTGATTATTTTTATAATCACTGATTATATATATATATATATATATTATTGTATATTTACAAGTTTTGTTAGATCGGGTTTCAGGTGACATTATCTTGAGCACAGGTAGATCCATCGGTATTGGAGTCTTTCATTTTATTTTACATCAACTGGAGGTATATTAGTGGTTTTGTTTTGTGTAAGTTTTGTTTCTATTTATTTTGGGTATGAGATGTTGTGTGACATTCCTATATTTTGTGATACATTTTTTTATTGGTCATAAATTTTCCATTTACTCATATTATTCCATATTATGTGATATGTTTTTATGTTGCTATACTACATTTATTAAAAGGGAAATACCATTCATATAAGTGATTTTTTCCTTGACATTGATCATCAACCTTTGGTCTATTAATGATGGGTTTGGAGTGTCATTTTTGGTCTTATCATCGATCAAATTGGGAACTTGGAGGGGTTGGTTAATAACACTCTTCTTGTCCATACATGGAATATAGAAATCACATTTTTATCCATGATGGGTACATTAAAGTAATTATAAAACAATTCCTTTTTATAATGGTAGATAATAAACTATCATGATTAATGCAACAAGATTTGTGTCATTATAATATTCATATTTTCTTCTTCTCTAATTTAATTATTTTCTAATTATAAGTTAATGAACATTTCCTATATAAGCATTTCTTAATTTTTTATATTAACACATTTGAGTAAAATTGGGTATGGACCTCTATAACATAAATATTTTTGTAGAAGTACCACTCCCACTAGGAATCTCATGTTTTTTTACTTTTCACTATAATCATTCTTGTTTTAATGAAAAATAATTTTCCATAAAATTTTCAATAGATTGTATTCTTTTTCTTACATTAAATGACACTTTATTTTTGAAAATAATTCCCAACTTGTTTTTAAAACAAATGTTTGAGAAATTAAATCATAATTAATTCCATCATTGAATCATGTGGATTATAAAACTTTGATTTAATAGTATCAAAATTCACAGAATTCTAAATCAAATAGACTTATTTGGAATAAATTATCTAGAATATGAAACTACTTATCATACTTGAGAAAAATTCATAAATGTTAATGGAAAACAACATTTTTCAAAATTTTCATTTTTAAGGATAAACCACAATACCTAAACTTTAATTTTTGTGAGAAAATAAATAATAAAATAATATACAAGATGAATATTATGTATATGAATATATTCAATAAGTAATTTTATTGAATAGGAAATTTATTTCCCATATTCATCTTATGAATAATTATAATTATATGTCTTTAGGAACTTAACTTGATTAGGATTGAATAGTTAAGTGAAACTGAATGCTCGCAATTGAATAAATGTTATTTATCACATCTCACACAAGATAGGTTATGTATTTATAACTTTATCATAAAACCACTTATTATTGATTGATTAAAGTTTTGGTTATTGCATGCATTGGAATTATTGTACTTAATTTTTTATAATGGAATTTGATTGAGCTCGCCTCTAAATTTGTGTGAATCATTCTACACCCTAAATGTGTATTGGATTTATGTAACTTAATTCATGTAATATATTCATAACCTTTTCAATTTAGTATTTATCACATAAATAATTTTATAAATCACATGTAGTTATTTGTATCGATATATATATATATAGTACAGATTTAAAATTCTACTAGGTAGAGGTGGTAGAGGGAGAACAAGAAAATCAATTCAATTCTAGAGAAAATAAATGTTCTCAGGTAAGTCAAAGATACCAAGTGAAATTTTTATGACTTAAATCACAACTTATAAGTATATATTTCATTTTTATACCAAGATATAATCACAAGAAATTAATAAACATGTGTTTTTCATGTTTTATTTTTTTATTTATTTTGGTGTATGAAATTTAATATAAAATCAAAAAATGTCACATAAAGAAGTAATCTAAAGTATTATAGATTCAATGTAGGCTTGAAAGTTAAAGAAATTACAAAAACTAGTTAAATCATTAAAAAAGAAATGTTAACTATGTCTATATCATTTATTTATTTATTTATTTATATGTTTATATCTTAATAATTAGAATGAATATTTGGAATTCATAACCTAATTTTTTTTATAATTATTTAAGATATAAATATATACATAAATAAATAAGATCTTCCACTAAATTATTTAGATTCATGGAATATGTTTATAACATTATATATATATATACACACACACACAAATATATATATATAAATAAACAAAAAATAAATAAAGATATGTTGACCTAAGAACATATCTAAAAGAACACATCATAAATCTTCAAAAGTGTTTATAAAATCACCATTGAGGTTTTATGGATCATTCATAAAAATAACATAAAAAAATTTGATGGTTTTTTGGGTTTTTACTTTTAATTAAAAATAATCAAAAAAAAGATGTGTGATATTTATTGATAAAACATGAGAAAGAATGGATCACATTCTTGGAAATCGATAGAACATCCATGGATAACCATTTAATTCATATGAATCTACATTAAGAATTATTGATTATATTTTAACATCCATCATGGGTGAAGGTTTTAGGCACAATGGAAGTGTAGAATGGTGTATTCTCTACTCGAATTTTTTTCATAATTAATGATTAATCCAAGATGTACATCTATGATAAACATTGTGGCCAATAGAATTGAATCAAAGATTAATTGATAAGGGGATGTCGGAACCAAAACACGGGATTATCACATAATGATTTATAATTAATTTAAGAAATTAAAGAATTGCCTTATGATGAATTCTTTCTTCATTAATGAATCTAACAATGTCTCTACATCATACCATCATTGAATTGTAGGAATAAAGTGTATATTACCCCCAATAGTGATCCACACATTCCCCATGAACCTTAGAACATCATCATAGGAATCTCCAGGTGCTAGCGAGGTAGATCCTAATGCTTGTATTTTTTTTCTTTGATTGCCTTGAGAATCGCTTCAGGAAGGATTCTCTTTGATTGCTATAGAATCAAGAGTGGTGGACATGGAGGATCAATTTACATTCTTCAAAGATTTATTGGAGAGGGATCTCTCTGAGGCTTTGATAGAATTCTATAGATATTGTTGTGCACAACCAAATGAAATCATCACAATTTAAAAATAATAAAGGTGGGTTTGAATAGTAGTAGAGTTAGAAAATAATAATTACACATGTGCCCTTATTATTTTATTAATCCCTATGGAACTCCATATCTATATTATTATTATTATTATTTATTAACATGCGTAAAACTAGCAAATTAATTAAATATTATTTATTCAAATAATATTTAATATATATATTATTTCTTATCATACCATTAAACTCGATTTTTCATTCCTAAAAAATATTTATTAGGACTTTAATAATGACTATTTATTTAATAAATATATATAAATGAATTATTTTCCAATAAATAAATAAATATTATATTCACTAAATAGAAAATAAATATTTTTCTCACAAAATATTCTCTCGAATAACTAGTGACAAAATATATGCAATCAAAAAACATGAATAATTATTAAACCACTTGTGAGAATAATATTTATACAACATTTTAAATAATAGATAATATTATTATTTAAATGAGGTTCTGGATACACTTAGTGTGTGACCCTCGAGGCCTCTTTCTTAGTGACATTAGGTGAATCAGCCCAAAGTCCATGGTTAACATCTAGAAATACACTAAGGAACCCATAGAGAAAGAAGTTAATATCACAATGAAATAAAACCTCATACATACGCTTATTGTGAAATATAATCCCTTTATCATGATATCTTTGATCATGAAGGTTTCATGTTGGTGCCATAAACCTATATGACTGGTTTCTCTTTTTTTGACTTTTTGGAAATGAACTTTCCCATAGAACTCCATGTCTTTTGATTTATTTAGGATGTATAATTTCTATCAAAGGACCTAAGATATTAAATTATATTAAATAATAGGAGGTACAAATCCTTTCTTTCATTATTCATTAATAAAATATTTACTTTTGATTCACCCAATGTATCCTACTTCACCACGAACATATGTCATCGCAGTTTTCATCAATACATAAAAGTGATTCATAATATTCATTAATAATAATATTAAAGTCTAAGGATCAATAAACACATCCATAGATAAGAACATCCAATGACATATATAAATGTGGATTTCCTAGTGGTGGGTCTCGTTCTCATAATTACCTATACTAGAAATTACCAATGGCATTCACCATGAGAAGGTGCCTCAAAGTTCTCAATTCTTCACCCTTGATAGCTTGTATCATTTGTATCCCTCAAATGATTTCATCTGGATATAGAACATATATTTAAGAATATTGGGAGGGTGTTTTTGGGTTCTCAACATAGAGGGGAACTGTTATGAACTTTTAGTATGACGGATACTCTTAGGACATTATCATATACTATATCATATAGTAAAAAAATCATGATGTGATAAGTAGTTTATTAATATTAAAAAATATTAATACAGGTAATCATAAAGTACGAAAAAGTTTGGTTTTAGAACACCAACTCTAATAGAGTCCTGCTTAAACTAGATCCAACTATTGATAACCTTCAGTCTGCTAGCTCTAACATGATATTGCTGCTTCTACTAAGATAATTATTTAATTAAGGGATCTAACACATTTTCTTCTATGGAAACTCTTATTACTACAACTTCACCCCTCCAAGAAAAATCCATCAATAGGTGATACTTCTAGAGTATGTGATTTATCTATTGGTGTGACCTTGTCTCTTTTGCAAGAGTCGTCATTGTAGTATTATCATAATATAATGTGATAGGATCTTTATTGATAAGCATCAAAAAAAGATCCTAAAGAAATTTTCGCATCCAAATAACTTATTTGAATACATCATAAGTTGTTATATACTCGAACCCTATTGTAGAATTATAGACAACTGACTTCTTTGAACTCTTCCAGCTTATAGATTCTCTATTGATACTAAAAACATATCCTAACTGTAAATTTAGATCATTCTTATCTATTTTAAAAATATCATCAATATAACCTATAATGACTAGCTCCTCATCTCCCCCATACACCAAGAACATATCCTTAGTTATTCTCAGATACTTAAGGATATCCTTAACAGAAGACCAATATTATCCAACTGGATCATCTTGATATTTTCCTACCATGATCAATGCATTGAAAACATAAAGTCTGGTATATAACATGGCATGCATGATTTATCCTATCATCGAAGCATATGGGATATTACTCATTGTCTCTTTCTCCTATTGTATCTAACACATTTTCTTGAAAATATGTATACCATGTGACACTAGAACTGATCCCCATTTGGATTATTCCATACTAAATCTCTTTAGTATCTGGTCAATCTATATACCTTGACTTAGTCCAAGAAGCATTTTGGATCTATCAAGAATGATCTTAATACCTAGAATATAGGTTGTTTTACCTAATTCCTTTATGGAGAAGCATTTATTTAACTAGTCCTTAACAAACTGTATGACTGTTATGTCATTTCCAATAATTAATATGTCATAAACATATACTATTAGGATAATGACCGCATTCACACTAAACAGCTCTTAAAAACATGCCTCGCATTCATTCTTAATGCAACTAAATTCTGTACATGAGCCTCAGCCCGGTTGGTGAGGACTCGGCAGATGCATCCAAGAGACCCGAGATAAAATCCAGGTGGAGGTGTATTTCTGGCACTGTAGAAGCAATGTAGTAGTCACTGTAGAAATATTGTAGCAGGTATTGTATTAGGTATTGTAGCAGTTGGAACTATTCATCCATCTAGGCCTTTGGGCCACTGGTTTGGTCCTCAGGTCTTGCAAGGATTTCGGGCCACCCAAGGCCTTTAGGACAGTTGTTTCTCAAGGACTTCGGGCCACTTTAAGGCCTTAGGGCCACCCCAAGGCCTTTGGGCCACATGAATGTAGATGTACCAGTCAGACTATAATGGAAAAGGCTTCAGATGAAGGATTTAGGGCAGGCGCATTTACTAGAACAGAGCTAACCAGAATTAGAAGAATGAGAGGGAATGGATTTTCCATCGGTACCGGGCATGTGCATATTTTCATAGGACATCTAGCTGACCAGACCTGCGAAGGTGGGGTGCTGATATCATGACATATGCTAGGAAGGAGCAGTTCTAAGTTTTCTTGTCTGGGTGATTCCCTCTAAGACCTACGGGTCATGTAATTATCTCTAATCCTTCGGTACTTTTAAGGGTTCCACCTCACCCCTTGAAAGGTGGATTATCAAAAATAATAAAAAAAATGGAGGCCTTTGGGCCATTCTATCTAATGAAACCAAATTCTTTTATAGCTTCATCGAATTGAATATTCCATGACCTGGATGCTTTCTTTAATACATAAATGTATCTATGTACCTTGAATAACTTTTCAGCATCACCTAGAGACCCTTCTGGTTGTATCATATAACCATCTTCCTAAAGGTTCTCATTAAGGAAAAATGTTTTGAAATTCATCTTCTAAATTTCATAGTCAAGGTAAGCTGCTATAGCAAGTAGAATTCTAATGGATTTGAATGTAGAAACTAGATAAAAGGTTTCATTATAGTCAATTCCTTGGTGATGTTTAAACACTTTAGACACTATCCTTTATTTATAGGTACTAACTTTACCTTCCATGTCCATATTTATCTTGGATACCCATTTTCACCCAATAAGCTTTACATAAACTAGAGGATTGACCCAAACACAAACTTGGTTCTGATACATGGAATCCATTTCAGAATTCATCGATTGTTTCTATATTTTATCTTATAAGATCTCGACTACCTCTTTATAGGATATAGGTTCATTATTGGCAACCAATAATGAGTAACCATCTTTAGTGACTAGAAAACTATATCTCTCTAGTTCTATTATCTCTCTGTTGCTCCTATGCAGTACTTGTATTTTGGGAACAACTTCTTCTATAGAGACCTATGGAATCTTTTCATGTACCAACTCTTATGTATCTTGAGCATCAAATTCATTAAAGTAAATATTGTTCCCACTATATTTCTTGAGGATGTGTTCCCTCTCAAGAAATATGGATTTTCTAGAAATAGTCACTTTCTTGTCTAAGGGTTTTTATAGGTAATATCACATTATTTCCTTAGGATTCCCTATAAAGATACACTTTGTGACCGGGGTACTAGTTTGTTTCCTTATATGGACTTAACAAACTCCTCACAACTCCATACACTTGTATATGACAAAACAAGTTTCTTTATACTCTATATCTTGAAGGTAATTTCATTTGAAACTTTAGTTGGCACTCGGTTTAGTGTGCATGTTGTAGTTTCTAATGCATGTCCCCAATAGGATAATGGAAGATCTACATGACTAATCATCAACCTTACCATGTCTACCAAGGTACGGTTCCTACTTTCACTAACATAATTACACTATGGTGTGTAAGGTGGATTGATTTAAGAAATAATCCCAAACACTCATAGAAAGTTGATAAACTCTTGGTTAAGATATTCACCACCTTGATTAGATCGAAGCTTCTTTATCTTCCTTACAAGTTGATTTTCTAATTTATTATTGAATTATTTGAATTTCTCAAAGGAATCAAACTTTTACCTCATCAAGTAGACATATCCATATCCACTCAAGTCGTTAGTAAAAGTTATGAAGTAAGAATACCCACCTCTAGATGCTATTGGAAATGGTCCACATGCATTAGTGTGTACCAACCCTAGAAGCTTTGTGTCCCTTACACACTATCCATTGAATGATGTTTTGTTCAGTTGTCCTTACAAACATTCATGACATCTTTCAGGTGGTTTTAGCTTAAAATATTCTAAATAATCATCTTGATAGAGCTTTTTCAAATGACCAAGATGGTAATGCCACAGTTGAGTGTTATATAATTTGTACGAACATGATTCATTATCAATTTATAATACATTTTTTTGTAATTTAATGCATAAATACCATTATTTAAATGTTTCATACCATAAAATATGTTTTCTTTATAAAATAAATAGATTTTATTTCAAAACTTGAAAACAAAACCATATGTATCTAGGAATGCTACAAGAATTATATTTTTTGTAACAGTCAGTACATAATAACAATATTTTAAAACCAATATCATTCATGTTGGCATCAAAAGGTGGTAGTATCCAATGGCTAGAGTAGACAACCTTGCACCATTGGCATCCCACAAATCCACCTCTCCTATGGAAATTTTTCGGAATCTACTTGGTTCCTACATTTGGATATATATATATATAGGAGCACCACAAGTTGTATCTAATACCCAATGTGTAGATATATAAAGATTATACTCGATAACGAATACACCTTTAGATTTCCCTTGATTATGGGTATAGTTCCTCTAACACCCTTAGATTTTATAAAATAGTTCTCTATAAATAAATTTGATTTCTTTGATATCATGTGTTATATGCAACATCAAGTTTAAATGAACCATGATATACTGTTAAAATATTATTATATGATAGTTATCACATAGATGTTAGATTGGTAGATATGAATAGGAATAACTAAATTATGAAAAAAAATTATGTTGAAATTAATTCATTGGTTATCAATTATTTAGAAATGAAAATAAAAAGCATTTGAAAATAAAAGTGGTGTTTTTCTAAAAAATTGTTTTTATATACGCAATGTGTTTTTATCTTAATAAATTAGATTAGCCAATTTTTGTGGATAATTTTAATTAAATTTACATATTATATATTCAATCGAATGTTTTATCATTTATCTAATATTTTTTATACATGGGATAAGAATAAATCTAGTGTTATGCTTAAAAATTCATTTTTCTAAAACGTTGTTTACATCGGGTTTTGCGCGCTTATTTTAAAATTAATTTATTACACTTATAGAAATTGAATTTGATAAAATAGATTCCATATTTTGGATCAATAATTTCAAATTTGGTAAATAGGTTCCTTTTATTTTTAGGCATTATGAATAGAAAATGTAGTAAAATTTATCACATTGGTAAAGGGTAAATCGAGATAATCTAGGATAAAACTAAATGATAAGGTCATAATTTTTAATCCTAATTCCTTTTTGAAGAAGGGAATTATACACTTATCACATTAGGCACAAAATTTAATTTTTAAAGGGATACTTATCCATGAAAATTACCTTTATAATATTTAAATCAAAGAAAGTTATAAAATGTCACTCTCTTAGTTTTCAATATTTATTATGTGTCCACATAGGGAAAAAAGAAAGTTATGAATGAATATAAATGTCTAGTTTAAGAATAATGAAATTATTTTAATTATTAAAATTCATTTATAATTTTTAGTTATTATATAAGTACCTTAAATGCTTATGCAAAACCGACGTAGTAATTCTTTAATTAATAGAAAAATAAAATAAATTATTTTAAAAATATTAAAAGTAATGTGATTTTAATGAGTTATGGTGTTCCATGAATTTTATAGATGAATATGACATATTAGTGTTGTGTAAAAGTATTATATTCAAATTCTAACTTTTTTTATGTCTTTCAAGTCAAATTAAAAGAAAAAGTGTCAAAATTGACATTAATGATATTTTATCAAAATAATATTTTATTAAATTGTTTAAAAATCATAAAAATACTGAAAGAGGATAATTTGGATAAGATATGATCAAAAATTTCACCCCTTGTCCATTTATGATCCATTTTTTACCTTATAATTAAAATTATAACCCTTTAAGAGTGAAAAATATGTTACCACGATTGAGGTTAAAATAGGTTAATTAAAGGGTTAAGCCAAAAATAAGATTTAAAACACCACTTAAACCTTTCCAAATTTTATTTTTTGATGGAATTTCAACTCTATCTTATCTTATATTCGAATTCTTGGCCTTTTGGATGCATTTAGGCTAGATAATGACTATTATATTTTAATATTTTAAGAAATTCCAAAAATACCCCTCCCCTCACTTATAAAAGGGCGCCTCTCCTTTCTCTTTTTCACACCACTTTTGAGTCTTCTAGCTCGACCAACCCATAAAAAATTATCTTTTACACTCCCTTAGCCATATTATATAGTTTTTGGTCTTCCCAAAAGACCAACCTTGGGGTCCTTGAGAGGAGATCTAAAGGAGTTGTTTCAATGAAGAGGTAATCGCCTTAACCGATCACTTTCTTTTTAATTTTTCTTTTACCTCCTATAAATTTGTTATGTTCTTAATTAAATAATAACTTCAGTACCCTAAATATAATGACTTTTATGATGATTATGAAACCACCATTATCCGCCCTCTTTCTCATCAAATGGTAAGTGAAAGTATTGCTCATGCATACGTAGGGTTTACCGTCTCCACGTAGCAATACAATTCATTTTTCATCACCATCTTTTATGGATGAGTATTATGATGGGTTTAAAGTTTATATATGATATTTATGAAATAATTATTCTTCTTAAATGATAATATCACATCTAATTTCTTACCTTTCAAACTATTAGAAAACGATAATGTTGCTCATGCGTACATGTGGACTACTGCCTCCATAAAGCGATGTCATTCATTTTTCATCTCTTATTTAAATAGATAGTAATAAGGATGGATTTGATGAATATTTATGATTTATATGATACAATAATAATTCTGGAAAGTTGAATTAATATTTACCCTTCTTTCATTCCATCCATCGAAAAGTAAAAATAGCGTTCATGCATATGTACGGCCTACTATCTCCATGAATGATGTAATCCATTTTTCTATCTATAACTTTTATGGGCAACTCTAAATATATATATATATATAATAAATATATATGATATTAATATCATGATTAACATTCTATAAATTATGGAATCATGATAAAAGTACAAAAAAGAAGACTTTCAAACAAAAATATGCATGAAAAACAAAGCAGGTATCACCGAGAACAAAGATTTTAATAACAAATTTTTAATAAACAAGTGTTAAGATGCCATAGGTAAATCATAAATGGTATGATAGAGATTATTATGGTTCTATAATACATGTATAATAAATCTATATTTATTATAAAAGAGGTTTTAACGTGAATGAGGAAAGGTGAGACTTGATGTAAGAGATTTATATTTCAATCCTATTTTAATTGGGATTGTTTATGATTGAATTTACATTGAGGATATTATATGATCCTTACCAGATAAATCCATTTAATTTTTCATCTACTTTAGTTATTTCTTGAGAATACATGTTTTCATTTCATTTTCCTCAATTTAAGTACATAAGAGACTGAAAGAATGTTTTTAAGGAAAACCGGTTGTGTTTTACTATTCGATGGAGAATATTTCTCTTCCATGCCCATGTTTTATAAAAATGTTTTCAAGAGTGTTTTTTTACTACTCTCTAATTATTATTTAAATTCATTTTTACCCTTGTTTGACATTTTTACAAAATGGTTTAAAATGAATCTTCTTGTCATTTTTCGAATGAGAAACTTTTTGACCTTTTTACCAAAAATGTGAAAGGAATGTTTTCTTTTAACTTATATAGAATGAATGGAATTTATTATATTCATGACCACTCAATGCTTTAAATCTTCCTTTTACAAGTTTTTATAGTTATTTTCAAAGAAAATTTTTTCCATAATATTTTGAAAATTTTCATATTTTAAAGAATTTATTTCAAAATAGAAAGGGTATTTTCCTAAAGAATTTTTTTAATGATATTTATATTCATAAACAACAACAACCTTTGGTGTTTCTTATGTTTTTCTGGTGATATGAGCCAATTATATCATCATTATTCTTTCTTTGGATAGTTTATGATTATGATGATGATATTTTTATAAAACCCACTTATTTTCCATGGGTTATGCTGTGATGGATTGATGAAATGTTTATGAAACTTGTTTTATTTGCATGGGTTATGATATAATGATATGATGAATGTTTTATGATCTCGTAGAAAACATATGTATGGTTTTTATTATATGATGAGTGAGACTGTAATTATATATCCCTCTAATTAATTGGGTAAAGTTTTATATCTCATGATATAACTATGGGAAATAAGTCAATGTGCTTGATCCATTATAGGAAACAAATTGATGTGATTGATCCATTATAGGAAACAAGTCAATGTGCTAGATCTACTATGGGAAACCGGTGTTGAGGCTTGATCCGTCATGATTTGATGGTTGTGGTAGTTAACCTTGACATATGAAATGGTTTCTATACCTATGATGGTGCCACACTTTTATGACATGAACTTATGGTTCATGATTGATTTATGATGATTTCTTACTCATATGAATCGTGACATTTGAAATGATAAAGCTTTATGCCATGAATCATGTTTATGATCTTTGACGGATTGAGTGTGATTTTTTTAAGTTATGGTCATGGTCTCATACCCTTATGATCATCTTATGATTTCATATGATTATCAATTGATATCTCTCATGCTTACCCTTACTAAGCATCTGAGCTCACCCTTTATTATGTTTCTTTTATCCAAGTTATGAAGAAAGGTTTTAAGTAGGGTATGTCTATGAAGAGTACTAAATGGGAAGATCTTTTTGGGAGATTTTGAAGATCTTTCATGAAATAAGAAGATTGTGTATCGAGTCTCCAAAGACACTAAACCTTTACGGTCCTCAGGCATGTATTTATGAAACTTATTGAATATTTATCTAAATAGATGTGATATTTATGTATTAAAATCATGGGCCTTTATAGCTCCTTTTCCAGTGGCCTTTCTTTCCACATGAAAAACATAATGATTCCTTTTCCTTTTCCTATCTTTGGATATTCCTCTTCTTAGAAGGATGGTGCTTAAGAGATTTAGACTTGTTATGAGCCTTGGGACCCTTTTCCTTATTCTTCCTTTTCTTATTCACCATAAGGACTATGGGTTTTTCATTCCTCATGTCCTTGTCAACTTGGTGAATGAGAGTAAGAAGTTCTGAAAGAATCTTCTCATTATTTATCATGTTATAATTAACAATAAAACTAGAGAAGGACTTGGGTAGTGAGGAAAGGATGATATTTGTGTGCAAATCATCTAGGAATTTAATGCCCAAGATGTATAAGCATTCTATGTAGCTAATATTCTTTACTACATGAGGTCCAACTGGCGCCGACTCTCCAAGATTTCATGTAAACAGTGCTTTGGAGATATCATATCTCTCTTGTCTCACCTTATTTGATAAAGATCAAAAAGGTGAGACATCATGCTATGTGCATCCATGTCCTTGTGTTGCTTTAAAAGCCCATTCAAATGTTTCTCATAGAGAGACAACTCTTCCTCAATAGCCTCTTGGTCAGGCACTTCAAGAATAGGGTTTTCTAGAAAATATAATTTCCTTTCATGGAATAGGATAATGTGTAATATCCTTTTCCATTCTTGAAAATTAGTTCTTGTGAGACAGTTATCTTTATCAAGTATGGATCACAGTTATATGTTTAAAGTCTCATTTATTATCATTTCTACAAATAAGAAAAGCATAATGTTAGTACTTTATCTGATAAAAGTAGATAATAAATATTATATTTATTTATTAATCTCCCACTATTTTATCAAAACTCAATAGCCCTCATCATTGGATTTGGAACATCATGTTGCTTGGAAATTCTAGTGGCATAGACCCATATTCCCTTTCTCATAAACCAAACTTGGGCCTGAAAAGTTATTGAAGGGTTTTAGATAGGCATAAAATTGTCAACTACATGAACTCATGGTTCATTGATCTGTTGAGTGGACTCCTTGATCTTAAAATCCTTAAATTGGATTTCCTCAACCTTTGTTTCTTAGTCAAACCAAGTCTTGCTTGGGAAATAAATCCTTGATGTGAACTAAGTTAAGTCAATCCAAAACTTCAAGTTAGAATTCCCCAACAATTGAAAGCTCCCCAACTTGGGTCAGTCAAACACTTTGATTTATGGTTCGATTTTAACTTAAGTAGTGGAAGGTTATACCAACTTAATATATATATATATATATATATATATATATATTTGAGGAATTTTTTATCTTTATGTGAAAATTTCCCATTTTATCTTTATTACATGCTTGTTAATATTAAGTGGATTTACTTAACTGATAAACCATGTCTTAGATAAATTTTATGCATAATCCAATTTATTTTAGTTTTATCTTACATGTTTGTTAAGTCATTAATTCATGTGATCATGACAAAAAATCCATAATGAAATTAACCATGAAACTTAAAATAAATGAAATAATAAAGTGATACAATCATATGCTTTTACTAATGGTTATTTATCTAGCGATGATAAACCGTTGACTTAGGGGAAAAACACCTTGATCCATGAGGCTCCAAACTTGAACCGCCTCCACTCACTTGGGAGCTCCATCCATTACATAAGTTTTTACTCACACGTAGGTGAGGGGAACCAAAGGATTGGTTAAGGGGTTTACATAAAAAGAAACCATGGGCACACAAGCCCTTACATAATGAGAGGAGAGATGACGTGAAGGACATCAATTTAATTTAATAATAAACTAAAAGGGATCTAATCACATACAAAGGTCTTGTCAATGCTCATGATCATCCACATACAGGGATGGCGCCCCATTCACCGATCTCCTCGGCTCTCTTCTCCTCCTTCTAGGGTTTATGTGGCCCTTTGGCGGCGATGGCTCTCCCCTACTCCTATTCTTCACCTTTCCTCCTCTTCGGCCATCTTCTTCTTTCTCATTTCCCCCTTTCCGGCAGATCTGTATCCTTCACTCTAGGGCTCACTACCATGGGTTTTCCTCCTCTCTTATCTCGGTCTTCCCGTCGTCAGTCGTTTGCTGCAGAAGTCCTCGGCTGGTCTCACCCTGCTCTGATTTCTTGTTCCCCTGCTCCTCTCCAGGTCAAAGCTGGAGCATCGGTTCAAAGAGATTTTGGGTTAAGTGGTCTGATGGTCGACAGGTTTCCTGGCACTTCGGGAATCAACTTGTTTCTATCATGCCTGCTACAGGTTTTATTTGAAGATTGCGTTCATCGGAAACCTCTGTCGCTCAACCTACTCTGACCTCGAATTCCTCGGCTCCTCTCTGAGTCGGACCTGGAGCGGTAGAATCTTTGAGGTTCTGGGATGTGTGGTTCAGCAGCTGCTAGTGCACCAGACACGTCATGAGGTGGTATTTTCTTGTGAAGCCGTTTTATTGCTGGTCAGTTTTTATTTGCGTTTCTTCCTCAATGAAATCGGTGAAGAATTGTTGTGATTCTCTGCGTGAGATCTTTCTGTTTGATGATCGATCGGTGTTGAAGTCGGATTGGGTTTCTGGTTTCGGTGATATTTTCTTCTGTGTGATGCCGGACGTTGGTGTCGACGGTGAAGACGAAGATGAAGCGACGGTGGGGTGGCTTAGGTTTTCTATGGAGACCCTGACGCTTGTGCTCTGCTCTGGTTTCCAGGTTCTTCGCACCCTCCTGGGTCGGTTGGGCGCAGTAGCTTCCGAGGAGGTGTTGAGAGGTGTTCGTGCAAGTGGATGGGTGTCCATGGAGGTGCGAATGGTTCATTGGTTTCTTTTTGGGTGTTCTGGCGATGTTGATGATGTCTTGTTTGGAGACGTCGATGAGTGGGCATTGGTATTGAGCGACGAGGACCGCGAGACGGTGATGGTAGCTTCGGCGATGCCAGTGATGAAGCTTCGATGTTGACGATGGTGGTGGTTCCGATAAGAGATATTTATGGAGGTGATTGGATGATGATTACGACGTCCGCTCGAATCAAGGTGGGTGACCGAATCAGTGTCTACGCGACTCGAGGTGGCTCTTGGATCAACTCACAATGATGATAGCTGGCACGTGGATTGGAAAGCAGTTTATGTTTGTGAATTTTGAATTTGAAAACTCTGGCGGTGGCGTGGTACTTTGGCTACGAAGAAGGCGTGATGTGAGTTTTTGTAATGCGGTGCTGTTTTTGAATTTTGTGATGTACGGTTACCACTTTTCCTTAAAGTGGATCTTAGAAAATATCAAAAAAAAAGGGATTTGGAGTATGATCATCCACATACACACAACGAATTAAGTATTTAATAAAATTGGCATTCAATTTTAATCATTCTTATTTAAGATAAATCATGTTCGAATCAATTAATTATCTTCTTTAATTAATCAATTCTTTTATCTTAATTCTCATCCGAACTTTCTTGAGATTCTCATCCATCTTAATTTTAAACAAATTAAATAAATTTATTTAAAATTAACTATGTACAAAACATGTACCTTGGAGGCAACCTGGTGAGTATCCATCTGAACTACCCAGCGTGTATTATTTGTATACTGTTTACTCATGCGACATGTGGCATACACGACTTATCACGTAATTTCATGGCATATACATAGTCAAATAAATGACACACATAACACATGTTATTTATATAGTGTGTTATGTTTCAATGCACGTAGAGTAATAATTGTATCACGACTTATACATGATATGCAGTTCTAAACATTACACATAAATTAATTAGACATTTAATATATATATATATATATAACCTACCACGTGGCGTGTGCATAATCAAATAAATGACACATGGAACACGTGTTGATAAGGTTTAAGTAGTATAATAAATTAATTTTGAATTCTACATAAATTGGTAATATGCACGGTGTGTACAATCTAACTACACATCATGTATAGTTCTCACCGTCTATCAGTAGCACACGCCTAAGGACTCGGCGTGTAATTGTTCCATAGAAATTAATGGAGTGGACGTTGTGTACATGAGCTACAAGTTGTGTGGTCTCCGAGTTACATGGTCACCAGTCGTGTAGGTCGTGTAAGAAAATACACGACCCCTCTTTAACTAATGGACTACACGTCATGTACATGTCATATAGTCTGTTTAAGCGTGTGATAGGCTATCCCAGTCAACACAATGTATTTAAATACACAGCGCTTGTAATAAATGCACACAGACTGAATTAATTCTGAACTAATTCATGAATTATCTCAGTGCATTAAACACGGGTACATGGCATGTACCAATGGGCTACACGGTTTTTCTATCCAGCCAAAATCCTTAGCACCTCTGGATGAATTCTTCGAATGTTCTTCATTCATAAAATTAATCAATTTTTTATTATATTTGTGAGAATGAAGATGAAGAAGAGCATATCTCACAATTTAGATTAAAGAACAATTAAACTTGAATTGAAAACTAATGATAAATGCATAAATCAATCAACGATATTTAAATAATTACGCAGCCACTCTGATATCACTTGAAGGTTTTGGGCACGATGGAAGCGCTAAAAGGGGTATGCCCAACTCGACTTTTTGTCGTAATCGATGATTAATCTGAGATGTACATCGAAGATAAACTTCATGATCAACAGAATTGAATCAATGATTAATTGGTGAGAGAACGTTGGAACCAAAAAGCAAGATCATCGCATAATAATTTATAATTAGTTTAAGAAATTAAAGAATTACCTTATAATGGATTTTTTTTCATTGATGAATTTGACAATATCTCTACGTTGTACCATCGTTGCATTGCAGAAATCAAGTGTAGATTCCCTCCAATGGTGATCCACGTGTGCTCCACGAACCTCTGAACGTCGTTGTCAAAATCTTCGGGTGCTATCACAGTAGATCCTTACACTTGCGTCATTCATCTTTGATCGCCTTCAGAATCGCTTCAAGAAGGATTCTCTTTGATCATTTTAGAATCGATAGTGGTGGAGGAGGAGGATTGGTCTCCATTCTTAATAGTGTTCTTAGAGAGGGGGGCTCTCTAGGGATTTGAGAGAACTCTATGGATGTTGTTGTGCATAACCAAATGAAATGACCACAGCTTAGAAATAATATAATTATGTTTAAATGGTGCTTGGGTTATAAAATAATAATTGCACATGCGCCATTATTATTTCCTTAATCCCTACAGAACTCCATGTCAATAATAATAATATTATTATTATTATTATTTTACATACACAAAACTAGTGAATTAGTTAAATATTATTTATTCAAATAATATTTAATATATATTATTTCTCACTAAACCATTAAACTCGGTTCATCATTCCTCCACAATATTTATCAGATCTTGAATAATGATTCTTTATTTAATAAATAAATATCATTGCATTATTCATTAATAAATAAATAAATATTATATTCACTAAATAGCGAATAAATATTTATTAAATATTATGTTCACAAAATATTCTCTCAAATAACTAGTGACAGAATATATGTGATCAAGTAAACATGATTAATTATTAAACCACATACAAGAATAATATTTACTCAACATGTTAAATAATTATTATTATTATTATTATTTAACTGAGGTTTTGGATACACTTAGTGTGTGACCCTCTAGGCCACTTTCTCAGTGGCATTAGGTGAAGCAGCCCAAAGTCCAAGATTAGTTTCTAGCAACACGCTAAGACACCCATAGATAAAAAAGTTAATGTCGCAATGGCATAAAACCTCATACAGACACTTTGCAATATAATCCCTTTGAGCAGGTTTTATATTGGTGTTATCAACTTATTTGTTTGATGTCTCTTTAACTTTCTGAAAATGAACTTACCTACAGAACACCATAGCCATGGATTTATTTAGGTTGTATCATTTCCATCAAAGGAGCTGAAATATCAACTTCCGTTAAACAAAAGGGACAAATCTTTTCTCACATTATTCATTAGTAAAATATTACCCATGACACGCCCTACGTATCTTACTTCGCTGCAAATATATGTTGTCACGGTTTTCATCAATACATCAAAGTACACGACTCATAATATTCATTAATAATAATCTTAACATCTAGGGATCAATACACACATTCGCAAATAGGAACATCCAATAACATATATAAATGGAGATTTCCTACCGACGGATCTCATTCTCATAATTTCTTATACTGGAAATTAGCAAGGGCGTACACCATGAGAAGGTATCTCAAAGTCCTGTGAGTCTCCACCCCTGATAGACTGTATCATTTATATCCCTCAAATGATTTCATCTGGATAAATAACATATATTTAAGAATATTATCATGGCACTTCTGGGTTCTGATCATAGAGGGTAACTGTTATGACCTTTCAATATGACAACTACTCTTGGGACATTATCACATACTATGTCACGTAGAAAAATAATCATGATGTGATAAGTAGTTTATTAATATTCAAAATCATGGATATAGGTAATAATAAAGTACACAAAAGTAGGTTTTAGGGCACCAAAAACATACTGCGTCCCTGTGTTGACATGTTAGAGACAGGTTTGTCAATGAAGCTTGGGATCTCCAAAAACATGTTGTAGTGGGTTTATTGGATTCTCAAAAATATTCTCATCTGGTTCGACGATGAAGATGATTTGATTACCGCTTGGTCTGGTGCTCGTCTTGTCTTCAATCTGATGCGCTTCTATCTTCTCATATGGTCCTTTGATTTCCATATGAATTGCAACGCGCCCTCTTCGATGATTTGGGTTTGTCTCCCCATCCTGCCTCTCCCGTTTCAAAACCCAGCCATCCTTAAGATGATCAGAAACCTACTCAGTCATTATTAGTGCGCTGACCATAGAACTCAATCTTTGCGCCACCCTATCACCTCGTGCATATGTGAGGAGATAGATGTTTCGAAGCCTCGAATGGAGTTTGTCTAGATTGAAATCAAAGGTCAGTATAAGCATAAGTAAGAGGTTTCTTATAAATGTCGGTCTGAATCATGTCATCTTTGTAATAGGCAAGGACATGAGTCCCAAAGGTGTGGTCGTAACAGGCATGTCCTTTCGGCATGTATCATCGAGGGGCAACTGAATGTGACCTCAAAATTCTGGGAGAAAGCCACTAACAAGCACAATGTAGAAGCTAGATCATTCAAAACACTTATAATTTGGCCCAATGGAAATGGATTTTGTAAGGCTCCCACTGATCTTGGTCGGAATGGAGTTCCTGAGGTAGGCTAGACACTCCAAGTTTCAATTGGAGTGCCATCCTACGCGGAAGTGTTATGTCTACGATCGGCTTAGTTTGGCCCTTGGGCGATTGAAGCACTTTCTACCCCTGGAAAGCAGCCTTAAGAGGGGATCGAATGATATTGGTCGAGATGATCTGGCAATATCCAAGATACTCTAGGAGGTGAGGGAGGAAGAGAATATTGATCGGATTATACATGCTAGGATGCTCGTATACCATTTAGAGGAGCAAGCCCCGACCTTGGAGTATAAAGCAGGTTGCTCTTATTTTGGAGCTGTGAAACCATTTTGAGAATCCAAGGGAGAAGTGCACAGATCAAGACAATGGGGATTGAAGGATGGTGGGGTATAGGAAGAAGAAGAAAGGCATCTAAGCTGGTGATTTGGTGGGAAATTATTCTGGTTTTGAGGCAGGCCAAGAAGAGAGGGTTTTCTTAGGATTGACTCCGCTCTCAAGGATGTTCCGGGTGCGGCTACCCACTCTTTGGCGCTTCATTCAAAGCTGAAGAAGAAAATCAAGTAGAATAGCATTTTCATTTAGGAAAGAACAAAGGGAAGAAAATATCATATGATATGGAAGATCACCCAGTGTCCAAAGGGAAGAAAACCAAAAAGTGCAAGGATTATTCCTCCTTGCCTAGGCCTGTTGTGATAAGGTCAGTAGGTGAGGTGGTTATATCCAAGGAAGTGGCTCTAACCTCCTACAAGGATGTTGAAAAGGCAAAGGAATCTAGGCGGAATTCCTTAACAAGATCCTCTTCTCCCCTGGTTCAAGATCTTTCTACAACCCAAAAGGTGAGTACCAAACTTCTGAATGAGGGTTCTGAGGAAATAGGTGGTGTTGAGGGTGCCCTATTGCACATTGAGTATGGTAGGGGCGCATAAAGCAAGGATTAGGAAAGGGTCGAACCCTCACCTGCCATGGAATTACTCCTGCATCCCAAAGAGTATGTGGAAGCATCGTATGATATAAACACCTCAAAAGAAGACCATCACAGGATGTGTGGAAGGAATTTAAAAAACAAAACCAATAAAGAACAAGGGGCATAGATTGATAATCAAGATCGTATCTTACTCTATGACTTTAATGAAGGGAAAATAGACGTGGAGGAGTATATCAAGACATGGGACCATATGGCCTCCTTTTTTGAAGACCTTAGACAATACGAGCTAGAGTTGAACAACTACACTGTTGATTAGAGCCTCCTAAGAATACACGATAGCAATACATTAAAAGTGATTCCCATGAAATAAAAAAAAATTAAGTTAGATAAATGTTGACTTAATTAAATATCACGTATTTAATTAAAACATCTCGCCTCAATTAATTATCACGTAGTTAAGTATACACTTCAAATTTTGTTCATGTCCTTTAGTAAGTTTAGTCATACATTATTTAATTAGTTAAACCAATGACTTAAATTATTAATTATTAAAATTGATATAATTGAATCCATATTTGATTTAGATTTTATATTAACTTTTAAAACAAGAAAATCAGTGTGATCCTTATGACCTTTTAATGCATTAACAATAACTATGAATGTTCATTCATAATTTCAAAAAAGCGAAGGATATACAACTCACACATCAATGTTGGTCTTAGAATTTAAAGTGATTCAATGAGTACTAGCTAATTATGTTCATTTACCCACAACATCAAGCATGAACATGAAATATGGATAATGTCAAACTTTATAATTCATCTTGCAAGTTCTCAATTATTCAAATAAAATGATTGAATAGATAAATACATTTCATTTGAAAAATACTAGTGACTCATGCAATTATCCATTTAATGTTCTTAAATTGGATCAGTCTAATCAACGAGTTCTTTAACTAGTAGCTCATGAGTAAACTCGGTATTTACATACAAGTATCTATTCATAGTAGCTTTAAAATATCATCACAAACCATTATTTTCATGATAATCATCAACTAGAGATAATTTGAAATACTTTATTTCAAAGGGTTGAAATCATTTCATATCTAATACCAATTAAAAGTAAACATAAACAAATGATAATTTTGTTTTCTTTAATAAACATTGCATGATACAAAATTTGTTTCATCCCACCATCATATGATTGGCTTTAGATCACAAAAAATGACATGAAAATCAAAATTTCATAGGTAAATTTCATCAATGCAAGCAAGATTATGTTTACAAGATATTTGCACTTCAAAATTTCAAGCCAAATTTAAAAAATGAAAATTTAATTATCAATTTATGACCTTTAAAACAAATTCATTCATATGAATTTACAGTTGAGGTTTTTTTTTATTTTTTTATTCAGTCTCACTTGTGGTGAAAGGGGGCTTGAAATATAAAAAACCCAAAGCTAGAGAGAGAGAGAACACAAATGAAGGCTTCATGAGAGTCGCCAAAAACAAGTCATCAACATCCTACAAATTAAAGAACTCCCTCCGTCCAGGCTCCTTTAAGATTGTGAAAGGGGTCTTCAACAACATGGTCATCCATTCTTTGAAAATTGATAACTATAATAAAAACATGCAAAAATTGCAGGAAGCCAGACTGCACTTCGGATTTTCACTTTAGATTTATTTGTCTTTTATTATTACTCATTTCTAGGTTTTATAAATCAATTTAAATTTTTAGCATTTCAAAAATAGCCCTTGGGCCTGGCTTAGCTGGGCCACCCAGAAGCCAGGCCACCTCATAGGCTAACAATTCATCCAGGCCAGGACCGGAAATTTTCATTGGTGCGGGCTGCCTCACGCCAGATACACACATCTGGACACAATTAAGAACGGGTAAATGACACCCAATAATCAAAACTTGAAGTTAATGTCAAATCCTTCATTAACATTAACTTCAGTTTCGATCTTTGGGTATCATTTTTCCATCAAAAAGAGTTTTGTTGAACTGTGTACCCTTTTGTTACCAAAAAAGAAAGACAAATGGGTGAAGGAAAAAAATAAAAATATAATATTTGGTAATTGATTAAAAATAAAAGGGCATTACGCTCCAAATATCACATGCATGCTTACATATATACAGTTAATGTTTTCAGTAAAAAAAAAACAGAAGATCACACATCAGTAGAAGGCAAGAAGTAATGAGCAATGCTGGTACCTCGTTTGGCAACATTAGCCCGTTTCTGAGGCTGAAGCCAGGCCCGGACTTCTTGTTGAATCTCTGGCGGCAGTTCATCAATAACCGAGTGGTCAACCTCATTGATCTTGTAGCCCCATCCATCGGAACAGGACTCAGGCCCCACGGGTAGCCTCGTTCTTGGCAGCTCAACCGGATTTACACTGGAGCAACCAGCAGCCCTCGCAGGCTGAGAACCTGTAACAAAATTCAATTCTTAGCATGAGAGGATGACAGCACTTCAGGTTGCGTTTGACAACAATTAATGGAAAGTGCTTAGGTTGTGTTTGGTGACACATTTAAAAACTGTTTATAGTGCCAATCACTTATAACAAGCAGTTGAAAATTGTTCGAACCCTGTTTTATTATAAAGGGTATTTCCGAGTCCCACATCGGAATACTCCACCATGTAATTTATTTTACCCGTCTATAAAAGAATGTCTTCAACTCACATTGAGGTAAGGGGAATTCACCCTCTACATGGTATCAAAGGAAAAATCCTGATAATTTTTCCGTTGCCCTCCCTTCTCCCGGAGAATCCCTCATGTGGCGCTTTCTACCCCGCCTTCCCAGCGGCCTCCCGGCTCCGTCTTGCCCCGCCCTCCCTACGGCTTCCCGGCGTCATCCGGCCCCGCCTTCCCTTCGGCCTCCCGATTGACACGGTCTCCCGGCCCTCTGCATCCCACGGCACGTCCCGACCCGCCTTCGACACAGACGACCAGAACGCCCTCTCGCGACGAACGCCCGACACTACTCTCCAGGTTGCTTGCGGCCTCCCGGCTTCGCGACCGACCCCTGCCTCCGATGCGGCCTCCCGTACCCACCCTCTTCGGCACCAGTAGATCCTTCCCTCATCTGCAACTTTCAGCCTTTCCAATGACCAAATCTTTTGTTTTGCCTCCGCTGATCACCGCCTCCACCCGCCTGGTTGATGAGCGGCATGACTCAACCAATTTTTCGGTCTGGTGAAAGAAGGTACTGATGTCCCTCACCGGCATGAACCTCGACTTACACCTCGAGGATCCTCCGCTAGTATCTTCAGATCCCAAATACGGACCATGGAAGCTTGCTGACAGCAAGATCTTTGCCTTGTCAATTCCATGGACCGCTCCGTCAAGGACGTCACTCGAACCGCCAATACGGTTAAGGAACTCTGGGATTCCTTAAACCTTATGTATTCCAAGACAAATAACTTGGCTCGGGTGTCGGACGTTCTTCAACGCTTATCGCTCATCCGCCAGCAGGCCCGTCCATTTCTGACGTACTTCATGGAATGAAAAACTCTCCGGGATAAATTGTTTGAGTTGTGGCCCATTCCCCAGACACAGGAGGCAGCCTTGGCCTAGAGGGGTCAATTGTGCCTCTTTAGCCTTCTTCATGGCATCGATCCTAAATATGCGACGACGGTCACGGAGATGTTCGTCAGCCCCTCTTCGCTAGAGATTCCACAGGTGTATCATCACCTTGAAAAGGCTCATCGGGCACTTCCCCCACCCACCCCCAGCATCGATCACACTGCCCTCTTGGGCTTTGGCAATGGACGCTCTTCAGGCACTCGTGGACGTGGTTGTGGGGAGGGTCGTCCTCATCCCCTCTGTCAGCACTGTGGCAAGTTTGGCCACCTGATCGATCGTTGTTGGATTCTTCATGACCGCCCATCTCAGCAACCTCGGCAAGATCAGACTGCAGTCCAAAATGTTTCTCCATCAGTTATAGCTCTTCCTCTCTGGACCTCTCCATGGCTGAGCTCCAGCTGATTCACAATCATTTGTCCACCTCTCTACCGAATTCTTTTTCGGCATCTCTTGCCCACACTGGTAATTCCACTGCTTTTGTCAGTTGTCGCTCCCCGACCTGGATGCTTGACTCAGGTGCATCAGATCATCTCGGAGGTGATGCAGGTATGTTATCCACCTATCATCCATATGTTGGTTCTCCAGCCATCACTGCCGTTGATGGATTCACTATCCCGATTGCGAGCTTTGGTGCATGCTCCTTGAATTCATCTATTCACCTGTCGTCTGTGGCAAATGTCTCGAAATCATTTTAACCTTCTCTCCATAAGTAAGCTTACAAAGGACTTCAATTGTAGTGTCATCTTTACTTCTGTTGTTGGGTTTCAGGAGCGGATGACGAACCGGAAACTTGGTAGAGGCCAGCTTCGGGACGGGGTATACATGTTCGATGGACCGACATCAGTCGCCTGCACCTCTCTCTCTGCTCGTGCATTGGACCTTCATTCTGAGTTGGGGCATCCACCCACCTCTGCCCTTCATCAACTTTTTCCTGATATTAGTCCGCATGTTTCCTTTCATTACGAGTCATGTAAATTTGTGAAATATCATTGCCCTTCATATCTTCCTGGAGTGGTTACACGAACCTCCAAACCCTTTGATTTGATTCATTCAGATGTATGGGGTCTTTGTGCCGTCTCGAGTCACTTAGGGTATAAATATTATATATCGTTCATTGATGATTTTTCGCGTATGACTTGGTTGTACCTTCTTCGTGATCGGTCTGAGGTATTCCCTACTTTTCAGACTTATTGTTATGAGATTCATACCCAGTTCTCCATCTCCATTAAATGTCTCTACTCGGACAATGGGCGAAAGTATTTGTCCACTCCCTTTCAGCAGTTTCTCAAGGTGAACGACATCATTCATCAGACATCATATCCTGATACATCTAAGCAGAATGGAGTGGCCGAGCAGAAACACCGCCATATTCTGGAGACTGCTCGTGCCCTCCTATTCCATTGGCAGGGGAGATGTCATCATTACTGCTACATACCTTCTCAACCGTCTTCCTCTTATCCTTCAGGGGAAGACTTCTTTTCGAACTTCGTTCTCCTCTATTCCTCCCCACTCTCTTCCACTCCGTGTGTTTGGATGTTTATGTTATGTCTGTGACTGTAACACCCCAAAATGATAAAGGG
This sequence comes from Viscum album, assembly GCA_963277665.1. Classification (NCBI taxonomy): domain Eukaryota; kingdom Viridiplantae; phylum Streptophyta; class Magnoliopsida; order Santalales; family Viscaceae; genus Viscum; species Viscum album. Next base: position 831,970,393 of record OY728151.1, on the reverse strand, counting down.
TTAAATGACTAAATGATATGACTCATGTCAATAAGGTGCACATTCCTTTTCGGGAGCCTGCCTGATTAGAACTCCACAGTTAAGCGTGCTTGGCCTGGAGTAGTGATCAGGATGGGTGACCTTTTGGGAAGTTTCCCAGGGTGTGTGTGTGAGTGAGGACAAAGCACACTGGAGAGGACATGTGCCTGTGGGGACTGTCATTAGTCAGATGACCCGTTCGGGCACGTGGGTGGGCCCCAGGGTAGGGACCACGTGTCTGCGGGGCAACTGGTGGTACCCGACGGGCCAGGACCTGACGGCCATGTTAAGGCGGGGTGTCTGTGCTGTCACCGGGACCCAGTTGTTACATTTGGTATCAGAAGTGGTACCCAGCCTTAAGTACGGTGCACTGCCTGAGTTGAGATGTACGACCCACAACGAGGACGTTGTGCTCTAAAGGGGGGTGAATGTAACACCCCAGAATGATAAAGGGTTAAATGACTAGATGATATGACTCATGTCAACAAGGTCCACCTTCCTTTTCGGGAGTGTCTGATTAGAACTCCACAGTTAAACGTGCTTGGCCTGGAGTAGTGATCACGATGGGTGACTTTCTGGGTAGTTTCTCAGGGTGTGTGTGAGTGAGGACAAAGCACACTGGAGAGGACATGTTTTGGCCTCTGGGGACAGTCATTAGTCAGATGACACGTTCGAGCACGTGGGTGGGCCCCAGGGTGGGACCACGTGTCTGCGGGGCAACTGGTGGTACCAGACGGGTCAGGACCTGACGGCCATGTTAAGGCGAGGTGTCTGTGCTCTCACCGGGGCCCAATTGTCACATTTGGAGGTCACACATCCTAGTACTACTATCGCCCATGCACGCTTAATGTAACACCCCAGAATGATAAAGGGTTAAATGACTAAATGATATGACTCGTGTCAACAAGGTGCACCTTCCTTTTCGGAAGTCTGCCTGATTAGAACTCCACAGTTAAGCGTGTTTGGCCTGGAGTAGTGATCAGGATGGGTGACCTTCTGGGAAGTTTCTCAAAGTGTGTGTGAGTGAGAACAAAAACACACTGGAAAGGACGTGTTGACCTGTGGGAACAATCATTAGTCAGATGACCCGTTCGGGCACGTGGGTGGGCCCCAGGGTGGGGACCACGTGTCTACGGGGCAACTGGTGGTACCCAACGGGCCAGGACCTGACGGCCATGTTAAGGCGGGGTTGTCTGTGCTCTCACCGAGGCCCAATTGTCACATTTGGAGGTCACACATCCTAGTACTACTCTCGCCCAAGCACGCTTAATGTAACACCCCAAAATGATAAAGGGTTAAATGACTAAATGATATGACTCATGTCAACAAGGTGCACCTTCCTTTTCGGGACCCTGCCTGATTAGAACTCCACAGTTAAGCATGTTTGGCCTAGAGTAGTGATCGGGATGGGTGACCTTCTGGGAATTTTCTTAGAGTGTGTGTGAGTGAGGACAAAAACACACTAGAAAGGACATGTGTTAGCCTGTGGGGGCATCCATTAGTCAAATGACCCGTTCGGGCACGTGGGTGGGCCCCAAGGTGAGGACCATGTGTCTGCGGGGCAACTGGTGCTACCTGGCGGGCCAAGACCCGACGATCATGTTAAGGCGGGGTGTCTGTGCTGTCACTAGGGCCCAGTTGTCACATTTGGTATCAGAGGTGGTACCCAACCTTAAGCGCGGTGCACTGCCTGGGTTGAGATGTAGGGCCCACAACGAAGACGTTGTGCTCTAAAGGGGGGGTGAATGTAACACCCCAGAATGATAAAGGGTTAAATGGCTAAATGATATGGCTCATGTCAACAAGGTACATCTTTCTTTTCGGGAGCCTACCTGATTAGAACTCCACAGTAAAGCGTGTTTGGCCTGAAGTAGTGATCAGGATGGCTGATCTTCTGGGAAGTTTCCCAAGGTGTGTGTAAGTGAGGACAAAAACATATTGGAAAGGACATGTGTTGGCCTATAGGGACAGTCATTAGTCAGATGACCCGTTCGAGCACGTGGGTGGACCCCAGGGTGGGGACCACGTGTCTGCGGGGCAACTGGTGGTACCTGGCAGGCCAGGACCCGACGGCCATGTTAAAGCGGGGTGTATGTGCTGTCACCGGGGCCCAGTTGTCATAGTGACACTCGTCCAAACCTCTCCATGTTCTCTCTCAAATCCCTCTGTTGCATCTTCCTCGGATATTCATGCACTCAGCGCGGATACAGATGCTTCTCTCCGAACTTACGGCGATATATCATCTCTACTGACGTATTGTTTGTTAAGAGTTCTTCTTTCTCTCTTCCCTCTCCTCATCCAGACTTCACCATCGATGATTGTCATCCTCTCATCATCCACCTCCCTCTAGTGTCTCCCCCTGCTGATCACCGGTTTGGTACTATCTACTCACATCGTCCATCGACTGTGCCCTCCGTCCAGGCCGAGAATACAATCGTCCCAGCTTCGCCTGATACTCTTGCCCCGGCACCAAATGACTTGCCCATTACACTCCGAAAAGATACCCGTTCATGTCAGGATACTCCTCTCTATACATCTTCCTACAGAGGTCTTTCCACTCTGGAGACTATATTTATTCCCCGTACAGTTGGCGAAGCCAAATCTCACCCGGGGTGGCTACAAGCGACGTGGGATGAATTACAGGCTCTGAAAGACAACCATACTTGGGATTTGGTCACCATTCCAGCAGGCAAACAGGCGGTCGGCGATAAATGGATTTATACGGTCTGTCTCAATGCCGATGACACTCTCCATTGCCTCAAAGCCCGACTTGTGGCGAAGGGCTTTGCTCAAACATACGAAATCGACTATTTTGATACCTTCTCTCTAGTTGCAAAGATGGCATCGGTCCGATTATCCATCTCTCTAACCGCTCATCATCATTGGTCTCTTCATCAACTAGATGTCAAGAATGCAGTTTTCCATGACTTTCTTGAAGAAGAGGTGTATTTGCAGCAACCCCAAGGATTTCGTGCCTCTAGAGCCGATTTCCATGTAAATCGACTTCGTCGCTCTCTTTATGGTCTCAAGCAGTCTCTTTGTGTTTGGTTTGATCGATTCAGCACCGTCGTACCGCATTTGGGCTCTTTCGAAGTATGAAGGACCACACCGTCTTCTACCGTACGACGTCCTCCGACAGCATCCTGCTGGTGGTGTATGTTGATGATATCATCATCACTGAGAGTGACTCAACTAGAATCACTCAACTAAAGGGGATCTTCACCACCACTTTCATACCAAAGATCTCGATCCACTAACATACTTCTTTGGCATTGAGGTCTCCCATTCTACGGACACCATCTTTCTCAGCCAGCAGAAATATGTCTTGAACATCTTGCAGGATGCGGGTTTGACTCAGGCCACTGTCATTGATACTCCTCTTGAGCCTAGGGAACGATCTCTCTATGACAACACGGAACTCTTTTCTCAGCCAGAGAAGCTACCATTGTCTTGTGAGAAAACTCTATCTCACCATGACGCGTCCAGACATTGTCTGCGTTGTTGGCAAAGTGAGTCAATGTTAAATTGGTGTAGCCCGATCCGATGGGGCTGAATGCTTGTGGCCCGTACTGCACATTGTAGCGACGCAGACTTCCAGCCGCCATTCACTGCAGCTCCTTGGACTTCCAGCCGGTAGCCACTGTAGCACTTTTGACTTGGGTGACCGTCTTTCACTGTAGTGATGCAGACTTTCTGAGGTTGATGGAATAGTGTTTCATCCTCTACATTAGCCCATTTTCGGGCTAGGGTTTTAGTGTGCGAGGAACTCCTGTAAAATTGTGCTCCCAAATTATGGTAATTTTCCTGCCTCCGTGGATGTAGGGATTTTTCCCGAACCACGTAAATCCATGTGTTCTTGTTTTTTTTTTTTTCCTCTTATTTTTCTGTGATCCGTTCTTTGCTTCGTTGCTCCTGACGTTTTCCGAAACAGCCAATTCATGGAGCATCCGACCAAATCTCAGTGGGATGTTGTCCTTCGCATTGCCAAGTACATCAAGAAAGACCATGCCCGTGGTCTTCGATACTCACATCACGATCATCTTAATGTTGAAGTCTTCTGTGATGCTGACTATACCGGTTGCCTTGCTACCCAGAAGTCTACTTATGGGTTTGCCATTTTCTTGGCAGATAACCTCATCTCTTGGCGCAGCAAGAAGCAGACTGTCGTCTCCAGATCTAGTGCGGAGTCTGAATATCGTGCCAGGGTCACGATCACTACTAAGATCCTTTGGTTTCGTCATCTCCTCCATGAGTGTGGCTTCCTCTACAAAAATAATAAGTGATGTTTGTTCTGTTTCCGAAAAAACATTCACACACAGAGTGACACAAAAGCACTTTTTCAATTACCAACCTGGAAACACTCTTATAGAAACATGCCAATCATAAGCGTTGGTGCGTGTTGATAAGAACGTGGGGCTGCATGATGGTGGTTGTTGCCAGGTGGCTGGAGAAGAGCTGGTGAGGCAAGGCTGGAAGTCTTCAGCCTGGGGGCTGCTGCTGCATAAGGGTGGAGGGAATTGATAGGTAGGGGTGCTGAGAATGATAGGTGTATGCTGGAGTTATTAAATAAAGGGAATAATTCCTTAGTGCCAGGGGCAATGTTGTAAATTGTAATGGGAAGTGGTTAGAGCTATTGGGCTGATTGGTGGTAGGCGGTTGGGTTAATAAATAGGGAATGACAGGAAGAGTGTGTGGGGGGGGGGGGCACAGGGATATTATTTGGAGCATTCAGCTCAGCTGAATTTGGGGGCAGCGGCCCAGCAGGCCCAGGGAGTGGTGTCTGCCAGGGGATTCTTCTTTCTTCTTCTTCTACAGTTACTGTTGTAATCTGGTACACAATAGCTAAAAGAATACTCAGTTTCTCTCTCTCTCTCTCTCTCACTCGGGTACCTATCAATTGGTACTTTCATTGAGAGACCATCTAGAGAGAGAATCAAGAAAGAGATTCTTGTCCGAGATTTGGGAAGAAGTTGATGCGGGAACTCAAGTCTGACGTAGTAGACACAGCAGCTGAGGAGGATGCATTTGATCGTTTTTTGTCATACTTGATCATGTGTATCAGAAGTTAACGAAGCGGTAGAAAATGCCTCGCTGCAGTGGACATACAGCTCGCAGCAGTGGAGAAAAAATCTACTCACAGCCGCAGATGCACCAGACACAATGGCTTCTGGTTTATACAGTGGATGGCTGATGCAGACACGGCAGTTTAAGCCCTCGCAACGGTGGAACACGACTTGCAGCAGAAGAAAGAGTTTTCTAAAGCAGACGTAGCAGCTTGAACCGACTTGCAACTAGTGATTGGAGATGCTGTACGCCTCTTTTTACCAAGAGGTTCAAGTCTCGGCTATCAGCCAAGGAGATATCAGACATGGAGTCGGAGACAGAGAGTCAAATGCAAGAGCTATGGGTGACAGCAGCCAAACTGACCAGGAGTTGGGAGCGTGTGGAACAGATGACGCCGGAGTTTTCTGGAGACAATCCTGAGACTTGGATGGCAAGAGCTGAGAACTATTTTACAACCCGCTAAACTCCAGAAAAGATGAAGGTACCGATGGTGGACTTGTGTATGAAAGGTTGGGCTCGAATTTGCAATTTCATGCTGGAACCAAACAAGGTCGGCCTTACCAGGACGCAATTCAAAGGAGAGTTGCTTGGGAGATTTGGAAGCACGACTGTGGAAGAAACGGTAGCTCCAACTACCCAAACAGATACTCATTCTTCAGAAAATTGAGCAAATCAGGTCTGTTAACACGTGCTGGGAAGGGGCAGGAGGTTTCCAATCCTGTACAACTGCAGCGTGAGGTGCTGCAGGGGGTGCCAGCGCAAGCGCATGCTCCTGTGGCTTCGATCGAGCAGTCACTTCCAGTATCAGCGGGATTTAGGGAGTTCTGTCCTATCTTACCCAATGCTAACTCCACCAGGACATACATCACTTGAATTAATTGGCTCAAAAACAGTTGATGGATAAGACAAAGAACTGCAGAGTAAGAACGAGGAAAGGTTCAAAGAGATTGGAGGTGGTAATTTGTTTTGACTCATTTTCAGATTCTGGGGACGTTGACAGTGGACTGTCGGAGATGGGGTGCATTACCAAATTTACAAAAAATCTAAGAGCATGGGGCGGTTCTGATCACAAAATGGAAGGAGGAACTTCCGAAGAACATTTTTGATCCATGTTTCAAGGCTGTTCCAAGTTATTCTGTGAGGATATTCAAGATTAAGCATTTTGTCAACACAGTTGCTGAGGAAGAATTCCTAGCCAAACAAGCGGCTCAAAAGGCTGCAAGAGGGAACTGCAAACCGTGGAGAGTAAAAACAGCAGATGCTGAGACCCGAGGGGAAAGCATGGGGGATCGGGAACCACCACACCAAAAGGAGCAACAACATGCTCTTAATGCTCTTTCTGTGGAGGAGGATCCAAGTGAAGACTTCAGGGAAGTGGACAGCTAACTGCCATTCAGAATACACTAGTTCTGAATCTGCATTGTTCCCTCATGTTCTGCTTAAAGATGTTGTGGTTCAGTTGCGGTTTTGTGTGGAAGACAGGCTGGCTCCAGAAGAGGGCTATAAATCTTGGACTTCCATTTTTGGGGATGGGAATGCAATTGTGGGACCATATTTTTGTGACCTGAAAGACTGTGAAGCAACGTTGAACGATGGATTGCCTGCTCCTGCTTGGTTACCAAATGTCTGCATGATTTATTATCACATACAACCAAAGGGGGACAACCCTCTCCCGTGGACGTAGGGATTATTCCCGAACCACGTAAATCGTTGTGTCCTTTGCTTTCTTTCTTTCGTTTTTCTCGTTTCTGTCATTGTCTCTCCCGGCGATTCCGCAACAGTTATAATGATTTGTGAGAACTTTTTTATCATCAAAACATCGTTTGATTTTGTTTTAGAAAGTATGAAAACTTTCTAATTTCTCACTTCACAAACTTCTTTCAAAACTCTTCAGCGATATTACTATTTCTTCAAACAACATCTGACTTTTTAACTCAGCAATTTTTTTTCTTTGATTACGGAAAAGACAAAATTCCAGCAAATAACAATTTCTGCCTCCCATTCTTTTTAACTCAGAGTATCGGATCCATCTGCATCGGATTCAAAAGAATGGGAGGCAGAAATTGTTATTTGCTGGAATTTTGTCTTTTCCGTAATCAAAGAAAAAAAGTTGCTGAGTTAAAAAGTCAGATGTTGTTTGAAGAAATAGTAATATCGCTGAAGAGTTTTGAAAGAAGTTTGTGAAGTGAGAAATTAGAAAGTTTTCATACTTTCTAAAACAAAATCAAACGATGTTTTGATGATCAAAAAGTTCTCACAAATCATTAAAACTGTTGCGGAATCGCCGGGAGACACAACGACAGAAACGAGAAAAACGAAAGAAAGAAAGCAAAGGACACAGCGATTTACGTGGTTCGGGAATAATCCCTACGTCCACGGGAGAGGCAGAATATTTCACTATTCGGGAACACAAATTACAGAGGGTTTTTTTCAGTGGTAACCCTAGCCCGAAAATGGGCTATAAAACAATGGAGAAGACGATCACTGTTCGAAAAAGTGGTCCGCATCGCTACAGTGAACGGCGGCTGGCTTTGTCAAAAGCGCTACAGTAAAGTTGACCCCGAAATCCGCACCGCTACAGTTGCGGGCCACAAGCATTCGGCCCAACCGGATCAGGCAACACCAATCCAACAATCTCCCACTTGTAGCCTAATCCACTGCACTGCACTGCTTCGATGCAACTGATGAAGACAAATTACTTAATCTAAGTTTTTCCTCTTCTTCACTCACCAGTGGCGTGCTTTCCATTCACAGATTCATGAAATACAAACTGTTTTCCTCTTGTGCTCTCATCATGTCCTCCATTATTCTGCCTCTCGTCCTCCGTTCATCAGTGGAGACCAACAGAGGCACAGCAGTGCCTCAACTTCTGTATCACCATAGGCTTTGTCAACATGTCTGCCGGATTGTTGGTTCCACATATCTTCTGCAAAGTCAGTAACCCATCCTGTATCAAACCTCTGATGAAATGGTATTTCAACTGAATATGCTTCGTCCGGGCATGAAACACTGGGTTCTTGGCAAGATGTATGGCACTCAGACTGTCACAGTGCAATACATTCTCCTCTCGCTTTCTTCCCAATTCATCCATGAAGTTCTTCAGCCAAACCATCTCTTTCCCAGCTTCTGTTACAGCAATGTATTCTGCCTCTGTGGTGGATAAAGCCACCACCTTCTGCAATTGTGATATCCAACTTACCGCAGTTCCTCCACAGGTAAAGACATAACCCGTGCTACTCCTCCTGCTGTCGACATCGCCTCCAAGGTCAGCATCCACATACCCCTGCAATGAATTTCATTTCCCAAAGCACAGAGATACCTCCTTGCTGCCCTTCAAATACCTTAGTATCCACTTCACAGCTTCCCAATGTTGCTTTCCAGGGTTAGCCATATACCTGCTCACAACTCCCACTGCATGAGCGATGTCAGGTCGAGTACAGACCATGGCATACATCAGGCTTCCAACAGCTGATGCGTATGGAACTTTTGTCATGTACTCCACCTCTTCTGCCGTCTTCGGTGATTGCTCCTTTGATAGTTTGAAGTGACTCGCCAGGGGAATAGAGACTTCCTTTGCTTCCAGCATGCTGAATCTTCTCAGAACCTTCCCAATGTAATCAGTCTGTGACAACATTAATGTTCCAGCTGTGCGGTCTCTCTTGATCTTCATTCCCAGAATCTTGTCAGCTTCTCCAAGATCCTTCATTTCAAACTCCTCAACCAACTGCCCTTTCAGCTCATTAATCCTCTACATACATGATCCTGCAATGAGCATGTCATCCACATACAGAAGCAATATAATGTATTCATCACTGAAAGACTTGATGTAGAAACATTGATCTATGCCACATCGTTTATATTCATTTTTAGACATAAATGAATCAAACTTCTTGTTCCACTACCTGGGTGTCTGCTTCAATCCATATAAGCTCTTCTGGAGTTTGCACACCAGGTCTTCCTTTCCAGACACTACATATCCCTCTGGTTGCTGCATGTAGATGCCCTCCTCCAGATCTCCATGAAGGAAAGCAGTCTTGACATCAAGCTGCTCAAGATGCAAGTCTTCTGACGCCACAATGCTGAGAACCACCCGGATGGTGGTAAGCTTCACTACAGGTGAGAAGATTTCAGTGAAATCTACTCCCTCCTTCTGTTGAAAACCTTTCACCACCAGCCTTGCCTTGAACCTCCTCTTGTCATCATGTTCTTCCTTGACCCGGTAGACCCACTTATTCTGCAATGCTTTCTTTCCTCTTGGCAGAGGTGTCAGCTCCCAAGTGTTGTTCTCATGCAATGAGGAAATCTCCTCCTTCATAGCCAGCTCCCACTTGCTCGACTCCTTCAACTGCATTGTTTTTTCAAAGCATTTTGGTTCTCCACCGTCAGTCAATAATAAATAGTGCAATGATGGTGAATACCTCTGCATAGGTCTTCTCACCCTTGATGATCTCCTCAACTCCACTGGAGTAGTAGGTTCCACCGGTTCGGATCTCTCAAACTCAGACACACCTTCAAGCTCCACTTGCTCTTTGCACTCTGATTCAATGTTCCCATTTTCATCTTCAGCTTCATGACGACCTTTGTACATGACACCTTCATTGAATACCACGTTCTGGCTCCTGATGACCATCTTCTTTGATCATCCCAAAACCGGTAACCAAACTCATCAGCACCATAGCCAATAAAGAAACATGGCTTGGACTTAGCATCAAGCTTGTCCCTTGAGTTAGCATCAATGTGTACATAAGCTAAACTGGCAAAGACTCTTAAATGTGAGAGTTTTACCTCCTTACCAGACCAGAGCTCCTCGGGTAGGCGTTCTCCCATTGGCACAGATGGACTTCTATTGATCAGATACGCTGACATTTCACTGCATCAGCCCAGAAGGTTTTGGGCAACCCTGAGTGCAGCCTCATGCTCCTGGCACGTTCATTCAGTGTCTGATTCATTCTCTCTGCCACACCATTCTGTTGTGGTGTTCCTGGGATTGTCTTTTCCCACCGAATTCCATTTTCAGAACAAAATTCTCTGAACTCGTGACTGCCATACTCTCCACCGTTGTCAGACCTCAAACATTTCAGCTTTTCTCCTGACTCGTTTTCCACCATGACTTTCCACTTTTGAAACATCTTAAACACATCAGATTTATTCTTCAAAAAGTAAACTCATACCTTCCTTGTTGAGTCATCGATGAATGTCACATAATATTGTGACCCTCCGAGGGATGGTACTAGTGCAGGCCCCCAAACATCTGTATGCACCAGGTCCAGCTTTCCAGTCTTCGGTGTTCTGCCTCCTTTTGCAAAGGACACCTTCTGCTTTCCAAAGATGCAATCTTCACATAAGCCTACTTCCACCGACTTCAGCTCTGGTAGCAACCCTTTTGTTGTCAGCACCTTCATCCCTTTTTCACTCATGTGGCCGAGTCTGTAGTGCCACAGTTGAGAACCTCCGACAGCTTCCAGTGATGCAGCCATGTCCATGCAAGTTTCTGTCATGTTGTACAGGGTGTCATTCTTTGCTCCCCGAGCTATGACCATAGCTCCTTTGGTGATCTTCCATGCACCACCAGTGAACGTAGTACTCAACCCTGCATCATCAAGTTGTCCCACAGAAATGAGATTTCTTCTTAAACCAGGGATGTACCTCACGTTTTCCAGAACCGGCAAGCTCCCACTGTTGGTCTTGATCCGTGCATCTCCTTTACCCACAATCTGCAAGGGCTCGTCGTCAGCAAGATGCACCTTGCCAAAATTTCCAGAAACAAAATTGTTCAGGAAACCCTTCTCCGATGTAGAATGGAAAGACGCCCCAGAGTCTAAAATCCAAGACTCCATCGGGCTGTCCACACTCAGCAGCAACACGTCATCAGTTCCTTCAGCTGCAGTGTTTGCTCCACTGGTTTCAGGTCCCTTCCGGTTATCTCTGCACTCCTTCTTGACATGTCCTTTCTTCCCGCATGTCCAGCAGGTAGGACCAGGCCCCTTTGCCTTGTCTCTGCTCTTTCCTCTTGACTTCGATCGTCCTCTGCGATTGTCCCGCTGTGGGTATCTTCCTCTTCCTTCAACGTTCAAAGCAAAACCAGAGAATCTGCCTGATTCTCTTCTTCGAACATCCTCACTAAGGATTAGGTCTCGTATATCTTTCAGAGCCATCTTCGTATTCCCCGAAGTGTTGCTCACAGCTGTTACAGTTGCTTCCCAACTCTCTGGTAATGAAGATAGTAAAACCAGAGCACATACCTCATCACCAAGATCAATGTCCACCGATGACAACTGACTTATGATGGTATTGAATTCGTTGATATGATCTGCAACAGGTCTCCCTTCAACCATTTTCAGGTTGAACAATCGTCGTATCAAATGCACCTTGTTTGCCGCAGAAGGCTTCTCGTACATATTTGTGAAGGCTTTCATCAGGTCCATCGTCGTCTTCTCCTCTCTGATGTTGAACGCCACGTTTTTTGCCAACGTCAGGCGCACAACACCCAAAACCTGTCGGTCCAGTAGCTCCCACTCCGACTTCTCCATGTCCGCTGGCTTCACACCCAGAAGTGGCAAGTGCATCTTTTTCTGATAAAGATAATCCTCGATCTGCATCCTCCAGAAACTGAAATCAGTTCCATCGAAGCGATCGATCTTCACTTTGCCTTCATCCAGAGCCATCGTTGGAGAATTCTGAACCTCCTCTGATACCAGTTGTTGCGGAATCGCCGGGAGACACAACGACAGAAACGAGAAAAACGAAAGAAAGAAAGCAAAGGACACAGCGATTTACGTGGTTCGGGAATAATCCCTACGTCCACGGGAGAGGCAGAATATTTCACTATTCGGGAGCACAAATTACAGAGGGTTTTTTTCAGTAGTAACCCTAGCCCGAAAATGGGCTATAAAACAATGAAGAAGACGATCACTGTTCGAAAAAGTGGTCCGCGTCGCTACAGTGAACGGCGGCTGGCTTTGTCAAAAGCGCTACAGTAAAGTTGACCCCGAAGTCCGCACCGCTACAGTTGCGGGCCACAAGCATTCGGCCCAACCAGATCGGGCAACACCAATCCAACAAAAACTATCATGATAAAACCTTTGAAGAAATAGAGGAATCGTAAAGATTGTGTCGGTTCCAGAAGTACCGGACTTAGAAGTTGCAAAATGTCAGAATGTTTAAAGCTGATGATATTTGAAAATTTTCAAAGTTGAAGAGTGAAGAATTTCATAGTAATGAGCTGAGAAAGAAACAAAAATCGTAATGAGTTGAGAAAGAAACGGAAATCGTAATGGGCTGAGAAAAAAACAGAAATCGTAATGAGCTGAGAAGAAAACAGATTCATAATGAGCTGAGAAGAAAACAGATTCATAATGAGCTGAGAAAAAAACAGATTCGTAATGAGCTGAGAAGAAAACAGATTCATAATCTTTCATTATAATGAGCTGAGAAAGAAACAAAAATCATAATGAGCTGAGAAAGAAACGGAAATCGTAATGAGCTGAGAAAGAAACAGAAATCGTAATGAGCTGAGAAGGAAACGGAAATCGTAATGAACTGAGAAGGAAACAGATTCGTAATGAGCTGAGAAGAAAACAGATTCATAATGAGCTGAGAAGAAAACAGATTCGTAAAGAGTTGATTACAAAGAAAACTCAAAAAGAAGATTCTAGAAGTTTTATAAAGAGTTGAAGAGGTCAAAACTTGAAATTCAATTTTATATAAATCTCGGAGAAATTTGAGGAGGATTGAAGAAGTCAAAGTTGAAGTTTAAATGTGAGTGATCTTCAAAGTTTTTGAAATCTAAGGAAGCGGGGAAAGTTTTCAAGTTTCCCGCTCTTGTTTTTCTGAGTTGTCTATAAATACTTGCTCAGATCTTTCGTTCATTGTAAACTTTCACATAAACGGAAAAGGTAGAGCGCTGAGGAAATCAAGTGAAAGTTATTTCCGGACAAAAATCTCGTGAGGATCAGATAGTTGAAAGTTTGTTTACCGGATTGAGCGAGATCGTATTGAGGAAAATCATAGTGAGACAATCGGACTGAGAAAAATCATATTGAGCATTTGAACAGAGTTTGAGCAATGCAGATTGAGAATGAATTCATCAGACTGACTTCATCGGATCCAGCATCATCATATTGAGAGAATTGGATTCAGCCTCATCGGATTGAGAGAATTAGATCCAGTCAAATCAGACTGAGGATTCGGACTAAGCAATTGTGGAGCAATTTCAATAAAGTCTTTATTCTTTTATTTGGCTCAATTGTTTTATAATCAAACATTGTAACAATATAATCTTTCATATCGGGAGATTGAAGGTGTCTAACAGGAGTTAACACAAGTTGTATTAACTTCTTCATAATAGTGAATTTTTATAGACCCACGGGACTGGCTATGGTAAGGATGTAGGTTCTCACATTGAGGCCGAACCTTATAAATCTTATATGCTTTACTTGCTTTCCTATTTTTGCATGCATGGGTATTTACAAAAAATATGACAATGAAATAAATCTTAACAGGTTGCAGAGGTTAAGTTTTAAAGAGTATTGAAACTTATAAAAGTGAACTGATTCAACCCCTCTTCTCAGTTGTTATTCGATTCTTTGGAACTTCAATTAGTATCAGAGCAAGGTTCCCTTATTGAATCATTGTCATGGATAATATCAATTTTGTCAACAGTAGAGGAATTCCTACATTTGATGGCAAAAATTATTATAGATAGAAAAATATCATGATTTCTTATCCCCTATCTTTTGGTCAAGAAGTTGTTGTTACTGTTACTATTGGGTTTCCACCTATTGAGAAAGATGCCCCGATAACCTTTGCTCATAAGAAAAATATAGAAGTTGATGGAAAGGCTAGAAATGTTATTCTTATGCCCATATCAGAAAATTTTTATCTGAAGGTGATGGGTCTCAAAACTTCAAAAAGTATGTGGGACAAGCTAGAGAGTATTTTCGAAGGGAATACTAAAGTTAAGGAATCAAAGTTATAAATCTGGCGTAGTAATTATGAAGACATCAGAATAAGAGATAAAGAAACTATTGATGAATACTTCACTGGGGTAAATGAAATTGTTTGCAACATCAGAGGATTCGGAGATGTCGTGGAAGATTCTACAATTGTGAAGAAACTTATGAGAAACTTTCTGGACAAGTTTGATTCTAAAATCTCTACTTCAGAAGATAAGGATGATTCATCTCTTGATGAATTGCATAACATTCTTGTTACTTATGAAATAAAGAAAGCTCCAATGTTTAAAAAGAAGATGAAAGATGAAATGGCTTTTGAAACTATAAGAAAGATGAAAATCCAAGATGCTGAAGAAGTTGATCCTTGTGAGTCCGAAGATAAGGAAGATGATGATTTGAATGATAAGATTATATCTCTTATCCCTAAAAACTGTCGGAGAAGAAGAGGAAAATATAGAGGTAAACTTCTCTCAAATGTTTTGAGTGTGATGGAATCGGATACTTTGCTTTGAATTGCACCAAGAAGAAAGTTGGAAAATATCGAGATGATTCCAATGAAAAACTTTGATGGAAGAAGTGGAACAAAAAAGATAAAGAAGAAAAGTCATCCGACAAATACAAGAATAAGTTTACTGAAAAAAAAAGTATGCAGAGTAAGAATGTTGAATCGGACTCAACTGACAATAATTCTTCTAAAGATGAAAGTTCAGAAAAATTCAGAACCTTCATTGCAAAAATTGAGAAGACAAAAGATTCCTCAAATAGTGAAAAAGGAGGTGAAAAATCTTATATAGAGTATCATCTCATAACAAAAGTTGTTGTATGTCTTGAGCAAAACAAAACTCTCAAGAGAAAAATAGAGTAATGAAAAAAGATTGTGAATAAGTTGCTGATGTAAGAAAAGATGTCATCAAGCAGGAGGAAGAATACATCAAGGAGATATTAAGTTACAAACTTAGAATTGTTGAACAGGGAAAGATGGTTGGAGATCTTGATAAAAAGTTGTAAGCTAAAGAAGAAAAAGTAAACAAGTTTCAATCAAAACTTCTTGAGTCCAAAAGTACCTTAAGGAAGATGAATGAAAATTTCAACAAAGTTTCAAAAGTAAAAGCCGAGACTTCTAAAGTTGGTGAGAAAGCTCAATAAGAGAATCACGTGAAATCTTCACTCACCAAAATTAATGTTTCATCTGATTCTTTTAACATTTCAGGTTCCGAAAAAAGTGTTGGGAAAGCTTGGGTTGAGAAAGGATGTGAGAAACCTATCAAATCTACAAAAGTTTAAAACTCACTCAAAAGAAAAGATGGTCCGTGTCCTGAGTATGTTAGAG
Source organism: Viscum album (assembly GCA_963277665.1). Lineage (NCBI taxonomy): Eukaryota > Viridiplantae > Streptophyta > Magnoliopsida > Santalales > Viscaceae > Viscum > Viscum album. The sequence continues at coordinate 831,955,027 of OY728151.1, read as the reverse complement.
CAGAAAGAAGTTACCAACCACAACAAAGTTTCTACAGAGAAAGATCTTTCTTAAATAGAAAATCAAGATTTGATGGTTATTGTTAATGTTGTGGAATCTATGGGCACAGAGCTTATAATTGTTGGCACAACTTATCTCTACCCGAAAGAAGGTTTGAACAAAGTGAAAGCGATGGTGGAAGAATAATGAGTAACTTTTCTAACCCACAAAAAGTTAGAAAAGAAAAATCTGAAGATGATAGAAACTTTCCAACAAAAAATCAATTTAAATGTATGGAAGAAGTTTGTGGAAGATGTGATCAGGCTGATCATCATGCCGAAATATGTATGACACTCCTTTCGGAACAAGTTTCTTATGATAGAAAAAAAAAAGGAAACAGAAAAGAAGAAAGTTGAGGAAAGAGCTTTTGTTATTGAGACAACTTTGAAAGTAAGTAAAAGGAACAAATCATGGATACTTGATAGTGGTTGTTCTTCACATATGACAGGTGATATAAAAATCCTGAAACATGTTGAAAGTCATGATGGAGGAGCAGTTACCTTTGGTGATGATAGTTCCTTAAAAATCAGAACCATCAAAACGGCTGAGATTGAAGCGGAAAAGTTAAAATCTAAGGAAATTTTAGATGTTGATGGGCTAAAACATAACTTATTTAATGTAAGTCGGCTTTGTGATGATGGGAAAAAAGTTTTTTTAGAAAAAAAATTTGTATCATCCAAAGTGTGAAAGATGGAAAAGTTATTATAAAAGGAGAAAGAACCAGTGAGAATCTCTTCCAAATAGAAGAATTCAACAACTCCTATTACTTGTGTTGGATTTGTGTAGTTCGATCCGTTCCGGATGATGATTGGACTGAATGCATCCGACTCATACTGCGCACCAGGCCGCAACTTTCACGGGTCGAGCTCCGTGATGAGCTCGTTGGGGGTTGCAGGGGGGGCAAGACGCCCCTGCTCTGAGGGTCCAGGGGTTGAAGTCCCCCGGCCCAATTTTTTGGGACTTTAGCATCTCTGATCACTGTAGCAGAGCTGACTGACCGACACCGACGGGGCACTATAACAGGTCGAACTATGGAGTCAACAGTACTGTAGCTCCTTGGACTTCCAACCATCAGCCACTGTAGCACTTTTGACTTGGGTGACCATCTTTCACTGTAGCGATGCGGATTTCCTGTGCGGTTGGTGGAACATTGGATCGTCTTCCTCCTTTTTTAGCCCATTTCGGGCTAGGATTTAGTTAGTGATTGAGAACCCTGAAACTCCCTGTAAAAATTGTGCTCCCGAATCATAGTGAAATTTTGCGTCTTTGTGGACGTAAGGATTATTCCCGAACCACATAAATCTTTGTGTTCTTGTTCTTTTATTTTTTTTTCCTTTTACTCTTCTGTGATCCATTTTTTTCGCTTCGTTGCTCCCAACGTTTTCTGCTACAACTTGAGTGCTGAAGATGAAAACAAATTGTGGCACCGAAGACTTGGGCACCTTGGACAGAAAAATGTGAACAAACTTTCTAAAGTTGATGTCGTTCGAAACTTGCCAGAATTCAAAAGAAAAGAAGATGTTTGTGTAACTTGTCAAAAAAGAAAGATGACTAACAAAAATCATAAAAGAGTTTAGATTCAATCTACTAGACCACTTAAGCTTATTCATTCTGATTTGTGTGAGCCGATGAGACATCAATCAACATAAGGAGATTTATACTTTATCACTTGATTTCACTCGGATGACAAACATCATGTTTATGAAGCACAAGTCAAAGGCTATTGAAATATTCAAATTCTTCAGAAAAGATGTTGAGAAAGAAATGGGGGTTTTCATAAATAAGTTGAGAACAAATAATGGTACTGAATTCACAAACAATATTTATAGTGCTCCTTGTACTCCACAACAAAATGAAGTAGCAGAAAGAAAGAATAGAAGTTTGGTGGAAATGGAAAGAAGTATGTTAGCAGAATACAAACTTTCAAAATTCTATTGGAGATAGTTGTTAGTACTGTTGTACATGTTCAAAATAGATGCTTGTTGAGACCGGAAATCAACATGACTTCTTATGAAATGTGGTATAACAAAAAACCTTCATTAAAATATTTCAAAGTTTTTGAAAGTCCATCTTTACTTAAAATCGAAAATACGGATCTGGGAATGTTTGATGAGAAAGCCGAGGAAGGAACTTTTATGGGTTACTCACCAAATGGAAGAAGTTACAATTGCTGGAACAAACGCTTACAAAGGTTGATGGACTCATATGATGTGAAAGTAATTAAAAATCAAAATTCCTTAACAAAGGTTGTTGAGAATGCTGAGAAGGATAAGCTGGAGATTTCCAACAATAGTGAAAGTAAGTCAAAACATCCTTATCAAGATTCCAATTAATCTTGTGGTGAGAAAAGTGAAGTTGGGAGAGAAACTTTGAAATTTCCTACCTTACAAAAACATGCTGAGTCCAAAAACATTATTGGAAATCAGAAGGCTCCAGTTCAGACCAGAGGAAAGTTGAGATTAGAAAATCAGACTTCATTTATCTCAAAAGTTGAACCGGAATCAGTTTCAGAAGTTATTCAACACAAAGAATAGGTAGATGCTATAAATGAAGAATTAGATCATATTGAGAAAAATGAAACATGGGAACTTGTTCCACGGCCAGCAAATAAAAATGTCATCCGAACCAAGTGGGTTTACAAAAACAAGTTAAATGAAAATTGTGATGTTTCAAGAAACAAAATCAAGCTTGTTTGTAAAGGCTATGCACAGGTGGAAGGTGTGGATTTTGAAAAAACTTTTACCCCAGTTACAAGATTAGAAACTATTAGAATGTTTCTACCAGTAGTTGCACATCGAAATTACAAAGTTTATCAAATGGATGTAAAGTCAACTTTTTTGAATGGTGAGATTGAGGAAGAAGTTTACATTGAACAACCTTGTGGAATTCTACTTGATGAGGATGAAACAAAGTTTGTAGATTGAATAAAACTTCTATGTGGATGATATATTTTTTGCTAGGGAGGAAGAAAAGGTTTGTGAAACATTTGCTGAAGAAATGAAGAATTTTTTTGAAATGTCAATGTTGGGAGAATTAACTTTATTCCTTGGTACAAGTTCAACATAAAGAAAAATACATTTTATTATCTCAAGAAAAGTATGCCAGAGAATTGTTAAAGAAGTTTGGGATGACAGAATCCAAAGAAGTTCTCCTATTTCAGTGAGAACAAAGTTGAGTAAAGATGAATCCGGAATAAGTGTGAATCAAAAAGACTTTTGGAAGCTGATAGGAAGTTTTCTTTACCTTACAGAGTCTCAAGGTCTGATATTGTTTATATTGTGACTTTGTGTGTCAAGTATCAAAGTAATCCGAAAGAATCACATATGTTAGCAGTAAAGATAATTCTGAAAATATGTCAAAGGAACTTCACATGGGTTATATAAAAGAAATCGTGAGATGAAGTTACATGGTTATACTGATGTCGATTGGACTGCAGATTGTAATGATAGAAAATCAACCTTAGAAGGAACATTTTTCTTGGGTAAATGTTGTGTGAGTTGGCATAGTAAGAAACAAAATTCAGTAACTTTAAGCACAGCTGAATCCGAATATGTTGCACCTACTCAAAAAATGTTGTGGATGAAAGTTCAGCTGGAAGATTTGAAAGAAAAAGTTTCTAAACCATTGAAGATACTTTGTGATAATCAAAGTGCAATTGATCTTTCTAAAAATCATGTCCAACATTTAAGATCAAAACACATTGATATAAAGTTTCACTTTATAAAAGTGAAAGTTGTTGCTGGAGATGTTTAGCTGGAATACATTGCAACAAAGTATCAGATTGTTGATATCATTAAAAAAGCTATGTCGAAAGAAAGGTTTGCGGAATTGCGGCTGCAACTTCATGCTCAGCTTCCTCCATTGACTTCTTAAATCTTATAAGAAAAACCCCCACCGAGTTTTGGATTATGTTGACAAAGGGGGAGAGAAAGTAACAATTTTCTACTTTGTAAGAAGTTTTTACTTCTTTCTTTTATGAATCTGAAGCTATGGTTATCATAAAATGGGGGAGAGAAAAAGAAAAGTGAGAGGAAAAGATAAAAGTGAGGGGGATTTTATCTTTATACGGCCATAATATTTGATTGTCACCGAGGGATGGAATTCCTTCAAAAACATTACTTTATCCAGTAGTGTGGTGTCAGGGCACTCCCTTATGAGAAAGGCTATGTTTTGATAAAAGTCAAAAAACTTGAATTGTTTACAAAAGTTGAGTTGTGAAAAAATTTCTGAGTTGAAAAATTTGTTAACAAGGGTTATCAACAAATACAAAGAGGGAGATTGAAGAACCTTTGCGATAAATTGTTTTTGTAGAATGGGAAAAAGGAGAGCCCCGAACCCCCAAGGTGTATCTCCAAAGGAGCCCTTGGGGTGTATTTATAATGAAAAATAAAGACCACACCGGACCTCAAGTCCGATGTGGGATGCAGACTCCAACACTCCCCCTCAAGCTAGGTGAACCTAGCTTGGACACATAATGAAAAGAAAACAATAAAAACAGACGCTAACACTCCCCCTCAAGCTGGACATACCCAGCTTGATGACAAAACATGACGAAATAAAAAGAAAACTGCAAAAGTTGCTGCTCCCCCTCACGATCGAAGCTCCCCCGCAGGATGATGGATGGATGTTGCGGGCGCAGCAGATGACCATGCAGACCGGCCAGTTGACGGAACGCCAGGAATGCCGCACTAGTGGGGCCGGTCGATGAAACGCAGGGAAATCCAAACTAGCACCGGGAAAACCGCACTTGCGGGGCCGGCGACGGGAGGCGGGGATTCCGCAGAAGTGTTGCGGGGCTGGCGGCGCCAACGGGGACCGAATCCTAGGTGGTCGAGTTGCTGCGCTAGCGAAAGGACGTGCCGACGGAGAGAGATGCGGCTGCCGGGAGGTGCCGGGAGATGCCGGCGAGGCGGGGATGCCGCAGGAGGAGGCCGGCGAGGGTGCAGGGTGAGGCGCCTGGGTGGGAGGCGCTGCAGCGAGGCACCGGGGCGAGGCGCCGGGAGCCGGGGAGCCGGGAGTCGGGACGCCGGGGAGCCTGGGAGTCGGGACGTCGGGGCGAGCTGGAGACGCCGGGGAGCCGGGAGCGCGCGGGAGCAGCGGGGACGGGATGCGCGCGCAGGAGGAGCGGGCCGCGCGCAGAGAGGGAGACGACGGCAGGACCGGGCCGTCGCGCGCAGGAAGGGCGGGCCGACGGGATGCGCAGAGGAGCAGCGGTGCGGACTTCGGGGTCAACTTTACTGTAGCGCTTTTGACAAAGCCAGCCGCCGTTCACTGTAGCGACGCGGACCACTTTTTCGAATAGTGATCGTCTTCTTCATTTGTTTTATAGACCATTTCGGGCTAGGGTTTTGTTGTTGGAAATCCTCTGTAATTTCTGTGCTCCCGAATCATAGTGAAAATCTGCCTCTCCCGTGGACGTAGGGATTTTTCCCGAACCACGTAAATCGTCGTGTTCTTTGTTGCTTTTCTTTCTTTCGTTTTTCTCGTTTTCTGTCGTTCTGTCTCCCGGTGATTCCGCAACACAGTTTTAACAAATTTTTTGTATTTGTTGACAACTGACCCTTTTGTTTAAGAATATTTGTCATTCAGGAATCGGAACCAGTCTATCGTAATGAGCTTTGTAAGAAAGTTGGAAGTTGTTGAAAGTTTAATCCCAAGCATAAAGGGGGGGAAAGTTTTATTTTTAAGAAATTTGTTTTCTGGACTCAGGATCGGACTGAAAAGCACCAGACTCTGAGTATTAGATCCATCTGCATCGGATTCAGATCATCGAATCCAAAAGAATCGGAGGCAGAAATTGTTATTTGCTGGAAGTTGTCTTTTTCATTATCAGAGAAAGAAAGAAGTTGTTGAGTTAAAAGTCAAATGTTGTTGTTTGAAGAAGTAGTATTGTTGCTGAAGAGTTTTTTAAAGAAGTTTATGAAGCATACTTTCTAAAACAAAATCAGACGATGCTTTGCTGATCAAGAAGTTCTCACAAATCATGAAAACTATCATGATAAAAGCCTTTGAAAAAATAGAGGAATCGTAAAGATTGTGTCTGTTCCAGTAGTACCGGACTCAAAAGTTGCAAGATATCAGAATGTTTAAAGCTGATGAAGTTTGAAGAATTTCAAAGTTGCAGAGTGAAGAATTTCATCGTAATGAGCTAAGAAAAAAACAGAAACCGTAATGAGTTGAGAAGAAAACAGAAACCGTAATGAGCTGAGAATGAAACAGAAACCGTAATGAGCTGAGAAGGAAACAGAAACCATAATGAGCTGAGAAGGAAACAGAAACCGTAATAAGCTGAGAAGGAAACAGAAACCGTAATCAGCTGAGAAGGAAACAGAAACCGTAATAAGCTGAGAAGGAAACAGAAATCGTAATAAGCTCAGAAGGAAACAGAAACCGTAATGAGCTGAGAAGGAAACAGATTCCCTAATGAGCTAAGGAAACAGATTCGTAATGAGCTGAGAAGAAAACAGATTCATAATGAGCTGAGAATCAAACAGATTCGCAATGAGCTGAGAATCAAACAGATTTATAATGAGCTAAGGAAACAGATTCATAATGAGCTGAGAATGAAACAGATTCATAATGAGCTGAGAATGAAACAGATTCATAATGAGCTAAGAAGGAAACAAATTCGTAATGAGCTGAGAAGAAAACAAATTCATAATGAGCTGAAGAAATCAAGTGAAAGTTATTTCCAGACAAAGATCTCTTGAGAAGGATCAGACATCTGGAAGTTTGTTTACCGGATTGAGCAAGATTGTATTGAAGAAAATCCAAGTGAGTCGATCGGACTAAGAAAAATCATATTGAGCATTTGAGCAGAGTTTGAGTGATGCAGATTGAGAATGAATTCATCAGACTTAGTTCGTCAGATCCAGCATCATCATATTGAGAGAATCGGATCCAGCCTCATCGGATTGAGAGAATCAGATCCAGTCAAATCAAACTGAGGATTGGGACTGAGCAATTGTGCAGCAGTTTCAACTAAGTTTTTATTATTTTGTTTGGCTCAATTGTTTTATAAGCAAACATTGTAAACTGTTGGAGTCTGCATCCCACATCGGACTTGTGGTCCAATGTGGTCTTTATTATTTCTTATAAAAGAACTTCAAGGCCTCCTTTAGAGAGCACATTGGGGATTCGGGTCTCTCCTTTTATCATTCAACATGGTATCAAAGGGTGGTCTCTAAACCCGAACCCTCCCATCCATTTTTTTTCTCTACCCTATATTTTCTAAAATTCCCCCTTGCCCCCCCCCCGCCAGTAGGGCTGGGTTTATTTTCTGTCGCCGACCCTCCGGCTCGTTTCCCAGGCGGCCTCCCAGTTCTGTCCGGCGGATCCCTCCCTGGCATCCCGACGGCCTGCTCCTCCTGCAGTGGTTCTCCCCAACGGCGCTGTCCGGCCCCGCTCTCCCGTCGGCTCCCTGCGGCCTCCCGGCTCCGCCCTCCCGTCGCGCCTCCCAGACCCGCCGCACCTCCCGATCCCGACGGCGCCTCCTGATCCCGACGTCGTTGCTCCGCCCTCCCGCCGCGCCTCCCGAACCCGCCGCACCTCCCGATCCCAACGTCGTTGCTCTGCCCTCTTCCCCTGTACGACGGGATCCAGCCGCGACGACCCTGCGCCAGTCGCAACCTCTCCTCCTGCGGGCACACCCGCATCCCGTCGCCGTCCTCCCGCGCGGCAGCACCGATCATGCCTCCCGTCACCAGCCTCCTGTGCACCAGACCAGCGCGGCTTCGTCTCCCGATCCAAGATGGCTGGCATTCTTCCCCTCTAAAACGGCCTTCTGTCGTCGCGCCTCCCTGCGACGGCCTCCTGTGCACCGCAGTGGTGCACCAGCACTCGCGCTTCCTCCACCGTGACGGCCTTCTGCTGCCGCGCCTCCCTGCTCGTTGCGCCTCCCGGCGACGACCTCCTGTGCACCGCAGTGGTGCACCAGCACTTGCGCTTCCTCCACCGTGGCGCAACACCTCAACCGCCTTGAATCTGGCCCATTTGGCACTGCCAGATCCCACAACGTCTCTGCGGAATCATCGCCTCCCGTCGTCGGCCCCGCAAGTGCGGCTTTCCCGGTGCTAGTGTGGCTTTCCCGGCGTATCATCGACCGGCCCCGCTAGGGCGGATTTCTTGGCGCTCCGTCAACCGGCCTAGTCTGTGTGGTTCCTCTGCTGTGCCCGCAACATCTTCTTTCATCCATCATCCTAAAGGGGAGCTGTGATCGTCGATTGTTTCTTTTTATTTCGTCTTGTTTTGTAATCAAGTTGGGTATGTCCAGCTTGAGGGGGAGTGTTTGCAGCGTTTCTTGTTTGCTTTGTATTGTCGTTGCTTTGGTTTTTTTTCTTTGTGTTCAGGCTATGTACACCTAGCTTGAGGGAGAGTGTTGGAGTCTGCACCCCACGTTGGAATTGTGGTCCGATGTGGTCTTTATTATTCCTTATAAAAGAACCTCAAGGCCTCTTTTAGAGAGGACCTTAGGGATATGGGTCTCTCCTTTTATCATTCAATATAAACTGACGGGAGTTAGTATAATCTTTCCTATCGGGAGATAGAAGGTGTCTAACGGGAGTTGGCACAAGTTGTATTCACTTCTTCATAATAGTAAATTTTCATAGACTCACGAGAGTGGCTATGGTAAGGATGTAGGTTCTCACACTGAGGCCGAACCTTGTAAATCTTGTATGCTTTACTTGTTTTCCTACTTTTTGCATGCATGAGTATTTACAAAAATATGATAAGGAAATAAATCTTAACAGGTTGTAGGGGTTAAGTTTTAAAAAATATTGAAACTTATAAAAGTGAACAACTAATTCAACCCCTTTCTCAGTTGTTATTCAATCCTTTAGAACTTCAAGAGCAACTGAAGCCGACACTGATGGAAAAATATGGGAATGGAAAGAAGCTGATGGATTGGTGTAGCCCGATCCGGTTGGGTCGAATGCTTGTGGCCCGCAACTGTCGCGGGTCGAGCTCCGCGGTGAGCTCGTTGGGGGTTGCAGGGGGCAACGCGCCCCTGCTCCGGGGGCCGAAGGTTCCCAACCCAATTTTTTTCAACACTGTAGCATCTCTGACACTGTAGCAGAGCTGACCGACCGACACCGACAGGCACTGTAGCAGTGCGGACTTCGGAGTCAACTTTACTGTTGCACTTTTGACTTCCAGTCGGCAGTCACTGTAGCACTTTTGACAAAGGTGGCCCCACCTTTCATTGTAGCGATGCAGACTTCCTATTCGGAACAGTGGATCGTCTTCTCCATATGTAGCCCATTTCGGGCTAGGGTTTCTTACTGAAGCACTCTGAAATCTGTGCTCCCGAATATTAGTGAAGTTCTGCCACTTGGTGGACGTAGGGATTATTCCCGAACCACGTAAATTTTGTGTCCCGTGTGTTTTATTTTCTTCTGTATTTTCTTTCCGTATCTCGTTTCTGTTGTTGCGACTCCCAACGCTTCCGCAACAAGAGCGGATGGAGATTTTTCGATGGCAGCATGAGGTGCAGCATGAGTTCACACTGGAGCGACCATAAGAGATTTTATTTGATCCAAGTTCTGCTATGGATACATGGGAAAAGAATTTCAGTGATGAGCAACTTATTCCCGGTTTATTCCCTCTTACTGCGGAGGTATTGAGTCTGAGAGCCTCGCTAGCTGTTCGGGAGTGTCAAGGTACGAAAAATAACACTTTTCTTTCTTTCCTTTGCGATAAGAAAGCCAATGAGGTGGAGCGGAAATGTGATGTTAGTGTGCAATCCCCCAATGCTGGAGGACAGACAATGAGAACTGGCGACTCAGTTCCAGAGTCTCAACTTGTCCCTAATTGTCAACCAAAACCTCTTGCTAGAGAAGTGCCACCAATTGCACAAGTTTGGCGTGGAAAGGAGGGAAATCACCTCACTATCTTAGCTCGAGTTGTGAAGAATTTAGAGAGGAGAAGGATGTCCTAGTACAGGGATCTTGGCTGCCAATAGTTCATGGCGAAGTGAGGGCAGTGAGCGATGCCCGCAACACGGGTGATAGAGCTGCTGAGTACATGTTGGAGCCTGACGAGGTGTCAAAGCGTCCCAAGCCTGCTCAGGTGACGCAAGGTCTTCTTCCAAAAGTTAGGCGAGCATTGGATGAGCAGCCTTTGGCTACAAGGATGTTGGGGAATGGTGACAACGAGGGTGTTGTTGTTGTCGGGAGGCAAGGCTGGGTGGATTACCTACTGGATCAGTGTTCAACACACGCAGTCGTTGTAATGACTCTACGTACATTGAAGCGCATTTTCCCTGGACCAGGTCGACACCCCCAAGCTGTTTGAAAGCAAATAGGTGGCTTGACGCAAAAAATGATTGTCTAGTTTTTGGTGGGTGTGATTTTGTCCCAACAAAGGCTGGAAAGGGTGGCATTGAAATTGAAGAAGTTTGGGGCAAGGTCAAGTCTATATTCCTCCCTACTGGAAAACTTTTCACACAAGAATCATTTGCTCCTTTAGGGGTTCGAAGGAAAATTGGGGAATTCATCAAAGAAGTTTTTGTTGTGTTCCAAGATCTTGACATAAGTTTCCTAGAGTTGAATCCTTCCACGCCAGTTAAGGGGGGAACCTCCATTGGTCCTGAGGGGTGAATTGGATGATACTGATGCCGTAAGAACTTTAAGAAGTGGGGCAACATTGAGTTTCCGCTACTTTTTGGGTGAGTAAAGAGCCCTGCCGAAAGCTTCGTTCACTCAATGGATGAGAAGACTGAAATTTACTATTTTGAAGCCTAAAGGACAAATCCGGACAATGGTGGCTGGAGGTGATGCTAGTGTTATATATGCAGATACTGTTGGTGATTTGGGTTATGTATCGGAGCTCAGTAACTATGCAGAGTACAGTGGAGCTCCAAAAGAGGAAGAGGTGTTTTAGTATACCAAGGAGGTTATTGATTGTGCTACTGCAGACCCTAAGGGTTGTAAGAGAGACAACCCTATTGGTGGTGGCATTGTTAATTTCACTGATGTTGTTGCTACATTCAGTGGGATTATACGGGCTTTGTGGGAGAAGGAATCAATGTTAAAAGCATCATATGTGCAATTATGTGCGAGGGGAGGTCCCTACTACCAAACTAGCTGGTATGAGTGGTTGGTTCCAGTGGTGTCGTTTGAAGATTGTGGTCAGAGGCGGGAAGTTCGCTCCAATATATGTACCAAGCTATCAACATGCAGGGATTGTATATGAAGGAATATTAAAAATAAGTTGTCATTGTAAGGCCGATGATCTGCAGCAGTTCCCTACTCTTGAAGAAACGCCTGGAAAAAGTTGCATTAATGCTTAGGTCGCCGACAAAGCCGCCGCTAGGGGTTGTCATTCTAGTGCTTAGTGCTTAAGAAGAGACTGTTGTTCCAGTACTTGGCGGTGGGGCGAAGCTATTAGAAGTTCACCTTGAGGACAAGGTGGGTTTTCAAGGGGGGATAATGTTCGGATGTAGGGGTTGTTCGAATGTATCTGATGGGGGCAGTTTGTTGTGTTGGCTGAGTTGTGAGAGAACATTAAATAGGGGCAGTGTTGTCTTTCTCTTTGTTAATCTGTTATGGTCAGTTGTAGGAGTTAGGGAGTTGTTGGTTGGGTTGATGATTTTTGTTTGGGGTATTAAATAAGGGAGAGGGAGTTGGGAAAGAGTGTGACCCATTTTGTATGTTCAGTTGGCAGTTGCATGAAGGCGTCGGCCTTGGAAGGTCTCGCCTGGTCTCTCGGGGAGTGGTCTTCTCCTGGAGATTCTTGTTCCTCCCAACTCTTTCTTCTTCCTCCTATTGTAATTCCTCTTTTGGTTTTGTTCATCAACTAATATAGAGATTACGGTTGTTGCCTTCTACCTATTTCCTCTCTCACGCAAATTGTCCTTACGTGTTGAGTGTCTGAATGGGGCTCACACACGTTATGAGAAGGTGACAAGCAAGCTTAAGGGCAGTGTCATGGAGCAGTTTGCGCGGCGTCAAGTCGACGGTGTCATCTGCCAAAGTGAGGAGGGAGGCGCGAACTTGGCGGATTCGAATATCCCCACTGCATGTGCTCTGCAGACCTACGCCTACAAGGACAGATGCTCTTTGATCCAGTTCGTGCCCAATTCTGGAAAACTGGTCATCAAGGGACCTGTATCGAGGCTACTGCACCTTGAGGGCAAGGTGGCTTTTCAAGAGGGTGGAATTTGATAGGAACGTGGGGCTGCATGATGTTGGTTGTTGCCATGTGGCTGGAGATGAGCTTGTGAGGCAAGGCTGGAAGTCTTCAGCCTGGGTGCTACTACTGCGTAAGGGTAGAGGGAATTGATACGTACGGGTGCTGAGAATGATAGGTGTGTGATGGAGTTATTAAAGGGAATAATTCCTTACTGTCAGGGGCAATGTTCTAAATTACAATGGGGAGTGGTTGGGGCTGTTGGGTTGATTGGCGGTAGGTAGTTCAGTTAATAAATAGGGGATGACAAGAAGAGAGGGTGGCACACGAATATTATTTGGAGCATTCAGCTCGGCTGAATTGGGAGCAGCAGCCCAGAGCCTCAGGGAGCAGCGTCTACCAGGTGATTCTTCTTCTATTTTATTCTTATTGCTTCTTCTACAGTTCCCGTTGTAATTTGCTACGCAATAGCTAATAGAATACTCAGTTTCTCTCTCTCTCTCTCTCAGTCAGATACCTATCAAGTGTTGTCAAACAAAGCCTTGTATGATAAGTACTTTTATAGAAGGGTTTCCAGATTGCTTATTGAAAAGGTGATTTTCTTCCACTTCTTGAAGTGATTTTATTCAAGAATTTAAGTGTAGGTGTTTTTTCAGAAGCAAAACAAATACCACTTGTTTTTTGTAATTGCTTGATTTAAGTGACAAGTGTTGAAAGCAAACACAGTCTTAGAATGGAATCGAACCGGCGCCTAAGGATGATGGGACCGTGCTATTGGTAACCATTCTGTTATCTTGATTTTGGTGAGGGGAAGCACTGCACTGCTGGAAAAACCTTAAGATTGGAGCCTTTCTCTGCAACAGTAACAGCAGAACCATCAGCAAGATGCAATCTTAAAAATCGATTATCAGGCACCGAGAATTTTAGAAATGTTTAGGCTGCATTAGGTTAAGAAAAATGCTGCTTTTTTCTGTTTTATTTTATGTTATTCTATTGACAAAAAAAAGGTGTTAAGGAAAGGCTCAGGTTGTGGAAATTTATTTCAACTTACCCTTCACATACGACAAATTTTCCTTTTAGCATTAAATGGAATGGAATGAACCATTTAAATGATGCATAACATTGTTTGGGAGAGGATATAAATGAACTGAACTTAAGATTTATTGACCATTATTTGAAAGGTTTTTTAAAAAAATAGAAAAACGAGAAATGAAATCTTATGATTCAAGATCTTAAAATCTTTGACTTCTTAAATTGGGGGGTTAAGGATAGAATGGAATGAATTTGGGATAGTGCATTTCATTTCATTTCACATTATTCCGCTTTATTTCATTAATGATCATTTAATTTCATTACATTCCATCCCAAGCATAGCCTAAGGTAAAATTTATCCCAAATTTTAACATCAACCCCTTAATAAGAAAAAACCGTGACTAAGAAATTTCCACATTATCATACAAATCAAACAATTCTCACGGAGACTATTTCAGACCATAAGACGCCTTAAATAGACAAAAACTACATTTCTAAACAACAAATTCAGGTAGGTACTATAAATACACCTTTTCAGTTGGTCTACATAGGTGAGCATTCTTCACACAACAATTAAAATTATCATCCAAATCAAAACAAGGACAATGAACATTAACTTTTAGTATTAGGGTTTTGAACATCAAGTTGAGAGAGAATAGATAATGATTTCATTAATTAAAAAAATGAAGTGTATAAATAAACACATATAACATAATTATATATGTGAGATGATGAAATCGCCCTTAATAAATTGATATTTCTCAATGCTATGTCCTAGCTTTTTTCCTAGGACATGAGAATCATCGGTAAATTAAATGAACTATATGCGCCCAATCCAAATCATTGTTGCATAAACAAATAACTATCAAATCCTCGTAAACAAAAATCAATTGACCCGCACGGAATAAATCACAAATTAATTGTATCAAAGAATTCAACATATAATCAAACCTTGACATCAGAAGTGATTCTCTTTAGCCCTTGTTGTTCCAAACTAGCAAGGGTGAATTCATTCCTCGGTTCTTCCACCGGTAACTCACTGTGTTGCTCAGTTTTGATCAGCTCCAAATGGTTCTTACACTCTGAATGATTAATGGACTTAATTTCGAAGGATGATATGGGATAAAATAAATAGTAAATAAACAACAGTAAACCAAGAGAGCCATAGGACCATAGAGAGAGCACCATGGGCAACACTTGAAAGTGATGGTAACGAGGTTTCTTGGGTTAGCTGATCCTTTGGGAGCTCTAATGAGGAACAAGTAGGATCCTGGCCAGAAAAGAAGGGCATGGATGAATGCATTCCTAAAGTATATCCAGATTTAACAATAAAAAATGCATGAGCTAGGTTGCATTTACCAGTACTTGTAAAAAAAGGTACTAAAAACAATTATCACTTATGATAAGTATTTTTTAAAAATAAATGACATTGTTTTATTTTTGAAAAATCACTTCCGTTCGGTTTTCTCACAAAACTTGTAATAAATGTTTTTAAAAATAAGTAATGTTTGTTTCGTTTTTGAAAAAAAAAAATTGCTTGCATTTAAATTCGTATAGAAAACCACTAAAGTGATAAAAATTGCAAACACTTATTTTTAAGTATAGTCAAATGCAGTCTTGCGCAAGGTAAGAAAAGTCAAAATAATATCTTCAATATGTTGTTGTGATAAGGATGGGAATAAAAACAGACTATGAACGGTTCTAGATGATGATAATGATGAATAATAAATTATATTTATATTAGTTATTTATTTTTAAATTTAAATAAAAGAATAATCATCCAAAACGTTTACGCAGCGTCGATGCAGCGCTTGTGCAAGCAGAAGAAAAATAAAATAAATGGTTTTAAAAAAATATATTGTGATAAGGTTTGGATGAATTATGGTGTTGCACAATTTTTGAGGATAGACATGATAGGTAAGAAATGATGTAAATGTTTAAATTCGAATTTCGTAGTTATTTAGATATTTTTAATGTCAAATCATGTAAATAACCCTGAAAAGGACTTTAAAAGGTATTTGATTACAACCGGTTAGGAGCAGGAGATGAATACAAAGAAAATCACGCACACACCCAGGGAGGCTTGAACCAGAGACCTCCCTCAACCACCATAGGGGCGCAACCACTAGGCTGCGAAAACGCCCATGCCAAAAGTCCTTTCTCTGAAACTCAATCCGAATGAGGTGTTTCGAGGAGTAAGGTAAGGGTTGTCAAACCTCTTTCTCCTTTCTTATTTATGATTCTCTGTCTTAAAACTCATTTAAAACTTCTCTTATTTTGGTGTCATGATTTCATTCCTATCGTATTGGTATCTATTTAATTTATTAATGATGAGAGATCATTCATTACCTCTCACTGAACTTTTTTTCATAAGTCGTTACTACATCAAAATACGGGTTTTTCAAAGACTGTCATTTCATTTCAATTATCCTCCTACTCTTTTCAATAATGTAATTAATCTTCAAAATTAACCCTAAATCAGTAGTTTATGTATAATCTAATGTTTTTATAAAACATAAATATTTATTGAGATTTCCCTTCTTTTAAACTCTTAAAAATCATCGTTCACCGTGGTGGTCTTATGCTACCAAAGTGAGCAATGATGTTTTCATAAACTTACGGCTTTCATGGATATTATTCATGTTGGAGTCTGTATCCCACATCGGACTTGTGGTCCGATGTGGAGTTTATCATTCATTATAAAAGAACGTCTCCTCCTCACTTTGAGGGAAAGGAGGCAAGGGGGTTTCCTTATTCTACATGGTATCAGAGGGTTTTCTAACCCGATCCCTCCCTCCCATCTAGGGCTTTCCGGCGTCAAGTCCCCCGTGGGGGGCGGGGGCCTCGGTGGCCCTAGGTTTTATGCCGCCGCCCCTCCGCCTCGTGGCCCTCCTGCCCTAAGCGGATCGCCTTCCCTCCCGGCGCTTCTTCCCGACACTTCTGCCCGGTCTGGTTCCTCCTCTGCCCTAGGTGGCCACCCCCTTCCTCGGCGGTTTCCTCCTGAACTCCCGCTCGGCGGCCCTCCGTTCGCACTGCTCCGATGGACTCCCCCCCCCCCCCCCGCCTCCTGCGGATTCTTCCGGCGGTTGATCCTCCTTCCGGCCGTGACTCTCGGCGGCGCTCCTACAACCCGCGACTCCCGCAGATCCCGACGACAGTTCTTCCCGAAGGCGGTTCCAGGCGCAACTCCCGGCGACCTCGCCCGCTGCTCTCCGGCGTCCAAGACCCGACGACCTCCATGCGCGCGGCTCCCGCTTCCCCACCGCGGCTCCAGTTCCCGACGGTATTTACGGATCCCGCAACTGCCCGCCGCCTGCTCCCGCATCTCCCGCGCGACTCCCGGCTCCCCGGCGTCCAGGCTCCCCCCAGCAACCGGCCTCCCACCCTTGCCGGCCCCTCCACGCCGGCGGCCTCCTCCGGCTTCCAGCTATGCCTCCTGCTGTCCTGCTCCCTCGCCGGCCTCCTCTTGCGCTCCTCTTCCGGCAGCCAGCCGGCTCCAATTTCTCCCAGCGGCTGCCCAACTTCAGTTTCGGCTCTCCAGCACCTCCTGCGGCATCCTCACCTCGCCGGCATCTCCCGACGACTCCCGGCAGCCGCATCTCTGTCCGCCGGCACATCCATTCGCTGGCGCAGCAGCTCGACCACCTAGGATTTGGACCCGTTGGCGCCACCAGCCCCGCAACAATTCTGCGGAATCCCCGCCTCCCGTCGTCGGCCCCGCAAATGCGGTTTTCCCGGTGCTAGTTTGGATTTCCCGGCGTTTCATCGACCGGCCTCACTAGTGCGGCATTCCTGGCGCTCCGTCCATCGGCCCGGTTTGAGTGGTTCATCTATTGCGTCCGCGACATCATTCATCCATCATCCTGCGGAGGAGCTTTGATCGTGGGGGGGAGCAGCAGCCTTTTGCAGCTTTCTTTTTTATTTCGTCTGTTTTGTAATCAAGCTGGGTATGTCCAGCTTGAGGGGGAGTGTTAGCGTCTGTTTTGTTGCTTTCTTTTCATTATGTGTCCAAGCTAGGTACACCTAACTTGAGGGGGAGTGTTGGAGTCTGTATCCCACATCGGACTTGTGGTCCGATGTGGAGTTTATCATTCATTATAAAAGAACGTCTCCTCCTCACTTTGAGGGAAAGGAGGCAAGGGGGTTTCCTCATTCTACAATTCAAAATTGATTATATGATTGAATATAACATTAATATTAAAGTAATTTCATGGTTATAATTCTTGAATGGTAAAATATCCATCATAATAATGATATTAAAAGTAAATAATTAAAGTTATTTTTAATAATCAAAAACAAGCTTATCAAGGAAGATTCTCCGAATGGTAACTATTTCATGACCTACTGAACTTATTAACTTTCGGAATGACATCAAACATATACCTTGGCACTTATGAAAATTATGGAACCATTGGACAATAACTTTTTTACTGTTACAATTATACCGCAACAACTTTGGAGATTATGAATTGAATGACTTCAAAACGACAGAAGTGAACAATACCAATTTGATAAATGAATGAAACATAATAATAAAAGAAATAAACGGAATAATAATAAGAGAATGAATATGAAAAGAGTTCTTAAGCAAGTAAATAATTAATATAATTTTATTATTCAGGAGGGTAAATGATGTATGAGCCGAGTCGGGACTCGAGGTAAGGGGTTTTTATTTTAAACCTTTACTTTAAATATTTTGAAGTTTTCCTCTCAACTCTTTCTCACTAATGTTTTCTAAGGGTTTTCTTTCTCAACTTCTTATTGAACATATCATTTTTATCTCAATAGAGAATTGGGTAACTCATTCTTTCAAAATCATTCTTTGTTTATGGATTAACTGAAAATGCTTGTACTTATAGGTTTAAATGTAAATTATTATGAGTTTTATGATAAAATGCAAGGTCTTATGTATTTTATTCACGTTATGGTTCTTGGATATTTTATATGATGATAAGTGGGTCAGATATAACCCTCTAATGCATTGGGTAATGATTTATTCTCTAGAGAAACAATGTTGAAATTAACTGGTTACGGTTATTCCATTACGGGTGATATGAATACAATGTCCCAAGTACCCTTCATTGATTATTTATTTTATACTTGCTTACGGGATTGTTTTATGAAACTTTTCGTGCAAAAAAAAGGTTGATTTCATGTTTGACAGTAATTTTTATACGAGCTCAAAGTTCTTTGTTTAAATGAGATATTTTTTCAAAGATTTTCAGGTAATTCAATGGTCTAACGGGTTTTCTCTTTTGTTTTACACCCCTTTACTAAATCGTATACTCATCTTAAGTTTTCAAATCATTTTCAAGGGGCTTAAGGATGAGTAGAAATGATTATGAAATCGAGCTCCGAATATGAGATTTTGGCCTTGGACGAAGCAATTGTATCATTTAAAGAGTTTGGATTAGTGGAAAAAATGTCCATTTGGAAGAAAAGGGTTTTGATATGTAAAAGTTTTTCCTAATTCTCTAAAACTCTAAACTTAAAAGGTCTTGGATATGTAACCGATGCAATATTTGTAATAAATCATGTAATTATGGGGTAGTTATGTTCAGGTCTTTAAATTAAATTACAAAACACAACAAACTGCTTGTTCAAACTACACATTTGGTTTTTGACCAATCACAAAAAGGTTCAGCATAACTCTTCAAAATCCATGTATGCCTTGTGTGACAATTTCATTCAAAATAATAATAATAATAATACTTAAAAAAATATAAGATAAATAAGAAAAAAAATCAAACCACATCTTCCCACGGAATTCTCTCCCGGTTCATATCCACACGAGGCATAGATTCAGCTTCTGTAGTTTCCTCCCCCTTAAAACCCATAATTTGCTCAATTCCTAGGAAAACACCAAACGTTAGTTCATCGCATTGCAAGTTCTTGAACTTGGGAAGAGTAAATTGGGGGCGAAGTTCGTCATCTAGAAACTACCAGAATGTGATGACAGGGAAGCTTCCTGGATACTCTTGTCATGTTGACCATTAAAGTATTTTGTGATTGAGCAAGTTCCCTGCAAAAAACATTTTCAAAGATACTGGAAAATAGTGAACAAAATAGCCATCAATGGATCAAACAAGAAGGGAGAGGGAGGGAGAAGGAAAGAGAAACCTTAAAAAATGATGTGGAACTATTCCTACATCATTTGTCTATTTTGGAATGATAAGAAAACTGTCTAGCCAGTGCATGGAACTTACAGCTGGCTTAGCGAGTATCTTACTTGCAGAAACATAAAGAGCCGTTATGCCCCAGCGAACACATCTAGTGCCTTGCGCCGCAATTTTATCGGACCCCAAAAATTCACGTAATCCACAATGAAACAGATTTAATGCATCCTCTTGAATCTTTGCAGTACCATACCTCAATGGACATGATTTAGAGGGGAATTTTCTTTGGGAACCTTTGTCATTGGACTGCAGGATAATGAAAAATCAAGAGATAGCCAATTAGAAATTATCTAGAAACTCAAACATATCTGCTATGCAGTGTGAAGGAAACAAGGAAATACCATGAAGGCATTAGCATGCAAGGTAAGTGTGTGAGCTATCCGCTTGTTCTGGTCAAGATCAGAGAGGAGACGTTCATATAATTCTTCACAAAGTTCATTGAGCCATTTCTTAACCTGGATTAATAAAAAACAGTCGTAGTGAAAATGTTGCAAGACGGTTTCCTTTTCAGCAGAGACAACAGTTGAGCAACAAATTCTAAGAAGTTGTGACACTGACATGCTAAGGGCGTGTTTGGTAGGAGATAGGAAAAGGAGTGAAAAAAGGAGAGGGAATTTTGATTTCAAAGGAAATTGCAAATGTTGTATGCCAAACATTAGAAACTCATTTTACATTTCTCATTCCCTTTACCTCACCAAGTTTGCTCTCTACCAAACATACCCTAAATGTATCATCATAATCAAGATAAAAGTTTCTAAGATCATAGAAGCAGAACACTTCTCAAAACACATGACTTTCTAAAAACAAGAAGCAATGGTGTAGCCCATTAGCACTCTCAAACACCAGAGATTTACAAGACATTAGTAAGCAAGGAAAGAGAGAAAATATCTCACAGAAGGTATGGACTTCAAAGAGCAAGGACCACGAAATGTCTTCCCAGAACTATGGCTCTTGGGAAGAAGGCGTCCCTGAACTTCTTCCCCACAGGTGCCCCTGGAAATATTCCATAACCAAGTACTGCACAGAAAATGAAAAACAGATTCATATATAGCATGCTAACAATTGCTGGAAAACATTACATATGGAAAACCAAAGGCTGCATTTGGTTTTGAGAAATCCTGTTTTCATTTTCCAAAAATGCATGTAAATGAAAAACATTTTATAGAAAATGAAAATGAAAATGAAAGAATTTTAGAAAGAAAAAAACTTATTTTCATATTTCCTAGAAAATCAAAATGCAAAATGTCAATCATATGCTTTATTGTTTTCTCATACTATCCAAAATATTTTCTAACATATTTTTTAGTACATTTTTGAAAAATAAAAGCAGAAAATGTTTTCTAAAACCAAATGCAGCCTTGCGTTGTGAATAGACTCTTTCATAGACATGCTGCTCCAACCACATCTGTATCCAAGAAAAAATCACAGGGCAGTTTGTTGGCCATTAAAATATATAAATATTATCAACCAAATTTTCAAAAAAAAATCTTCTATCTTGGGAATGAATTGAGAGGAATTATTAAAGAACAGGCAGAGTGTAACAGCATTTTAAACAAGCTATGAAAGGAGTTCAATGAAAGCAAAAAAGAAACACATGTTTCATTAGAACAGCAGATAATAAGGATTACAAAGATGTTCCAAGCAAGTATATGTTCCCACAGCAACGAACTTCATTTCCTAAATTTCTTTTTTTCAGGGAGAAACTGAAAAATTTCCAAGTCCCAGAAAATTGGATTATGTTGTCAAACTAGAACAAAAAAATAAACTATGCATTACTGTAGGGTGCATGTTATATATAACTCATTCATGCATGATAAGATGAGGGGGGATTAGAAAAGAACAAAGTGCAATGGTGGCCAGCTCATGACAGGGGGGAAATGGGCATAGATGGACTAATGCCCTGCTCATGACAGGGGGGGAAATGGGCATAGATGGACTAATGCCCTGCATGGAATGTTAGAAATGTTTTTGAAGGAAATGAAAGAAGAAATGAACAAAAATGAGATTCAACAGGAAAGTCTTGGAAATTAAGCTTCATATGCCACATGCTGTAAGGTAAACTAGATCATTAATTTTGTAATGTAGAAAAATAAATTTTCAGTCACTCATCCCCAATAAAAGTGCTTCTGACAACAAAAGTTTAAATCATATAAGAACTTTCTCAGGGGTAGACAACTACCCTGTATTTATGCCATAACACTCCTGCAGTTTCTCCTCTGAAAACTGCGTTAAATCTCCAACTGTGCTTACACCAAGCTCATTTTGTAAGGAACTTCCCAGCTTTCCGCCAAGTTGTTTCCTGCAAAAAAAAAAAAGTTTCCAAAACATATAACAAATGATCACATCCATGAACTGCGCGTGCAGAAATGGCAGGGATACAAAAACACTGTGAAAAAAGCTTTTGAGATGGAAGAGTGGTTTTTCCTTCATACATCATACTGTTCCCATTAGTCTACATGTGGTGCATATAGAATAATTCCATCAAAATTATGTGTCGTGCCATAGAAACAAAAAAAAAACAATAGAAACATGAGGATCCTTTGTTGGAGTAAGTATACCCCACTTTGAGAAAATAAGGAGGGGTTTGGTTTTGAAAATTATTTTTTGTTTTCATTTTTCAAAACTGTATTAGAAATATATTGAATTATGTAAACGAAAAAAATAAAAAAAATTAAAAATGAAAATGTTGAATTTTAAAAAAAATGTTTTCATGTTTTTGAAAAAATGAAAATAGGTAACTCTTATGCTTTCTTGTTTTCCCTCAACTTTCCAATACATTTTCCCATACATATTTGGAAGATTAAAATAGGAAATGTTTTCCAAAACCAAATGCGACATAATGTTTCAATGTGACTAAAGTATGTTAACCCAATCATTTCTTGCTGACTTGGGTATCATGTAGTTTGAATTTATACAAATATGAGTATATAAAGTTAATAAGCTTTTGAGGCTTGACATGTGGATTTATTTGAATCGTACTTCAACTAGAATTGAATTTGGAATATGATTTTATTAGAGTTTGCGCCCTATAACCAACTTCTAAGTATTTGATGATTACATGTATCCACTGTCTTGAATATTAATGAAATTTATTATCACATAATTATTGTTCCTCTGCATGACATAGTATGAGATAATGTCCTAAGAATATTTGTCATGTTGAAAAGTTATAGCAGTTCTCTGCTATGATGAAAACCTGGAGGTGTCACGGTAGTATTCTTGAATATATATGTTTTGTGGCCGGATGATATTGTTTAACGGGACAAATGATACAGGTTATCAGGGGTGGAGACTCATAGAACTTTGAAGCACCCTCTCATGGTGTGCGCCTTTGTTAATTTCCAGAGTATAAGATTATGGGAACGAAACCCGCCAATAGAAAATCCATATTCATATGTCATTGGATGTTCCTATCTGCAGACGTGTATTAATCCTTAGACTTTAAGATTATCATTAATAAATATCATAAGTCGCGTATTTTAATGTGTTGACGAAAATCGTTAGGACGTATGCTCGCGGCGAAGTAGGATACGTTGGGTGCATCATGGGTGATATTGCATTAATGGATAATGCAAGAAATGACTTATCTCTTCTGTCTATTAACAGAAGTTGATATCTCAGGTCCTTTGATGAGAATGCAACTGCCTAACTAAATCAATAGTCATGGTGTTTTGTGGGCAAGTTCATTTCCGAAAAGTCGAAAAAAGAGACGCAAATCACATAGGTTGATGATACAAGCATCCAACATGTTTGACTAGAGATATCACAATAAAGGAATTATATTACACAGTAAGTATTCGTAGAAAGTTAAATATAGTTAAGACATCAACTTTTTTCTCTATGGGTGTCTTGACGTGATACCAGACGCTAACCTTGGACTCTAGACGTTTCCATCTATTAACACTGAGAAAGAGGCTTAGAGGGTCACACACTAAGTGTATATGGAATCTCGATTAAATTCTATGATGGATTTAACATGTAAGAATAAATATTATTCATATTTTGTGGTTTAATATTTATTCGGGTTTGGTTGATCATCAAAATTTAATCACAAGTTATCGATAGAATAAGTGAGTTAAATAATAATAATGAATATTTATTTGTAAAGCTTGACGAATATAATATTTATTATATTTATTAACAAATAATGAAGTGATATTTATTTATTAAATAAATAGACATTATTCAAGATTTGGTAAATGTCGAGGAGGATAAGCGGACTGAGTTTAATGGTCTGATCGGAAATGATATAAATGATATTTATTTATTCTTAGGTGACGTGAATAATAATTATATTATTATTAAGACATTGGGTTCACTAAGAATTAAGGAATTGGTTAGCAGGCTTATATGCAAATAGGCAACCCTAAACTTTCCTTCATATATATCTAGTTATATCTCTTTCCAAAGTGAGATTTGTTGTGCATAACGGATAGAGAGAAGCTCTCTCAAACCCTAGAGAGAGTTTTAGAGATCTAAAGTGTGCTCACTCCTCTCTCAAGCCATAGAGAGAACACCAAAAAAAATTCGTCCTTAAAGAGAATTTGGTTGCGATCAACCACGAACAACGCAAGCGATCAGAATCGACCATGCTAGCACTCAGCGATACAGCAATGTTCAAAGATTGCGGTGCACGTGTGGATCACCGCTAAAGGGATTCTGCACTTCGATCCTGCAATGCAAAGACGGTACGACGAGATTGAGTCAATCAGATCATCAAAGAAGAAAGAATTACAAGTTTGGGTAATTCTAGATCTGCATATAAATTAATTATAAATTACATGCGATGATCATCCTCTTTTGGTTCAGGCATTCATGTCAATTAATCCTTGAATTAATTCCGTTGGTCATGATGTTTTCGTTGTGTACATCTCAGATTATTCAATGATTATAACAAAAAGCCAAATTAGCCATGCCCGCCAGACACTTCCACCGCGCCCGGAACCTACTGATTTCCCCCAAGATAGGTCAGAGAAATATATATCTTAGCTAATTTTTTTGAGATAAGTTTGATTCGGTATTTTTTTAAGGTATGGCCAAGGTTGTTTTTCAAATAATATTTTAGCAGTGGTAAAGCCTGAATATCTTATCTTAATTTGTCAAAAACTTTAACAAGTTGTTTCTTGAAAATCTGATATCAATTTCCTTAGTTATGACATACAGTTTACTTTGTTCAAAATAATAGATTTAAATGATCTGGCCATTGCCCTAGTAGTAGGTTCCAGAGGTTGTGAGTTGAAACGCTTAACAAAATCTGAACATGACAATTGTTAGGAACGTGGGGCGTGCTGGAGGGGCTGTCCGTAAGGGAAATCTATTATCTAATATTTATTAATAATATAAATATAACTATTGAAAGTATTACGCATATTTTAAATTTATTATAATGCAAATAGTATATATTGTTTATTATTCATGGAAAATCGTTATCTATATATATATACATATATATATCTATACAATATTTACTGTGATATTTATTATATATTATACTGATCATATATATTTATGACACTTATTAATTATATAAATATACACAATAATATAAATATATATATACCAATACATTAACATATAAATAAACAATGTGATTTTGCATTGAAAATTTAAACTACAAATTTCATAGAGAAATTTCCTGTGCAAATTTCCACCAAAAATTTCGAGTGAATAATACTACTGAAAATTTGAGCTGCAAATTTCCATTAGAAATTTCCTAAACAAATTTCCACATCAAATTTACAAATCAAATTTTCACTTAAAATTTCAATACAAATATATTAATATATAAATAAAAAATGTAAATTTTTACTGAAAAATTTCATTGAAAGTTTGCATTAAAAACTTCTAGTGTAAATTGTAGGGATTCCTAGGAGTTTATAAACACTTCATAAATCATGCATAAATACAAAAATCTCATCCCAAGATCCCCATATATACAATATGAAAATGAAGAGTATTGTAAATGCGCTACCTATCACCGTAAATGTTGCTCAAAGTTTGTATTGGAAGCTTTTAATGTAAATTTCCAATGAAAAATTTTAGTTCAAATTTCCACGTAAATTTCCAGTGCAAATTTCCACTGAAAATTTTTAGTGCAAATTTAAACAATAAAATTCCGGTAAAAAATTCCACAGAAAATTTGCAGTTTAAATTTTAACTTAAAATTACAATGCAAATATATTAATAGATAGATATAAAATTTAATTTTTCACTAGAAATTTGCATTGAAAATTTGTACTAGAAGTTTTTAGTATAAATTTCCATTGAAAACTTTCTGCTCAAATTTTCACTTAAATTTTAAGTGAAAATTTTCATGTATATTTTCTACGCACTATGTATGTGCTTATATGTGTGTATCTAAATATAAATATAAAATGTATTTTTTGTGAAAATTTTCAGTGAAAATTTTTAGTGTATGCAGACATGCATACATGCATACATATACATACATTGTATGTATATACATATATAGTAATATAAGTATATAAATACATTCACAAATTTATATTGAAAATTTGTAATAAAAAATTATATTGTGAATTTTCCATGCAAATTTTCACCGTAAATTTATACTGAAAATTTTGGGTGCAAATTTCCAAAGTATATTTACTACACAGCATGAACCATAGAAATTTGTATTGAAAATCACAGATGCCCGCACACACTAACATCAATATACACCATAATATTACGTTGTACACTTCGAGTGCAAATTTACATTATAAATTTCTAGTAGATACATATTGGAAATTTACAGTGCAAATTTACATCAAAAATTTCAAATGAATGTTTCAACAGTATATTTGAATGAATATTGCCAAAAAAAACATACATGTATATGTATAAATTTAAATTTATAATGTAATTTTTCAGTATAAATTTACACCGGAAATTTTCAGTGCATAAATACATACACGTAAATTTGCACTAAAAAATTTCAATGCAAATTTTCAATTAATATTTCTTATAAATTTTCAATGTAAATATACATCGCAAAATTTTCAATACATACATACATCCATACATGCAAATTGGCATTGAAATTTTCAATGAAAATTCGGTGGAAATTTTGAATTATCGATATAAATTTATACTTGAAATTTAATTTTCAATGGAAACTCTAAAAAATCAAATGAAAAATTTCGATGAAAATTTAGAGTGAAAAGGTATAATTATCAGCGAAAATTCATATTCAAAATCCAATATAAGCATATACGTGTATAATAATATAAATATATGCACACATACATAATTTTTAAATTTGCACTGGATTTTTTTACTTTGATTATTAAAAATATAAAATAGAGACATGTTTAAATTTCTAGTGCGAATATATTGACACATAAATAAATAATGTAAATTTGCACTGAAAATTTGCAGTGTAAATTTCCACTAGAAATTTTCAGTGTAGATTTCCTTTATTTACTATTATTATATATTTTGTAAAATCAGAAATCCCCCACACCCTCAAGGTGATGAGAGAGCCTTCATTTATAGAAAATATAGAGAAGTTACAAAGAGAAGTTACAAAGTAAGTGGGGCAGGAAGTTACCAAGGAAGTGGGGCAGGAAGTTACACATACTCCAACACTCCCCCTCAAGCTAGGTGTACCTAGCTTGGACACATAATGAAAAACAACGCAAGCAACAAGCTGCAAACACTCCCCCTCAAGCTGGACATACCCAGCTTGATGACAAAACAACACGAAAAACGGAAGATACAAAAATAATAAAATCGTTGATGATGCTGCTCCCCCTCAAGATTGTAATGTGATGCCGCTGAAAATGATGGGTCATCGCCGGAAAAGTGCGGGGCCGGTCAACAGAGCACCGGGAAATCCACACTGGCGGGTGCCGGTCGTCAGAACGTCGGGAAAATCCGCACTACGGGCCGGTCGTCAGAGCGCCGGAAACCATAATGTCGGGCCGATCGTCAAAGCGCCGAGAAAATCCGCAATGGCGGGTGCCGGTCGTCGAAGCGCCGGGAAATCCGCAGGAGGAGGCCGGCGATGAGATGCGGTGATTCCGCAGGAGATGCCGAGCAGAGAGGCGGGGATTCCGCAAGAGGCACCGGGCAGAGAGGCGGGGATTCCGCAGGAGGCACCGGGCAGAGAGGCGGGGATTCCGCAGGAGGAGGTCGGCATGGAGGGAGCAGTTGAGCAGAGGTGGCACGGGAGGCCGGCAGGGCTGTTGGCCGACTGCTGGAGGAGCCGGCAGGAATGGAGGCCAGCAGGGGTGGAGGCCGATCGTCAACAGAGCCGGCGGGAGACTTGCACAGGAGGCGGGCTGCCGGAAAGAGCCGCAAGCCGGGGAAGGGAGGCTTCCGGCGAGGGAGGGAGGGCCACCGGGAAGGGCTGGGCCGCCGGGCACAGGAGGGAGGGCCGCCGGGAAGGGCAAGGCCGCCGGGCACAGGAGGGAGGGCCGCCGGGAAGGGCAAAGCCGCCAGGCACAAGAGGGAGGGCCGCAGGGAAAAGCAAGGCCGCCGGGCACAGGAGGGAGGGCTGTCGGGAAGGGCAAAGCCGCCGGCATGGGTGGAGGTCGGTGCTGGAGGCCGGCTGGAGAAGGGAGCCGCTCGGGGAGGGAGAGTCGCCGGGAGGGAGCGCTCCGCAGGAGGAGGCGCCGGCGGCTGGAGAACCAGGGAGAGCCGCCGGGAGGGAGGGCCGCTGCGACTGAGGATCCACACTGGATCTGGACGTCGCCGGGAAGAGCCGCGGAGGGCTGACGACGGGAAGGCGGGAGAACCGTCGGGCAAGGAAGCCTGTCGCCGGGAGGAGTCGCGCGCAGGAGGAGCGGGCGCCAGGATGAGAGCGCAGCGGGACCGCGAGGGGCGACGGGAGGCGTCGCGGGAGCGGCGGCACCGGGAGTCCGCATGGGAGGGAGACCCGCCGGGAAGGGCAAAGGAAGAGGGGAATCGGACCGGGCAGAAGCGCCGGGAAGGGGAGCCGCGTAAGGAGAGGGCCGCCAGGAAGGGGAGCCGCGCCATGCAGGAGAGCCGCCGGGAGGGAGGACCGGCAGGAGGCGCTGCGGGAAGGGGCGGCGACGAGCGGGCCGGCATGCGCAGGGAGTAGGGCCGTCGGGATAGTGGGTCGTCGGGAGAGAGGGCCTTCGGGAGAGAGGGCCGCCGGACAGAGCGTCGCGGGAGGTGTCGCGCGTCACAGGAGGCCGACGCATGGGATGCGGGGCTGGAAGCCGAGTCGCGCCGCGGGAGGGAGGCGGGATCCGCGACAGGAAGCCGGAGGGAGGCGGGGCCGGTCGTCGCAAGGAGGCGAAGCCGGGAAGCCGCAGGAGGGGACGTCGGCAACGGAGCAGCGGAGCAGTGCCAGACGACGAGGGAAGGCGCACCGGGGGAAGCCGCGATGGGGAGCAGCGCTGGAGAGCCGCCGGGACGGGAAATCCGCCGGGAAGGGATCGCTGGCAGGGGGCGGCGGAGAATTCCTATGGCTCGTAAGCCATGGAGGCCGCCGCCCCCACGGGAAAAAAAAGATGGGAGACCTAGAGCAGAAAAAAAAATAGATGGGAGGGGGGATCGGGATTAAGTTCCCTCTGATACCATGTAAAATCAGAAATCCCCCACACCCTCAAGGTGAGGAGAGAGCCTTCATTTATAGAAAATATAGGGAAGTTACAAAGAGAAGTTACAAAGTAAGTGGGGCAGGAAGTTACCAAGGAAGTGGGGCAGGAAGTTACACATACTCCAACATATTTATTATTGTTATTTTATATTTTTATTTACCTTTATTATTAATGTTTTATAATAACGGTTTTTATTTAACATTTGACAGATAGTTTTTAAAATGGTTTACATGTTGGTCAGGAGGTATTCTCGTCCAATTGTTTAAAATGAAAGGGTTTGATTTTTAAAAATCATTTTAATCCAAAAAAAATATTCGTTGCCACATCATGTTTTTGCCAGGTGGGGGGTCATCCCACCGTGTACCTGACGCTTAGGTTACCACTAAAACCTGAGAGGATATTTTACCATCAGTAAGAGGTAGAGAATAACCACGAGCGTGATGTCATTTACCTTTTATTAGTATGTTGTGTTAATTGTGTTGTAAGTTGTAGGTTGGGGGTGGTTGGTTGTCGGGCTGGGTATTAAAGAGGGGAGCAGCTAGTGTTGAGGGGTACAATTCATTATGGACTGCAGTTGGTTGTTCCTAAGAGGTAGACCTTGGGAGGTCGGTCTTGGCCCTTCGGGAAGTGGTCTTCCAAGAGGGATTTCTTCAACTTCCTCTTTCTCCCCCTCTTATACTTCCCTCTATTGTAACTCTCTTTCTTGTTAAAATAAAGTGTCATTGGTGTTCCTCTTCCCATTCTCCCTCGCAGTCCTAACATTTTGGTGCTTTCATTGAGGAATTAAAAAAAACATTGTAAAACAGGTGATTTGCAGCAATATTCTCGCCAGGATGTAGCAAATCTTTCAAATCTAAGGGAAGACCCCAGTTGCCTGTGTAGAGACCCGGTTTTTGGCTTGTAAAACTTTGAAATATTTTTAAATATATTTCCAGAGCTAGACGCTGAGACGGCGTGCGATTTTGAGACCCAGTGTGCCCGAAATTAATTTTATAAAAATATTGAATATATTTTATATTGCGCGCGCGGTTAATTAAAGAAAACGGGATAACTCTCAAACGGTTGATCTGATCGGAAATCCGAGATCACGATTGGGTCTGAAACACAGTGTTTACCTTAAACGCGACATAAAATGAGTCGGCGTGGGACGTTCAGACCCCTCGCTTGTTGGTGGTGTGTTTAAGTGGATGGATTGATTATTTATTTAATTAATTAATCAGTTTTTAACCTAAACTAAAATGGTTATAAAAGTATCGTTATGGCGAACGATTTCAAGGTTAGCTCATAATTTCTAGAATATGTCGACGAGAGCTCCTCCCTCCTCCCTTTGTCAAGCGATAACGAGCCTCTGGATCAAAGCGAATCAAAGCACGACGAACACAGCAGCTCCTCCCGAAATCGTTGGCGAACGCGTTCTTCACCAACGATCGATCCAAACAGAGGTAGGACTCGTTTTTTGGTGTTTTTCGCCCTTAGATTAAATGATTGAGCAGATCTAGTCTTTCTCTTGGATCTACGCTAATTATAACATTTGCATGTGCCCAGGTATTGAAATTTAATTATTTTCCTAATTGTTCATCTAACCCCGACGCCCCGTTTTTTATCGTCAACCAAGAACGCTTGGTCGGTGATGTTTAAACCCTTATTTTGGTGCTTTTCTCCCATAATTATTCGCGTTCTTCACCGTTGGAAACCCCGTGGTTCCCGGTTCGACAATTGCCGAGCGACCCGAGCTCGATCGAGCACCCGAATACGCGGCACATCAACAAAACATCAATAGTTTTGCGAGCGAAGCACAGATCTGGACTCCCCGCGGTTCAAGGATGAAAGATTCATTGGTTTGAGATCAAGAAAACGATGGGAGAACGAACGGCGGCATGCAGAACGAACGGAGTGCGGAACGCACGGCCAAACCCTTCCCGACGAGCAAAGCCGATTCGCGACGAGCAACGGCCGAGATCCGGAATTCACGGTCAGATCCAGGAGTTTCGAATCGATTCCAGGCATTATCTAAGGCGGTGTAGACAGATTCAGCCGCAGGAGATCATATCGAGTTTCTAGAAAAACCGTGACTACACGCCGTGTATAATGAAGAACACATGGCGTGTAGCCCTTTCCAACCACTGTGCTAGGGTTTTGGAAACCCATAAGGATGGCACGGCGGGTACTCCCCTTGACACGCCGTGTACCGCATTTTCGTGCGAGTCATGTGACGGATTTCACGGCCAGGCACACACCATGTGCCGAATACACGGACACGGCTTGACCGCACGGTCGGCATCCTATGTGAAGCCACACGCCGTGTACTGGTGTCACGAACCGAATCTGATCACCATCAAAACCGGCACCAAACCCGGCCCGTGACAAGGCCCGAAGGGCGTTCCCGATCCCCACGGGCTGGCACAAGTGCCCGGGTATCATACAATAAAATTTGTGAACGATTTACCCGAGTTTATAAACATTAAACAACAAACAATTCCAATAGAACAAATCTGAATTTTTCAAACAAAACCATCTTTTACAAAAATTCAAAATTGAATTACACAATTTAAAATAATGTTCAAAGACCAATACAAAGGTACAAACCCAAAAATGACAGCCCAAGAACCTCCTCATGGCAAAGGGCACCACCCTCAAGCCATCTCTACAACAAGGCATCATGAAGAACCGCTAAAAACCTGAACCACTGGCACAAAAGCTGTACCCAAACCTGCGACAAAAATAACCAAATTTACTTACACCCAAAGGTGTAAGTAAGGTGTGAGTCAAAGCCCAGTAGGATACCACCACTAAGAGATTCCATGTGATAAACATTCTAAAACGAAAAGCTTGCAAGTTTTCATAAACATGAAATGCTAGTTACAATGTCTAAAATATGGAACTTTAAATAAAAACAGTTTTCAAGTGGGTTATTTTAAAGAATCAACACTTCTAAAAATAATGTCAACGCTACTGAATTTTCCAGCCAACCATACCGTATGCCGACGGTAAGCACAAAGTAACTAATGAGCACAAGCAACGGGAAAAATAACCCCTAAGCACTAGCTCACTGTGGGTCTCAGGTACCTAATATCTCGGTGAAAGTAACCATCACAATATTCGTTCTTGTGCACGAGTCACTAGTAGGAAACATACTCATAACCTAGTGGTCCCCAACATCATCATCCTCATCATAGTTTAGTTAGTATTGTCATCGTCAAACTTGCTACGTGAAATTGGGGCCAAACCTTACGGGATCACTAGCGTACTAGTACACGTTTACCCACCTAGATACTCGGGCTTCCCTCTTGTGCTAAAACAAGTTCAACAAGCCATGAAATACAATTTTCACATTCAAATACCACTTCCACATCACACATTCACCAAAGAGCCCACATGCATATCACACAAGTAACATAATCCACTTTTTCATTCAAGTGCATTTTGAAATCATACTCACACCAAATAGCCAACACTTTTCAAATCTCTTCAACACTTCAAAAAATCCTTTAAACAGTTTTTCTAAAACCTTTCCAAGATGGTCCAAATCACATAACAGCCCACACACAATTCACATAATACCCTTTTCACCTTCAAATTCATTTTATCATCAAACTCACACAAAACAGCCCACAAACATGTTTCGCACCCATATCACAATTTAATAAAACACTTCAGCAATTTATAAAACATTCTAAAAATGTTTGACATCTTAAATCACCTATTTACCTTTCCAAAACCCATCTTAAATGAATACACTCACCAAAATGGTACATGTACATCATTTTTCCACTTTGTTTAACTCATTAAATCATTTTCAATTTTCATAAAACAAACCCAAGGGTTATAACCATGTTTTGCACACAAAACCCATTTCAAAATCCTCATTCAAGACCAAAATCATACCACTACCAATCCAAAACAGAATTGGCAGCTCTAGAAACATTTATTAAACCACTCTCAAGTGTTATGAAATTACCTCAAATAATACCACAAAAGATACACATGGAAATCACACATTTCCATAAAACACTTTCAAGAAGTATAACAAGGTTTTACACATAAAACTCATTTAAAACCCCTCTTTTAAACCCAAAAGCACACCAATACCCTAACAAATCAGAATTGGCAGCCCAAACAACATTTAATAAACCACTTGTATATGTTATAAAATAAACCCAAAGATTATACCAAGAGTTACACATGGAAAACACTCGATTTGAAACGAAGTGCAACAATAAAATTAACCGCTTAACAAACTCCATCAAAAATGGTTTTCGCGCAATGCACTGCATATGAGGAACATTCAAAATAATTAAATCAAGCATGCTAAATCATCAAAAAATGATTACACATGGAATCACCTACCTTTTGTGTCGAAACTCTCAAATCTTGGTGCGAAACATCAACCGCACCACCGTCGCACCACAAGGGAGTGAAAAGCAACCTAAAACCTCAATATTAGACCAAGAAACCCAAAGACAAATGATAAAACACTATTTTGTTGAATATTTTATTGATAATAAATGACATAATTTTCTCACATTGTGCTAAATATGTTCATTTATGAAATATTTCGGATTAGATCATTCATTTGAAAATTTGATTAAAATTCCAGTTTTACCCTTTTAAAATGAATTGTAGTATTTCGCACATAAATATTTTAATATGAATTATTTGAACTTAAATTTTTGTAACAGTGTTCCTCACTTAATTTGCTACAACTTTTATTCAGGACACTAGAGCTAAAGAGTGCATTTGGTTAGTGCAAATGAGTCATGAAGTCAAAGTTGGGCTGGACTCGCCAAAATGGACATGGGTTCTGTATTTGGGTCATAACTTCTTCATCCATGCTTGGATTAGGCCCAAATTTTGAGAGGAGCTCGGGGATTCATTTTCGCACAAATCATCCTTCTGGAAGGAGAGCTGGTTCACGCATTTTGGAGGTCAAATGGGCGGTTCAAGTTGTATTAAAATATTTGGCCGAGATTCCCCATTCACACTTCAAACCTCTTTAAACCTAGCCTCCCCTCCACTCTATAAATTAGTGTTTTTCTCATTTGGAGGGGTTGGGACGTGCATTAAGAGATTGGAGGCAGAGGAGAATTGGTTTCACCCAAATTCTCCAACCATTGTAAGAGGGGTAGCTCTTGAAGCAAGGATCCCCTCATCGAAGTCTCCTCTTCTTCATGTTGTAATATTTTCATTTGTGTATTAAACTTCATTGTTCTTTTATTTCTTCTCTTTTCTTATGTTTTATTTAAATTTCTTCTTCTCTTAATATTCCTCTTTGGGCTGGAATTCTTGAGTAGAAGCGTTATTGGGTTATACCGATTATAAACCGTTGGAAATGCAATTCGCTTCTACGATGATTACGCCACCCATGGAAAAGTAGTCTTTTTAGTAATCGATCTATCTCTTACCTTCTTCATTCATTTATTTTGAATCAATGAGCTACTGTAATTCACTTAATATGATCTATTAATTGAGTTTTTAATTTAAATGAAACTAAGCAAGCAATTGAACAATAAACACAAATCACACGAGGTCGAGAATTGTGTGAATTGTGAGAGCGCGAACTTAATTGGTAATTCAAAACCACACGGGATCAATTTGTAGTGTTCAAATATAATCCCTAAACTCAATTAATTCTAATTTCCAGAGAGGATTTGTGCCTTAATTTACCATTGACCATAAGCTAACCTTAGAACATCAATCAAAGCAGGGTGCTGCGATTGCATGTTACGAAGTTAGCATAGGGTTAAATTCACTTCATCTTTGTGGTAAAGTTAATTTTCATAGGGTTCGGGATTTAACAAATTAAGGGATCATAATTAAATGGATATTAATTTAAATGATAATGATTAATAAATGATTGAAGAGGTAGAGTTAGATCGATTACACTTTCTAAAAATAGTTTTCTAAAAAAACATCTTTTCGTTGTGCTTTGTTAATCAACTTACATTTCAAAATTAAAAACAAAAAAATATGCAATCTTTTTCCAGCAAACTTCTTCTAGTTTTATAAATGATAAACAACCTCCATCCTTTCAAGTAGTTTTCTTAATTCCTTTTATTTTATTTTCAAAATACCTCTAATAAATTGTTAAATTTACTTCCTCCTTTGAGAGTTGACCTTGGTCAGCCACTCTGCTGCACCTAAGTAACCCAAAAACCACTAATCATTTGAGGGCGCCCACGACAGCGCTCTTTCAACAAACCCTAGGTACAAAGCCCTAGTTGCTAGACAAGAGGAACTTCATGAAAAGGTGGAAGAAACCCCAAGAAAGATATCAAAGAGAGAAAGACTTGCAAGATTTTGATGTTTCCCCCATCAAATCTCCCTCCAAGATTGAGTTCCAAGGGAGGGTGAGAGAGCTTGGAGGTTGTCCATGGAGGTAGGGCACAAAATGGAGAATAGGGGCGGATTTGGTTTATTTTCGAAAGGGAAAAAGGGTCAAAACACTCAAAATTTTAATGAACTGGACACCCTGCACGGTTTGGGTGCACGGTTTAGTAAACCGTGCGGCCTGTTTTGGCCACCCAAAAAGCCTCCATTCTCCTCCAACTTCAGGGGGGGCAAGTGGAAAACCAAGGGGGAAAGATAGGCCGAGGATAAAGGAGAAAAATTCTCAAAAAAAACCATCATTTTCACTCAAAAACTCATCCAACTCAAGGGTACAAACTACCTCAACAACTTACCCCACAAGTGGTGCCACTAGGAGTGTCACTAATCTCACTCCAAAACACCACAACCTCACACCATCCCTTTGAAAAAAGAGACCAATTACCATACAATACCCCCAAGACCAAGGTCATAGATAGAGAACACAAGAGACACCAAAATTTCAAACCCGAAACACCCGGAAACCAAGAGAAAGCTAAGAACCGAAAGAGGATTTGAAACAAAACATGGAATTGAAAATCCGGGTGTGACAACAAGAGTACACGAACACGACCACAGGACACGGCCCCGGTCCCGGTTAGTCAGGACACAGCGTGTAGTCCACCTACACGGCGTGTTCCACTACATGGGGTGGAGCCGTGTGCCAACCAGGAACACGCCCAGGTTGTGGGGCGGGACCACACCCCGTGTGGGTCCCCTCACACGTCGTGTTCCCCTTGAGCTCTTCTGAGCAATCTTCAAACATCTGTATCTGCTTCATTTGAACTTAGATTTTGGTCCATGAGTAGTTTATCCTGAGTCTTTTTCTGCATAGAACGCGATGGTGCCCTCAGAAGCGGCTTTCGAGATACGATATGAAATGTTCCGGGTTTGGCACGCGTTGAGGCGACACCTGATGACGGCAGTAATCATACAGAATCACCAGAGCATCCCCAAGTTACCCTCCAGTAGGACTGACCAGTGGAGTTCCTCAACCTTTCAGGCTTACCCTCCAACAGGGTTGGGCAGTGGCGTCCCCCGATGACAGTTTCGGGCTTACCCTCCAGCAGAGTTGGGCAGTGGCATTCCCCGAAGACATCTTCCAAGCATAACCCTCCAACAGGGTTGGGCAGTGGAATTCCCTGACGACTCATCGGGCTTACCCTCCGGAAGGACTGGGCAATGGCGTTCCCCGATGACTTTCCCGAGCGTAACCCTCCAGTCGGGCAGGGCAATGGAGTTCCTCGGTGACTATCAGAGTAGGACCCTGGGCATGGGATCCTCACCTAGAATTTATAGCCCCTCGACTGTGTGGCACAGTGATGAGACGTGGTTTGACGTAGCTTTGGACCCCAAGGAAGATGGGCACTTTCCCCACCGAGATGCGTTCTTGTGACGCGACCTAAAACCGTAAGGGCGAGTCAGTGTCGCCCAAAGCGGATAATATCAAAGTGTGGTGATTGAGTCTCTTAGACTTGTGTATTCGGAGCAGATGCGTGAGATGTTGGGCATCATTGATAGAATTCTTTTGGAACTGTTGGCTTCTCTTCTTCTTGGGCAGAGCTGTGAGATGCAGATCTCCTTACTCTCTCATTTGGACTTCTTTGATTGAGCATATATACATATATATATATATCCTTTTTCGGTACCCCTCCTTGAGTTTTGGTTACTCTTCTTCCAGAGGAGAGGTGAAGATGTGCGGGGTATGCCACGTGCTTTCTGTGTCTAGCTTCTCGTGGTTGGACGGATCTACTCTCCTGCTATAAGTAGCGAAGACTCGACGAGAAGTTCATCTTCTCAACGTGTCGAGATCCTCGTGCCTTGACGCTCAGGACCCTGACTACCTGCTTGTAACGTCCCGGACCCGGATGCCACCCTATGGTGCCCCGAGCCCAGTTGGCCACATGGCCTCAAGCGCATCTCCTTAAACGCCAGAGGCTGCCGACTAGCAGTGAGGGCTTAGGTAAGTCAGTGGGGAGATTATGCCCTCATTACCAGAGTATCACAACGGAAGTCAAACATATAATAAATAGCAGAAGCGAACGGATAAGCAGCCAACTGAAGATAAGGCAAGACAGGAATACATATCAATAACAAGAAGTGTCTCATATACAAAAATGATGTGGATGGTACAAGTATCTAGAAAGCAGCCAAACAGGTACATGGCAATACAGTACAGTACAAGTATCCCAAAAAGAACAAGACCCAAAAGGTATCCCAGCATCGCAAGCCACAACTTGGTCCTATGCTCCTCTGCTCCAAAGCCACAATCAACAACTTGTACTAGGGCGCTTACCCCTATCATCACCTGCAACCATATAATCTGTTTGGGTCCCCAAAGAGGCCCAAACATGGTGTGGGATAAACATCCCAGTAGGCAACCACCCAGGTCTATACAGTTCTAACAGCAATTCTACAAAAGTGCTAGCAAGTGTAAACAACGGGTAAGTGTGTATGCTCATGGCATAAATCTAATGTAGTAAGTAAAACCAAACAGCCCTCAAGGCTACCTGCAAAAGAGAGTCAGCTCCTACCAAGGCAACTATAACAAAGTAAACAAGCAAGTCACACGGTCACGCCGTACATCCATCTGTATCCTGTAACCCACAGTCACGTTGTATAGAGAAGTCAAATGTCCCACGGCCACGCCGTATAGTAAAGTCAAATATCTCACGGTCACGCTGTATAGTAAAGTCAAATATCTCACGGTCACGTCGTATAGTGAAGTGTAGACTGCAAGGGCCGGATCCAAGGTGCCAGCAAACCAAAGCATCCAAGTAATAATTCTAGACCATGGAGGGCCGGATCCAAGGAGCTTGTCCAAGGCATCCCATCGAGTCTCATGGGCATCCCTGGTGTAAACTCGGTTAGGCACTGGTTGGACTCCTAGGAGCATGGCAATAGCAAGTCCTACGCGAGCCCAAGCAAGCCGAATCCACGAGGTAGCAAGGCCCGAGGCATCCCACGAAATCAAGACCCAAGGGGCAGAGTCAACCCAAGGCGTCCACTACCGCGTTCCAGATCCATAAAGAGCAGTCCAAGGCATCTATCAAACCATTCATTCAAACATTCAAACATTCAAATTAAACATTCATTCCATGTGAGTATACTCACTCATGCAAACCATTTATCAAAACAAACATATGGGTCTACCCTCCCATATAAACCATTTAACAAGCCATTAGTCATTTCATACAGGTATACCCACCCATATTACCCATTTAACATGTCAAACTATCAAAATAGACAAGGCATAACATGATATTCATTAAGCAAGGAGGCAGTACATCTCCTAAGCAAGCTATTCAAGCTATCAAGGCATTAACGGGCTTCCTCTAACTAGGCAAGCACAAGAACACACCCCTTGGGTGGTTTAAACAGGTTAAAAACATAAGGCACACCCCTCGGGTGACCTCGAAACGAGCAACGGGTGTCAACGCACCTAAACGAAATCTATGGTCAACCTCACTAAGTCCAACTACAGCTACTAAAAGCAACTCACTCAAAAACGAGACCTCGTCGGGAAGTCCGATGGATGGCGTAAAGGCCGAACGCCCAAAAAACACCAAAGAAAAGCCGAAAGAAAGTATAGACCACCTACCTCGCCTCGGTAGTAGACATCTCGTCCAGTATCGAGTCCTGATTCGTCCTGGCTTGGAAGAAATCTGAAGAACGGACGAAGAACGGGATATTAGGGCATATGAGCCTAAATCCAAATAGCACAGTCGTTGTTCCGAAGAATCAAGAACGATTAAAAAGGAATCGAGTACTTACCAATGCGGATCCGATGAGACAATCGGCGATCGAAACGAAGGCCGGACGGAGAGCCACGGAGGGTTGTTGTGCAATGGAGAAGAAAACCCTATTGGGTTTAAAAAGAAAATCGGTTTTTAATTTAAAATTTTAAAAAAAAAACACAGCAGGGTCGCACGGTTTACCTGCACGGTTTCTCAAACCATACGGAAACCGTGCGCACTTCACTGCCTAGAAGGGGCACTCCACACGGTTACCCCGCACGGTTTGACTAACCGTGCGGTAACCGTGCAAAATCGTTCTGCCAAAAACCTGCAACTTTTCAGACCTCTCGCACGGTTAGACTAACCGTGCGCAAGTTGTACGCAAACCGTGCGTCAGGTCATTTTCAACCCAAAACTTGGTTCCAGGCTTCGAACAAGCCCCGAACACCTCCAAAACACCTGTGATCAAGTTAAGCATTCACATAAGGCCGTAACAAGGCATTTAAACCAAAAAGAAAAGGATCGGTACCTCGCACAAAAACTCGGGTTCTTACACTACTTGTCGACCCGGCATGTCGAGACATTTGTTGCAAGGATCGATGGTACATGCATCATATAAGATTGAGTATTTGATTGTCCTTCTTGAGTCAGCTCTCCATTATTGTTGATATATGTGTGTGTGTGTTCATCTGACCGCGATACTCCTCGATAATTTTCAGGATGTCAACACGACGACAGCCAGCAAAGATACCAACTCTGGTTCATGACGACGACCCGATGAGCGACGAGGCCTCAGTTCAGGGTCCATCTCGGGATCCCCTTCCTCCAGGTGGGCAGGTAGCAGCACCTCCACCTGTTGAGCGGCAGAGCAGGCTGAGGACGTGCGCAGGCTGAGTGCACTCCACGAGTTCCAGCGTCAGAGACCGCTGAGGTTCCGCGGCGAGCCAGATCCCCAGGCAGTAGAGAATTGGCTAGAGTCGGTGGTCCGTATCTTCAGGCTTGTTCGAACCCCGACGAATCAGAAGGTGGCTTTGGCAGCCAGCCTTTTCCACAAAGCGTCTGGGCATTGGTGGAGTCTGGTTACACAGATACACGATGAGTGGACACTCTCATGGGACGACTTCCAGAAGCTATTCCGTGAGGAGTACTACCCCTCCTGCTTACGCTCAGTCCGGATTCAGGAGCTTCTGGAGCTTCAATAGGGAGGGATAACAATGGCTGAGTACGCAGCTAGATTAACAGACCTTACGCGGTATTCTCTCGACATGATCCGAGATGGCTATTTCCAAGTACAAAAGTTTGAGCAGGGACTCCGCAAAGAGATCCGAGTCAGCACAGTGCCCTTGTGCATCCCCACCTATACAGGGGTGCCGGAGCGAGCACCAGTGACAGAGAGCCTTTCTGTCAAAGGGATGCCAGGTAGCTAGAGCTGGCAGTAGGCGCAA
This sequence comes from Viscum album, assembly GCA_963277665.1. NCBI lineage: Eukaryota > Viridiplantae > Streptophyta > Magnoliopsida > Santalales > Viscaceae > Viscum > Viscum album. The sequence continues at coordinate 831,914,534 of OY728151.1, read as the reverse complement.
CAGAATTGAGTCATCTTCAACAGCTGGCAGGTGCCAGAGATCTCGGAACAAGAGACCCTTCCGTGAGCAGGCTCAGGCACATGGTCGTATGGGGCCAAGACAACGCAAAGGACCAGAGCAGCCCAGAGAGGGGCGATGTTTTACTTGTGACAGGCGAGGTCACATGGCACGGGAGTGCCGGACCAGGCGTGCTGAGCAGCCCAGACAGATAACTGATGGACCACCACGGCAGAGACACCATCGTGATCAGGGAACTCCCAGACGAGGACAGGGTAGTCCCTAAGGAGGCAGAGCTGGCAGAGGAGCAGGAGGAGATACAGGTGGAGGACGATGCTATGAGATCCTTCCACCACCACCACCAGACGGCCCACATCAGGCTCAGGGAGCTAGCGGTCGGGGGCACGGACAGCTACTGACTTTGGATGTCTACGATCCCGCAACACATGAGATGATTTGAGGTACGATCTGTGTTTATTCTACTCTTGCCTCAGTATTAGTAGACACAGGTGTCGGCCATTCCTTTATCTCTCGACTCCTGGGGCGAGAGCTAGACCTCCCGGTAGAAACGCGAGCACAGCAGTTTCGTCTTGAGGTTCCTACGAGGAACATTTCATCTGTATCTTTCATCTGCCAGCAGTGCGAGCTATCGCTTGGTGAAGAGAGGTTCATGTGGGACCTCTTGGTCGTCACGATAGAACCCTATAACATCATCTTGGGTATGGATTGGCTTTTCATGGACCAAGCCCAGATTGACTGTCACCGCAGACTAGTCAGATGTCTGCGCACAGATAGGACGAGATTCTCCTTTTCCGACGAGAGAGATCTCATTGGCAGGGCAGGTGGATGTTGCGAGCAGGAGGTTGCACCTATCACCCATCAGTTGGCGAGTGTAAGGCTTAGTGCAGCAGACTCTTCAGGCATCTGGATTCCTTCAGTTGTAGAGGATTATATGGGCGTCTTCCCTAAGGATGTTATGGAACTACCTCTGAGGAGAGAAATGGAGTTTTGCATTGACTTTTAACCAGGGACTGCCACGATATCTTCTGCGGCGTAATGGATGGCACCTACCGAACTCCAGGAGTTACGGTTGCAGTTGGAGGACCTTCGTGAGAAAGGTTTTATCAGACCCAATGTGTCACCCTGGGCAGCTCCAGTGTTCGTGAAAAAGGCGGACGGGAGCTTATGGCTTTGCACGGATTATCGTCGCCTGAACCAAGCCACGATAAAGAACAAGTACCTCTTATCGAGGATTGACAACCTCTTTGATCAGTTGCGAGGTGCGAGATAGTTCTCCAAGATCGATCTCAAGTCCGACTACCACCAGTTGCGGGTTCGTGAAGCTGACATTCCAAAGTTGGCATCCCGATGTCACTACGGACACTACAAGTTCCTAGTGATGCCCTTTGAGTGACAAATGTCTCCGCCGTATTTATGGCTTTGATGAACCAGGTCTTGAAGCGATACTTGGACCAATTTGTTATTGTCTTCATCGACGATATACTCGTCTACTCTACCACAGAGGAGTATGCAGAGCACTTGAGGATGGTTCTTGATTTGCTTCGAGAGCATCAGCTTTATAGAAAGCTCTTGAAATATCAGTTCTGGATACATGAGGTTCACTTTATGGGGCATGTCATTTTTGAACAAGATTTAGCCGTGGATCGAGCAAAGATCGAAGCAGTGCTTGCTTGAAAGCCGCCCAAGAATGTGTCAGAGGTGTGGAGCTTCCTTGGCTTGGCAGGGTACTATAAGAGGTTTGTGGCGGACTTCTCCAGAATACCAGCCCCTTTAACCGCCCTGACACGGAAGGGATAGTCGTTTACCTAGTTTGAGCAGTGTCAGAAGGCCTTTGAGAAGTTGAGGCAGAGGCTGACGAGTGCTCCAGTGTTGAGACTACCAGGGGAAGGTGTTGAGTTCATAGTGTATTGCGATACCTCAGGAGCTGGGCTTGGTTGCGTGTTGATGCAGCAGCAGACATTTATCTCATACGGGTCTAGGCAGTTGAGACCCCACGAGCAGAACTATGCGACTCACCACCTAGAGTTAGCAGCTGTAGTCTTCGCCCTGAGAATGTTGAGACACTACCTATTGGGAAAGCGTTTTGTGGTTTACTTAGACCACCAGAGTCTCAGGTACGTCTTCACTCAGAAAGACCTGAACCTGAGACAGCGACGCTGGTTGGAGTTCCTGCAGCACTATGACTTCGAGATCATCTATACTCTGGGGAAGAGCAACGTTGTAGCAGATGCCCTTAGCATTAAGCCCCAAACTCGCTTAGTGCAGGAAGCTTCGAAGCAATTAACTTCCCTGCGGCTGACCCCGGTGGAGCGAGAGTGTACGGCTTTTCTTCAGTTGATTGTGTTGACTCATTCGCTCCTCGAGCATGTGAGAGAGTCTCAGTTGGGAGACCTCGACTGCAAGGTCTTACGTGATCAGATATCTACAAGCTACGCACCAGATTGATATTCTGAAAGAGGGAATCACGTCATCTTGTTCCAGGAGCAAATAGTGGTTCCAGGTACGATGCGGGAGGAGGTGATACGGGAATTTCACACTTCTCCCTTGGTTGTACATCCCAGTGTGGGGAAGATGTACAGAGGTCTTCAGCGATAGTTTTGGTGGTTCGACATGAGACGAAGCGTAGCTGAGTTCGTCTCACGGTGCTTCACCTGTCAGCAGGTGAAAGCTGAACACCAAGTTACGGCAAGTTTGTTACGCCCACTTGAGGTCCCGAAGTGGAAGTGGGACGGCGTATCCATGGACTTCGTCACAGGGCTTCCGCGCACAGCGAAGGGTCACGACGCCATCTGGGTGATAGTTGACCGACTCACGAAGTCAGCGCACTTCTTTGCCATCAGGGAGCAGAGTTTGATGGAGAGTTTGGGACAGTTGTATGTATGGGAGATTGTCCGCCTTCACGAGGTACCCTCGACAATTGTCTCTGATCATGGCGCACGGTTGACGTCACGATTGTGGAGAGGTCTGCAGAAGGCATTTGGGTCCCAAATGCAGATGAGTACAGCCTTTCACCCCAAACCGATTGGCAAACCGAGCGCACTATCCAGGTGCTGGAGGATATGTTGAGAGCTTGCATGTTAGACTTCGGCCAGAGTTGGGAGGATCACCTGCCCTCGGTAGAGTTTACGTACAACAATAGCTACCACTCTACCATCGACATGACACCTTTTGAGACCTTATACGGGAGACCCTACAGGTCACCCACACGCTGGATAAATATTGATGAGTAATTTATTGTGGGCCCAGAGTTGGTGCAAGCGACAACGGAGAAGGTGCGGGTCATCCGTGAGCGGATGAGGACGGCCAAGAACAGACAAAAATCCTACGCAGATCGGCGTCGTCGACCCAGGGTGACCATGTTTTCCTGACTCTCCCCACGACAAGAAATGCGGAGGTTCGACCGAGGAGGCAAGTTATCCCCGAGGTTCATCGAGTCGTTCAAGATCGTGCAGAGGGTTTACGAGGTTGTCTATCGCCTCGCCCTACCCCCACAGCTAGAGCGGGTGCAAGACGTCTTCGGTACCCCTTTGCCTCTGCCCATGCGTACGTCTTGGGGTTTTCGGGTCAATGGCACCACTGCTCGCACTCGAGATCATCTCTTCGCCTTCAGGCAATAGTGGACGATCGAACTAGTAGCTGCTGTCAACGATCGAAATGATATCCGAGCAAAACCAGTACTAGTAGTACCATATCTGTCATAAGCAAGTCGTGTTCCTTGGCGGGTGCTTGCCTTGTTCTTGGCCGTACAGCATTGCCGATATATAGTCGTAGTTGTTGGGATGGTCACTTGGTTGGTCGTGACTATGACCTGGGTGGATGCTGGTTGAATGCAATCCACACTTTCACCCCAAGCATGCCGTATCGAGTCGCTACACCAACAGCAGCATAATCGACATTGGACTCGAGCAACCCTCTTGTTTGTTTTCCCACCGTGAGGACTTCATTTTGAGCTATGGCTTCCCCGTGAAATCGACCAGCACACCAGAGACAGAGCCACTTGATCCTCTTCGGTGCATTCCTGCTCAAGAGAGAACGAGAGATGCTAGTAGTGATAAAACGAATGGGTCGGTTTTGCTGTCGCAGGAGAAGGGAGACGTCTTGAGCGATGAATGTTGCACTTTGATACGCCGATTGGAGCTTAACCGAGTCCAGTAGTGAAATAGTAGATAGGGTTCCAGACACCAAGAGCCTCGTATTCCAGTAGTGCCAAAACGAGTTCCAGTAGTGTAATCGTACCTTCAGGATGCTCGATAGCTGCTCGATTCCCGTCGCCAATCGTTCCATCAAACCAACTCGGCCAATGCATTGAACTAGCCATTCCTGAACCGTCTCCTTTGCCATGAGGTTCGCTACCGTTTCCGTGTATACCAAACCCCGTGCTGCAGTGATGGGATCATCAAGGAGTGTTGCTCGAGTGACGGCTTGAGCTCCGAAGAAAGCATATGGGCTTTTTGTTCCCACTCGCTTGGAGTTGATTTGGCGGTTCTTCCACCCCCGGAGTAGTACCGCCCATTCAACCGATAGCGTGCGTTCCACTCCAATATCGATTTGATCACGTATGCGCTTTGAGATGCCCCTCTCTGCTTTCCAGTGCAATGGCCATTTCCAACACTGCAGCTAGGCCAGGTTCAAGGTGTGGTACCATCATAGCAGCTGGGGCGACATGAAACAAGTGGTTGATCTTATTCAATACGTACTTGAGGACCGAAGAACTGATTGACTCGAGCACTGCTGGGTTCCTCTGGGGGTAGGCTGCCCGATCACTGTCTGGTCTGTTCAACTGGATACCTGGGAGACGGAGTTGGACGATGGAAAACGATACATTCCGCTGCGTTTGAACCAACCCAATCGTAGTAGCGTTGACTTCTGACATCCTCCCTATCGGCTCGAGTTGTGCCATTGCTATCCCCCAACGTGTCTCGTTTGAACTCCATCTATGCCCCCAAACCGAAAGCCATTTCAACCGAAGGGTCGGTATAATATAGGTAGTAGTGTTGGCTCCCGAAGCGCTACCGTGTTTGATAGAACCATCATAGGAACGACGATATTGCCTTTCAACTGCAAAAGGTGGAGCGAATCGTAGCGGTTTCCGAGGCAAAAGCAAATGAAGCAAGGTTCTTTTGGGACATTGGAGTGGCATCGATCTAACTATACGAGAGCCAAAACAGGTCCGTATCGAACCCACATAGGATATCCAATTCACATCTTGAAACACGGCATGCCCATAATAATAAGAGATGCATTCGAAAACCTTGGTCATTCTTTTGACCCCTTCTCCCCGTGGCCAGGTATTCTTCCTATATAGTTATAGGAAGAGTACCTGTCGATAGCTGGTTGTTGCCCATGAACCGTCTTGCTGCTTCTTTGCCGTGCGGGAATGAATCGATTCACAAGGCGATCCGACCCAATTCAGCTGCCCCCGCCTATAAAACCCCCCATGACATTCCAAAGCGTCACCACTCACGACTCACACTATTAGAAGAGTACTGAATATCGAGCTATTCAACTACACCATATCAGAATGTATATATAGTCATCGAGAATCAGAAACAGTAAAGTCTCCGGGGCTCAATCGCTAACGGGAGGGGGTCACACATGAAAGGGCGAATATGACCCTATCTAAATCCTAAATCTAAGTAGTATATAGATGAATCAGTCAACCACCATCCATTCAAGAACCATTGGGCAGTCTAGTTCGATCGAGTACCACAGTTCACAAGCCAGAGTACGCAGCAGGATACCCCACCCCCCTTTCTATATAGTCTATAGGGGTATCGCCCTGGATCGTAAACCCCCCTTCCTAGTATCATGAATGCCAGACTCGTCACACCAACCCCATTCCACAATGCCTGATTGGGTTTTCGGGCTCCCGATGATGACCACTATTAGAGTAGAGTACTGACAATGGTGAACCCCCTGCGAAACGACCCCAAATAGACGACGACTTTTTCGAAAGGCATCAGGGGTAGGTGTGTTCCCGGTCCCCCTTGGCTTATTGGATCTATCGATTGGCTTATTGGAGTAGAGTAAGGACTCGCCTTCCCACTGGCCTTTCTTGCACCCCATTCACCGTCAGGGTACCCGGGTGCACATGGCTGGAGTAGTGGTCGGGCATGACTGGATTTGGGTATGAGTTGCTTTCCTGACCTGGTTGAGCTGACGTTCCGTATTGGCAGGTACTGGGTTCCCGCTTTCCGCTTCCGTTCTCCGATAGATAGAATGGACGGTCCCGCGTTCACTCCATGCTATCCTCTTTTCTAGTTGAGCGTAGGCATCGGCATTGGCTTCCTCGCTACTCTCGTTCTAGTGATGGTGTGCTCGTGGGTTCGCTAGGCAACTGTGCTTCCAGTGGGCAGGTTGGGTGAAACGTCAGTACTCTACTCTAATAGTCCTCCCTTCCGGCATAGCAAGGCAAAGGTATAATATAGGTAGTAGAGCATTCCCGCCCCAATGGCGCCACGAGCCATACCTGGCCGAAGGCGTGGTGGTGTCGACTCATAGTCTACTACCTATATTATACCGAGAACCGTACCGTTGCCCCATTAAGCTGGAAAGCCGGGGGGGATCAACGGATCGCTCAGCCCGGTGTACGCAACTAGCAGATCGATTGCAGCATTGGCCCTCAGGCAATATATATCAGTACCAGGAGCTACTTCACCCGGTTTCGTAGCCCCGTTTCCTATTCAATCGTCACCCCCTTCCAAATTTCAACAAAAACTCCAATATAGCCTGGTACTTAATATATTAAGGTGCCATCTCTGCTATACAAAAACATATTCTCCATACCCAAATCTCAAAATTCTAAACCCTAAACCTTAAAAAATAAACCCTACCCCTGAAACCATAAACCAAAACCACAAAACCGAACAAAAAAATCTAAAATCCTTGATGCCCCTCAGTACTCTACTCCAATATAGCTTGGTACTTAATATATTAGAGTAGAGTATTGACGTTTCACCCAACCTGCCCACTGGAAGCACAGTTGCCTAGTGAACCCACGAGCACACCATCACTAGAACGAGAGTAGCAGGGAAGCCAATGTCGATGCCTACGCTCAACTAGAAAAGGGGATAGCATGGAGTGAAAGCGGGACCGTCTATTCTATCTATTCGGAGAACGGAAGCGGAAAGCGGGAACCCAGTACCTGCCAATGCGGAACGTCGGCTCAACCAGGTCAGGAAAGCAGCTCATACCCAAATCCAGTCATGCCCGACCACTACTCCATCCATGTGCACTCGGGTACCCTGACGGTGAATGGGGTGCAAGAAAGGTCAGTGGGAAGGCGAGTCCTTACTCTACTCCAATAAGCCCATCGATAGATCCAATAAGCCAAGGGGGACCGGGAACACACCTACCCCTGATGCCTTTCGAAAAAGTCGTCGTCTATTTGGGGTCGTTTCGCAGGGGGCTCACCATTGTCAGTACTCTACTCTAATAGTGGTCATCATCGGGAGCCCGAAAACCCAATCAGGCATTGTGGAATGGGGTTGGTGTGACGAGTCTGGCATTCATGATACTAGGAAGGGGGGTTTACGATCTAGGGCGATACCCCTATAGACTATATAGAAAGGGGGGTGGGGTATCCTGCTGCGTACTCTGGCTTGTGAACTGCGGTACTCGATCGAACTAGACTGCCCAATAATTCTTGAGTGGATGGTGGTTGATTGATTCATCTATATACTACTTAGATTTAGGATTTAGATAGGGTCATATTCGCCCTTTCATGTGTGACCCCCTCCCCTTAGCGATTGAGCCCCGGAGACTTTAATGTTTCTGATTCTCGATGACTATATATACATTCTGATATGGTGTAGTTGAATAGCTCGACATTCAGTACTCTTCTAATAGTGTGAGTCGTGAGTGGTGACGCTTTGGAATGTCATGGGGGGTTTTATAGGCGGGGGCAGCTGAATTGGGTCGGATCGCCTTGTGAATCGATTCATTCCCGCACGGCAAAGAAGCAGCAAGACGGTTCATGGGCAACGACCAGCTATCGACAGGTACTCTTCTTATAACTATATAGGAAGAATACCTGGCCACGGGGAGAAGGGGTCAAAAGAATGGCCAAGGTTTTCGAATGCATCTCTTATTATTATGGGCATGCCGTGTTTCAAGATGTGAATTGGATATCCTATGTGGGTTCGATACGGACCTGTTTTGGCTCTCGTCTAGTTAGATCGATGCCACTCCAATGTCCCAAAAGAACCTTGCTTCATTTGCTTTTGCCCCGGAAACCGCCACGACTCGCTCCACCTTTTGCAGTTGAAAGGCAATATCGTTGTTCCTATGATAGTTCTATCAAACACGGTAGCGCTTCGGGAGCCAACACTACTACCTATATTATACCGACCCTTCGGTTGAAATGGCCTTCGGTCTGGGGGCATAGATAGAGTTCAAACGAGACACGGTGGGGGATAGCAATGGCACAACTCGAGCCGATGGGGAGGATGTCAGAAGTCAACGCTACTACGATTGGGTTGGTTCAAACGCAGCGGAACGTATCGTTTTCCATCGTCCAAATCCGTCTCCCAGGTATCCAGTTGAACAGACCAGACAATGATCGGGCAGCCTACCCCCAGAGGAACCCAGCAGTGCTCGAGTCAATCAGTTCTTCGGTCCTCAAGTACGTATTGAATAAGATCAACCACTTGTTTCATGTCGCCCCAGCTACTATGATGGTACCGCACCTTGAACCTGGCCTAACTGCAGTGTTGGAAATGGCCATTGCACTGGAAAGCAGAGAGGGCATCTCAAAGCGCATACGGGATCGAATCGATATTGGAGTGGAACGCATGCTATCGGTTGAATGGGCGGTACTACTCCGGGGGTGGAAGAACCGCCAAATCAACTCCAAGCGAGTGGGAACAAAAAGCCCATATGCTTTCTTCGGAGCTCAAGCCGTCACTCGAGCAGCACTCCTTGATGATCTCATCACTGCAGCACGGGGTTCGGTATACACGGAAACGGTAGCGAACCTCATGGCAAAGGAGACGGTTCGGGAATGGCTAGTTCAATGCATTGGCCGAGTTGGTTTGATGGAACGATTGACGACGGGAATCGAGCAGCTATCGAGCATCCTGAAGGTACGATTGCACTACTGGAACTCGTTTTGGCACTACTGGAATACGAGGCTCTTGGTGTCTGGAACCCTATCTACTATTTCACTACTGGACTCGGTCAAGCTCCAATCGGCGTATCAAAGTGCAGCATTCATCGCTCAAGACGTCTCCCTTCTCCCGCGAAGGCAAAACCGACCCATTCGTTTTATCACTACTAGCATCTCTCGTTCTCTCTTGAGCAGGAATGCACCGAAGAGGATCAAGTGGCTCCGTCTCTGGTGTGCTGGTCGATTTCACGGGGAAGCCATAGCTCGAAATGAAGTCCTCACGGTGGGAAAACAAACAAGAGGGTTGCTTGAGTCCAATGTCGATTATGCTGCTGTTGGTGTAGCGACTCGATACGGCATGCTTGGGGTAAAAGTGTGGATTGCATTCAACCAGCATCCACCTAGGTCATAGTCACGGCCAACCAAGTGACCATCCCAACAACTACGACTATATATCGGCAATGCTATACGGCCAAGAACAAGGCAAGCACCCGCCAAGGAACACGACTTGCTTATGGCAGATATGGTACTACTAGTACTGGTTTTGCTCGGATATCATTTCGATCGTTGGCAGCAGCTACTAGTTCGATCGTCCACTATTGCCCGAAGGCGAAGAGATGGTCTCGAGTGCTAGCAGTGGTGCCATTGACCCGGAAACCCCAAGACGTACGCATGGGCAGAGGCAAAGGGGTACCGAAGGGAGCGATGGCTATTGTCTCCCCAGGACAATCGATCGGCGCCGTCGACCCAGGGTGACCATGTTTTCCTGAGTCTCCCCACGACAAGAAATGTGAAGGTTCGACCGAGGAGGCAAGTTATCCCCGAGGTTCATCGAGTCGTTCAAGATCGTGCAGAGGGTTTATGAGGTTGTCTATCGCCTCGCCCTACCCCCACAGCTAGAGCGGGTGCAAGACGTCTTCCACGTGTCGCAGCTGAAAAAATACACGCATGATCTCACGCTCGTTATTGACTGGAGCGAGCTGGACATCGAGGATGGAGCCACATTTGCAAGTACCCGGTGGCGATCGAGGACCGACAGGAGTGGACCTTGCATGGACGGACCATCCCTTTGGTTAGCGTGTTGTGGCAGCACGGAAACGTGCAGGAGAGTTTCCAGAAACGAGAGTCAGATGCGGGCTCAGTATCCCGAGTTGTTTTCTTAGTTTGATTTTTGGGAACAAAAAGATTGAAGGAGAGAATGATTTAGAGGCTCGACTTTTTCCTTGTAAAACTTTGAAATATTTCTAAATATATTTTCAGAGTTAACCGCTGAGACGGCGTGTGATTCCGAGTCTCGATGTGCCTGGAATTAATTTTATAAAAATATTAAATATATTTTATATTGCGTACGCGGTTAATTAAAGAAAACGAGATGACTCTCAAAGGGTTGATCGGATCGGAAATCTGAGACCACGGTTGGGTCTGGAACGCGGTGTTTACCCTAAGTGTGACATAAAATGAGTCGACGCGGGATGTTCGGACCCCTCGCTCGTTGGCGGTGGGTTTAAGTGGATGGATTAATTATTTAATTAATTAATTAATCAATTTTTAACCTAAACTAAAATGGTTATAAAAGTATCGTCATAGCGAACAATTCCAGGGTTAGCTCATAATTTATGGAAACTGTCGGCGAGAGCTCCTCCCTTCTCCCTTTGTCAAGCGACGACGAACCTCTAAATCAAGGCGAATTGAAGCACGACGAACGCAGCGGCTCCTCCCAAAATCGTTGGCGAACGCGTTGTTCACCAACGATCGATCCAAACAGAGGTAGGACTCGTCTTTTGGTGTTTTTCGCCCTTCAGATTAAATGATTGAGCAGATCCAACCTTTTTCTTGGACCTGCGCTAATTATAACCTTTGCATGTGCCCGAGTATTGAAAATTAATTATTTTCCTAATTGTTCATCTAACCCCTGCGCCCCGTTCTTGATCGTCGCCGACCAAGAACGTTTGGTCGGTGATGTTTAAACCCTTGTTTTGGTGCTTTTCTTTCATAATTCTTTGCGTTCTTCACCGTTGGAAACTTCGTGGTTCCGAGTTCAACAATTCTCGGGCGACCCAAGCTCGATCGAGCACCCGAATACGCGGCGGATCGACGAAACGTCAACGGTTTTGCAAGTGAAGCACAAATCTGGACTCGCCACGGTAAGGATGATAGATCCATTGATTGGAGATCAAGAAAACGATGGAGGAACAAACAGCGGTGTGCGGAACGCACGGCCAAACCCTTCCTGACGAGCGAAGCCGATTCGCAGCGAGCAACAGCCGAGATCCGGAATCCACAGCCAGAAACGGGAGTTTCGGACCGATTCCAGGCGTTATCTAAGGCGACATGGACAGATTAAGACACTGGAGTTCAGATCGAGAGTTTCCGGAAAAATCACGACTACACGTCGGGTATAATGAAGAACACACGGCGTGTAACCCTTTCCAACGGTTGCGCTAAGGTTTTGGAAACCCATAAGGATGGCACGGCGTGTACTCCCCTTGACACGTCGTATACCGCCTTTCTGTGTGAGTGAGTCGTGTGACGGATCACATGGCCAGGTACACGCCATTTGCCGAATACACGGACACGGCTTGACCACACGAGCGGCATCCCGTGTGAAGCCACACGTCATGTACCAAAGTACACGAACATGAGGTCCAAGTACACGAACACGGCCACAGGACATGACCACAGTCCCGGTTAGTCAGGACACGGCGTGTAGTCCACCTACACGGCGTGTTCTGCTACATGAGGTGGAGCCGTGTGTCGACCAGGCCGTGGAGCGGGACCACACGCCGTGTGGGTCCCCTCACGCATCGTGTTCCCCTTGAGCTCTTCTGAACAATATTCAAACATCCGTATCTCCTTTATTTGAACTCGGATTTTGACCCACAAGTAGTATATTCTGAGTGTTTTTGCGCGTAGAACGCGGTGGTGCTCTCGAAAGCGGCTTCCGATATATGATGTGAAATGTTTCTGGTTTGGCACACATTGAGGCGCCACCCGATGACGGCAACAATCATACAGAATCACCAAAACATCCCCGAGTTACCCTCCAGTAGGACTGGGCAGTGGAGTTCATCGACGTTCCGGGCTTACCCTCCAGCAGGGCTGAACAGTGGCGTACCCGATGACATCTTTCAGGCGTAACCCTCCAACAAGGTTGGGCAGTGGAGTTCTCTGACGACTCACCGGGCTTACCCTCCAGTAGGACTGGGCAGTGGCGTTCCCCGATGACTTTCCCGAGCGTAACCCTCCAGTCGGGCTGGGCAGTGAAGTTACTCGATGACTATCAAAGTAGGACCCTCCTGTCGTACCAGGGCATGGGATCCTCACCTAGAATTTATAGCCTCTCGATAGTGCAGCACAATGATGAGACGTGGTTTGACGTAGCTTTGGACCCCCGAGGAAGAGGGACGTTTTCCCCACCGAGACGCATTCTTGTGACGCGACCTAAAACCGTAAGGGCGAGTCAGTGCTGGCGAAAGCGGATAGTATCAAGGTGTGGTGATTGAGTCCCTTAGACTTGTGTGTTCGGGGCAGACGCGTGAGATGCTGGGCATCATTGATGGATTTTTTTGGAACTGTTGGCTACTCTTTTTCTTGGGCTGAGCTGTGAGATGGAGATCTCCTTACTCTCTCGTTTAGGCTTCTTTGACAGGTCGATCGTGACTTCAGATGTGCATAGGGATACGGGGTGCTTGGACCGCGTACGGTGGTCGTAGCTTAGGATCCAGGAGTTGGGCTCTCTCCGCTATTTTACTTTTCCAGTTTTCTGTCAAGTTGGGACACATTTCTAGTTGGGCGTGTATTTTGCCCCTTTTCTTTTCAGTTTGTACTACCGTACTTCGTACTGTTTAGAGATTCATGCATGTTTGGTTTATTTATAGCAGTGTTGCATCTTTTATTTCTTTCTCTCAGCACTTTTGCAATGAGTTGGTTGTGTGTGTGCGTAAAGGTATTTAGGCAAAGGTCTCCCCAAATTTAGTTGTGCCTTCGACGCTTGTCGCCACCCCCTGGCCTATGGAGGCGGGCTTAGGGTAGTTACGGCTCGAGCCCCGGCTTGGGTCGGGCCGTGACAGATTGGTATCAAAAGCAAGTTCATTTCATGTGACGTTATTCGGATGTTTTCCCTTAAGAGGATTGGTTGGGTTTATGGCAACAGTGTCAAGTGTCTCGAGTGCGACTCTCAGGTCAAGGAGTCCAATGATGGTACGGGTGGCCAACGTATCCATTCACTAAGACCCTAACTACGATCTGTGTTTATTCTACTCTGGCCTCAGTATTAGTAGATACAGGTGTCTGTCATTCCTTTATCTCTCGGCTCCTAGTACGAGAGCTAGAGCTCCCAATAGAGACGTTAGCACAACAGCTTCATCTTGAGATTCCCACAGGGAACGCTTCTTTTGTATCTTTCACCTGTCGGCAGTGCGAGCTATCGCTTAGTGGAGAGAAGTTCACGTGGGACCCCTTGGTCGTCACAATATAACCCTATTACGTCATCTTGGGTGTGGATTGGATTTCCATGGTCCAAGCCCAGATTGATTGTCACCGCAGACTAGTCATATGTTTGCGCACTGATGGGATGAGATTCTCCTCTTCCGGCAAGAGAGATCTCATGTCAGGGCAGGTGGATACTGCGAGCAAGAGGTTGCAACCTATCACCCATCAGTTGACGAGTGTAAGTCATGGTGCAGCAGGCATCTGGGTTCCTTAGTTGTAAAGGATTATATGGACGTTTTCTCCGAAGACGTTCTGGGACTACCTCTGAGCCGAAAAATAGAATTTTGCATTGACTTGCAACCAGAGATTGCCCCGATATCTTCTGCAACGTATCGGATGGCACCTACCGAACTCCGGGAGTTACGGTTGCATTTGGAGGACCATCGTGAGAAAGGTTTTATCAGACCCAATGTGTCCCCCTGGGCAGCTCCAGTGTTCATGAAAAAGGCGGAAAGAAGCTTACGGCTTTGCGTGGATTGTCGTCGCCTAAACCAGGCCACAATAAAGAACAAGTACCTCTTATCGAGGATTGACGACCTCTTTGATCAGTTGCAAGGTGCGAGATGGTTCTCCAAGATCGATCTCAGGTCCAACTACCACCAGTTGCGGGTTCGTGAGGCTGACATTCCAAAGTTGGCATCCCGATGTCACTATGGACACTACGAGTTCCTAGTGATGCCCTTTGAGTGACAAATGTCCCAAACCAGGTCTTCAAGCGATACTTGGATCAGTTTGTTGTTGTCTTCATCGACGACATACTCGTCTACTCTGCAACAGAGGAGCATGCAAAGCACTTGAGGAAGGTTCTTGATTTGCTTCGAGAGCACCAGCTTTACGGAAAGCTCTCGAAATGTCAGTTGTGGATACATGAGGTTCACTTTCTGGAGCATGTCATTTCTAAACAAGGTTTAGTCGTGGATCTAGCGAAGATTGAAATAGTGCTTGTTTGGGTAATACAGGAGGTTCGTGACGGACTTCTCCAGAATCCCAGCCCCTTTGACCACCCTGACGCGGAAGGGACAGTCGTTTACCTGGTCTGAGCAGTGTCAGAGGGCCTTTAAGGAGATAAGGCAGAGGCTGACGAGTGCTCCAATGTTGAGACTACCAAGGGAAGGCGTTGAGTTCGTAGTGTATTGCGATACCTCAGGAGCTGAGCTTGGTTGCGTGTTGATGCAGCAGCAGGCAGTTATCGCATACTGGTCGAGGCAGTTGAAACCCAACGAGCAGAACTATGCAACTCACGACCTGGATTTAGCAGCGGTAATGAACGCTATGAGGATGTGAAGACACTACCTTCTAGGAGAGCGTTTTGTGGTTTACTCAAACCACCAGAGTCTCAGATACGTTTTCACTCAGAGAGACCTGAACCTAAGACAGCGACGCTGGTTGGAGGTCCTGCAGCACTACAACTTCGAGATAGTCTATACTCCAGGAAAAGACAACGTTGTAGCAGATGCCCTTAGCAGGAAGTCCCAAACTCACTTAGTGTGGGAAGCTACGGAACAGTTAATTTTCCTGCAGCTTACCCTGGTGGAGCAGGAGGGTACGGCTTTTCTTCAATCGATGGTGTTGACTCCTTTGCTCCTCGAGCGTGTGAGAGAGTCTCAACTGGAAGACCTCGACTGCGAGGTCTTACGTGATCAGATATCCACAGGCAACGCACCAGATGGATATTCTGAAGAAGGGAATCACATCATCTTGTTCTAGGGGCAAACAGTGGTTCCAGCTACGATGCGGGAGGAAGTGATGCGGGAATTTCACACACTTCTCCTCTAGTTGTACATCCCGGTGTGGGGAAGATGTACAGAGGTCTTCAGCAACAGTTTTGGTGGTCCAACATGAGACGAAGCGTAGCTGAGTTCGTCTCACGGTGCCTCACCTGTCAGCAGGTAAAAGCTGAGCACCAAGTTCCGGCAGGTTTGTTACAGCCCCTTCAGATCCCGGAGTGGAAATGGGACGGCGTATCCATGGACTTCGTCACAAGGCTTCCACGCACAGCGAAGGGTCACGACGTCATCTGGGTGATAGTTGACTGACTCATGAAGTCGACGCACTTCTTTGCCATCAGGGAGCAGAGTTCGATGGAGAGTTTGAGGCAGTTGTACGTACGGGAGGTCGTCCGCCTTCACGGGGTACCCTCGATGATTGTCTTTGATCGTGACGCGCGCTTTAGGTCGCGATTGTGGAGAGGCCTGCAGAAGGCATTCAGGACCCAGATGCGGATGAGTAGAGCATTTCACCCCAGACCGATGGGCATACCGAGCGCACTATAGCATCCCGCCATTTTATAACATAAACTTTCATTACATTACACAAAACTGAAGATCTTTAAGGTCTAGTGTCTTGGAAACCAGGAACATAATACATGAAAACAACATAAAACATTCTTCTTAAACATTTGAAAGGCTTCTCATTAAGTTCATCCTAGGTTCATTACAGCATCTCATAACCTGGGGACATACATCAAAAGAAAGGGTGAGCAGAAGGCCCAGTAAGGGAAACAAGAGAAACATTTTACATGTGAACTTGATATACTTCAATAAGGACATGAAAAGAACTTTAAGGCATGAGAAAGAAATCATGAGGCATTTCATAATAAAAATAACATTTTCCATAACTTGAAGATGTGGCTACATCATTTAACATAGACAATCATGAACATATCACCAAGGTCCATCCCCAAGGTGTCATTTGAAAATTACCAAGGTTATTCACCAAGATATCGTGAAAATTGTAATCTCTAGTGGTTACATCATTACCCAATGCATTGGAGTGCTATCAGGGCGCACCCCTAAATTTGCCTTTGTTATCATGTGAGCCACATATATCATCATCAAACATTTCATAAATAACTCATATAGCATAAAATAAATGGGTTTCATTTCATAATCATAACGTTTTAAAAACTGCTTTAAAGACATGATCTTTACGTCACTTTAAAACCCACAAAAAAGGAAGGTGGGTCTCATGTATGTAAATCCCAGAATTTAAAATAGAACATTTTGGTATTTATGTGAATACCCCTTTAGAAGAAAGAGCGTTGAGTAATCACTTAATAATATAAAAGAACTTTAGAAAAAGGGAGAGACATTTTGAGACGGAAATTCTGCAGCATAACGGCTATGTTACGAGATTTTAGAAGACATTGAAAAGAGAGGGGACATGGGTCACCCACTCATAAATGATCCATAAAACAGTAAGGGGACAGAATAAGAAGGATATATGGACATGGTAATGAAATTTGAAGGACATACCATTTGAAATGAAAAACATGGAAGGAAGACAAAAATTAGATTTCTCTTATGAAAATTCGGCAGCCTAACGGCGTCACTTAAACTTCAATAAAAAAGAATTGACAAGATCAAATAGGGTCTCTCATCATATGATCATAAGAGATCAGTATGATAGATATAGAGATCATACCCCAACATAATAAAAAGGAACTTGAAAGACTTGACATGAAAATCGAACTTGAAAAATGAGAAGGGTGAAAGAATCCTTTAAAAATTCGGCAGCCTAACGGCGTCACTTAAACATTCATAAAACGAAATGATGAGAGTAAGAGGGGATCTCTCATCATATAAACATGAAAAGGGCAGTAAGAGGAATATAAAAGAACATCCTCTCACATAAGAACATGGAGCATAAAAGAAATGACATAAAAAGGATTACATGAAAAGAAAGAGAGAGGTCGGATCCCTTACCTTAAAACGTGACTCTTGAAACTCAAAGGTTTGGACCTTGAGGGCTTGGGGGTACCTTGGGAGGACTCCTTGGGAGGTAAGGAGACCAGAACTTCGTTGGGGGAGAGTTGGGAGTGAAAACTAAAGGAGGAAAGGGTGGGTATTTATAGGGAAAGTGAGGGGACAAGGCAATAATGGCCAAGGGACACCTCACTAGTGGTTTTGGCAAAACCATGGGCTTGCCCATGGTATTTTCCCATGGTATTGGTCACTTGGGACACCTCATACCTTATCTTATTATTCATAATTCGACCATATTGAATATATACTTAATACATCATTTAATGATGTCATTAAACACCCATAACTTAAAAACTATATTTTCACTATTCATCAAAAATTAAGTTGATCTTATTAGACTCCAAATTCCTTACTGGACACTTTTGTAGAAGACCATTTTTTGAAAATCATTACACATCATTAGTTATTTAGGGTTTTCATAAATATTTTAAAATATCCTTTTTTCAAAAATTCATCAATAAAATATATCCTAAAATTATCCGGACAAAAGAAAATCCACAAACATCACTAAAGGAAGAAATCTCAATTTATTCACCCGAAAGGATTACACAAGGAAGCTAGGGTCTCGTCACATAGCCCCTTATAACACCGGCATAAGACCTAAGTGTAAGGTGTGCTATGGTGAGAGAATCTGAGGGAGGCTCAGATAACATTGCCCTAGTAGTAATCTCTACTAACTTGAACTTCTCCCGTAGGCGTTTCCGTTCAAGCTTGACATGCTGGAGTTCGGCTTGGGCTTGGTCCAAAGCGAAGCCCACAGATGCTACCTCCTTCCCAAGCTCTGATAAGTGGGCTTCATAAGGGTCGAGTCTACTGGATGAAGTCATCGACTCCTCTTTCTGCATTAACCATTAACATCTTATTAAATCATTAAGAGTAAGTTAATATACTACTCAAAAAGATTGGGTCGTTACATTCTTCCCCCCTTAAGAAATTTCGTCCCCGAAATTTACACTTGAGGCCTAGTCGAAAAGGTGAGGGTACTTTTGCTTCATCGTTTCCTCAGGCTCCCAAGTCGCTTCTTCATACTTATGATTCCTCCACAACACTTTCACAAGGTGGGTAGTCTTGTTTCGTAGGACCTTGTCTCTACGGTCCAAGATCTCCACTGGCTGCTCCTCATAAGAGAGGTCATGTTCCAGTTGTACCACCTCTGGGTTCAGTACATGCGAAGGGTCGGGTATGTACTTCCTCAAGAGAGATACATGGAAGACATCATGAACTTAAGCTAGGTTCGGTGGAAGTGCTAGACGATAGGTCACTGCTCCTATGCGATCAAGGATTTCATAGGGGCCAATGTACCTAGGGCTAAGCTTCCCTTTCTTCCCAAACCGCATGACTCTCTTCCATGGAGAAATTCGAAGGAAGACTTTGTCGCCAACACCAAACTCCAAGTCCCTTCGACGATTGTCAGCATAGCTCTTCTGCCGACTTTGAGCAGCTTTTATGTGTTGTTGGATGGCATGAACCTGTTCCGTCATCTCTTGCACGAGATCAGGCCCAAGAAGCTTCCTCTCACCAGTTTCATCCCAACAAGTAGGAGTTCTACACCGCTTTCCATACAGAGCTTCATAGGGTGTCATCTGAATACTCGAATGGAAGCTGTTGTTGTAGGAGAACTCAACTAATGGGAGGTGTTGATCCCATCCACCTTTAAATTCCATTGAGCATAATCTCAACATGTCTTCGAGTGTCTGAATAGTCCTTTCAGATTGGCCATCAGTTTGAGGATGATAGGTCGTACTAAAATTCAATTCAGTATTCAGAGCATGTTGAAGACTTCTCCAGAATTTTGATGTGAATCTTGGGTCACGATCAGATACGATGGATAGTGGTACCCCATGTAGCCTTACCACTTCCTTCACGTATATCTTGGCAAGCTGATCCAGAGAGAAATCTTCCCGAATAGAGATAAAATGGGTTGTCTTGGTGAGACGGTCCACAATAACCCATATCGCATTGTTTCCTTTGGATGTTTTCGGGAGACCAGTTACAAAGTCCATAGTGATATTATCCCACTTCCATACTGGTATGGGTGGCGGTTGTAATACCCCCTTAGGAAGTTGTCGTTCTGCCTTTACTTGCTGACACACCAGGCACCTTGTAGTGTAATCAGCAATCTCCATCTTCATGTTATCCCACCAATAATGATCACGAAGGTCTCTATACATCTTAGTGCTTCCCGGATGTATAGAGAAAGTAGAGCTATGAGCTTCATCCATCAGTTCTTTCTTTATCTCCGTAATAGATGGAACACATAGTCTTGTACGAAATTTCAATACACCTTCTTGATCAATATTGAAATCAGGGAACTTCCCATCCTTTACAGCCTCAAACTTCTCCTGCAGCAAAGGATCTTCTTTTTGAGCCTTCTTGATCTTCTCTAGTAATGAAGGTTGAGAAATCATTTGGGATAGGGTTGATGATGTCCCTTTCCTTATAATTCTCATGTCCAGTTTTACTAGATCTTTAATCAAGGGATCTCCTAGGATCATCATTGTTGCCAGAACAACAGGATCTTTCCTACTTAACGCATCTGCGACTTTATTTTCTCTTCCAGGGTGATAATGTATTGAACAATCATAGTCTTTAATAAGCTCCAACCATCTCCTTTGTCTCATGTTCAATTCTTTCTGTGTGAAAATATACTTTAGACTTTGGTGGTCAGTGTATATATCACATTTCTCCCCATAAAGATAGTGTCTCCATATCTTTAGAGCAAAAACAACTGCCGCCAGCTCTAGATCATGCGTAGGATAATTCTGATCATGAATCTTCAACTGTCGAGATGCATAAGCAATTACCTTGTCATTTTGCATGAGGACGCACCCAAGCCCTTTCAGAGATGCATCGCTAAAAATAACGAATCCTTCTCCGATAGAGGGTAGTGTTAACACAGGTGCAGTAACCAATCTCTTCTTCAGCTCTTGGAAACTTTCCTCGCATTCCTTTGTCCAGATGAACTTAACCCCTTTTCGAGTCAACTTGGTTAGTGGATTAGAAAGTCGTGAAAAGTTTTTCACAAACCTCCTATAATATCCCGCTAAACCAAGGAAACTACGAATCTCAGTTACTGTTGTGGGTTGAGGCCACTCCTCCACAATCATTGTCTTTGCAGGGTCAACAGAGATTCTTTCATTGGTTACGATGTGCCCCAAGAAAGCCACTTGTTGTAACCAAAACTCACACTTGCTGAACTTCCCAAAGAGCCTCTCCTTCCGTAGAGTTTTCAAAATAACCCTCAGATGATCTTCATGCTCCTCACGACTTTTTGAATATATCAAAATATCATCAATAAAAACTACCACAAAGTTATCAAGGTAGTCCTTAAAGACTCTATTCATCAAATCCATGAAAATAGCAGGAGCATTAGTCAAGCCGAAAGGCATAACAGTAAACTCATAATGCCCATATCTTGATCGGAAGGCAGTCTTTGGAATATCTTCCTTCTTCACCCTCAGTTGATGATAACCAGATCGAAGGTCAATCTTAGAGAAGAATTGAGCCCCACGAAGTTGGTCAAATAAATCATCAATTCTTGGAAGAGGGTATCTGTTCTTCACTGTGATCCCGTTCAGTTCTCTATAATCAATGCATAGCCGCATTGATTCATCCTTCTTCTTCACAAAGAGAACTGGTGCCCCCCAAGGAGACACACTCGGTCGGATAAACCCCTTCTCCAACAAGTCTTGGAGTTGTTTCTTTAACTCTTCTAGCTCCACATTTGTCATTCTATACGGAGTCTTTGATATCGGTTGAGACCCAGGTACGAGTTCAATGGAGAACTCTACCTCTCTTTCTGGGGGAGGTCCAGGTAACTCCTCAGGAAATACATCCATGTATTCCTGAACAATCGGAACATCTTCTATTTGTATGCTCCCTTTCCCTTCTTCATCATCACCGATTAACTCCATAAAGAAAGCTATGGGAGGTGCTTCTAGATAGGGATCAGTTCGGGATATCTCTCCTTGGAAGATAACTGTAGGTCGTTTATTCAAGACTACTGAGATTTCCTTACTTCTGCATTTGATCTTAGCATTATACTTTGAGAGCCAGTCCATCCCTAGTATAACGTCGAATTCCAACATGGGAATGACTACTAGATTTGCGATAAGATTGTGCTCACTAAAGTAAACACTAGAGTCTCTAAACACTGTTGATGCATGGATAATCCCACTTGGAGTCTTGACTGACAACTCTACCTCTAGCAGTTCGGGGATTGATTCTATATTCCTTGCAAACTTGGAGGAAATAAAGGAATGCGTAGAACCAGAATCAAATAAAGTACTTGCTAGTTTTGAGAGGACAACAAGAGTACCTGCTACCACATCGTTCGGAACTTCAACTTCAGTTGTTGTGATAGCGAAAGCACGACCTTGCTCCCTTGGCCTCTGCTGAGGTTGATGGTGATTCCCCTCCACCGCCCTCGGATTTGGACATTGATTAGCAAAGTGCCCAAGCTGTCCACACTTGAAGCATGTGACTTCGGGTAGGGTCAGAACCATCTTTCCTCTGTCGTTAGTGTTGGGAAGTTGAAGCTTCACATCACTACGACAATTCCGAGAAATATGGCCTTCTTTTCCACACCTATAGCACTTACCACTTCCGATCAAGCAGTTCCCCGAATGTTTCTTCCCACATTTATTGCATGTGGCATGTTGCATATGCTTTCCACCTCTTTCCTGATCAAAACTTCTTCCCAGACTTGGTTCTAGAGTTCTCTTCTTCTCATTAGATTTGTGAGACCACTGTGTCTCCTCAAACTCTAGTTCAACTTTCATAGCACTTCGAACAATTTCTTCATAGCTATCATAGTCTCTGTTGGCTAGATTCTTCCGTAGATGAGGTCGAAGTCCACCAAAGAATCTATCAACCTTCCCATTAGGGTCCATGACGAAGCTTGAGGTATAACGGGAAAGCCTTGTGAAGTTCATCTCGTAGGTTCCAACTGATTCATTCTCCTTTTGCTTCAGCTCGAGAAATTCTTTCTCCATTCTCGTTCTCATCGAACGAGGGAAATACTTATTAAAGAATATTCCCCGGAACTCTTCCCACTCCATAGCTTCCATCTCTCCTCGTGGCTTCGTGTTTTTGATCAGTGACCACCACTGATCAGCTTCTCCCTCTAGGCGGTAAACAGCAAGGGTGACTTTTTCTTGTTCCGAACAATGAAGTACAGAAAAGATCTTTTCAATGGAGCTTATTCATTGTTCCGCAACCAATGGGTCAGTAGATCCACTGAATGTTGGTGGTCGTTGACGCATGAAGGACTCAACAGAAAGTTGTTCCCTTCGTGGTGAGGTCGGCCTCTCAGCTTGATTCAAGTTATTACTCATAACTTGAGTCAGTTGGTTCATCATTCGCATGAATGTTTCCATTCCGGCTTCCATCGGAGGGCCGTCAGCACATGGTGCATTGCGGTCACCATCGGCACGGTTCCTCCTATTGCCCGCCATTTTCTAAAAGAATAAAACCTTAGTGAGAAACTTATTTCATTTATGGATCTTTTAACTAAGACTTCATGCTTAGACAATTACACTTTTCTATAATTCCTTCATAATGATTCATAGAAAGCTTGTGATTAAACAAACATATCCCCCGGGAGTGTCGTAACCAAGAGTGCAGCAAGGCCCGTTATCGTGCACCAGTTCCCGTTCGAGTCTA
Source organism: Viscum album (assembly GCA_963277665.1). Taxonomy (NCBI): domain Eukaryota; kingdom Viridiplantae; phylum Streptophyta; class Magnoliopsida; order Santalales; family Viscaceae; genus Viscum; species Viscum album. Next base: position 831,891,491 of record OY728151.1, on the reverse strand, counting down.
GCTCAAAGCGGTGTTTTCGGGTTTTACCCCTATGTACATCTGTGCCAGAGCCGCCTCTACCTGCTCGTATCCAGACAGGGATGTATCTGTTTGATAAACCACTTACTCAATACTTACCAAAATACCAGGAAGTTTTCCTATTTTTAAACTTTTCTATAGGGTTCTTCCTAAAGTTTTTATATCCTAATTTCCACAAATAACTAAACCATCCTTTGATACCAACTATAGCATCCCGCCATTTTATAACATAAACTTTCATTACATTACACAAAACTGATGATCTTTAAGGTCTAGTGTCTTGGAAACCAGAAACATAATACATGAAAACAACATAAAACATTCTTCTTAAACATTTGAAAGGCTTCTCCTTAAGTTCATCCTAGGTTCATTACAGCATCTCATAACCTGAGGACATACATCAAAAGAAAGGGTGAGCAGAAGGCCCAGTAAGGGAAACAAGAGAAACATTTTACATGTGAACTTGAGATACTTCAATAAGGACATGAAAAGAACTTTAAGGAATGAGAAAGAAATCATGAGACATTTCATAATAAAAATAACATTTTCCATAACTTGAAGATGTGGCTACATCATTTAACATAGACAATCATGAACATATCACCAAGGTCCATCCCCAAGGTGTCATTTGAAAATTACCAAGGTTATTCACCAAGATATCGTGAAAATTGTAATCTCTAGTGGTTACATCATTACCCAATGCATTGGAGCGCTATCAGGGCGCACCCTTAAATTTGTCTTTGTTATCATGTGAGCTACATATATCATCATCAAACATTTCATAAATAACCCATATAGCATAAAATAAATGGGTTTCATTTCATAATCATAACGTTTTAAAAACTGCTTTAAAGACATGATCTTTACGTCACTTTAAAACCCACAAAAAAGGAAGGTGGGTCTCATGTATGTAAATCCCAGAATTTAAAATAGAACATTTTGGTATTTATGTGAATACCCCTTTAGAAGAAAGAGCGTTGAGTAATCACTTAATAATATAAAAGAACTTTAGAAAAAGGGAGAGACATTTTTGAGACGGAAATTCTGCAGCATAACGGCTATGTTACGAGGTTTTAGAAGACATTGAAAAGAGAGGGGACATGGGTCACCCACTCATAAATGATCCATAAAACAGTAAGGGGACAAAATAAGAAGGATATATGGACATGGTAATGAAATTTGAAGGACATACCATTTGAAATGAAAAACATGGAAGGAAGACAAAAATTAGATTTCTCTTATGAAAATTCGGCAGTCTAACGGCGTCACTTAAACTTCAATAAAAAAGAATTGACAAGATCAAATAGGGTCTCTCATCATATGATCATAAGAGATCAGTATGATAGATATAGAGATCATACCCCAACATAATAAAAATGAACTTGAAAGACTTGACATGAAAATCGAACTTGAAAAATGAGAAGGGTGAAAGAATCCTTTAAAAATTCGGCAGCCTAACGGCGTCACTTAAACATTCATAAAACGAAATGATGAGAGTAAGAGGGAATCTCTCATCATATAAACATGAAAAGGGCAGTAAGAGGAATATAAAAGAACATCCTCTCATATAAGAACATGGAGCATAAAAGGAATGACATAAAAAGGATTACATGAAAAGAAAGAGAGAGGTCGGATCCCTTACCTTAAAACGTGACTCTTAAAACTCAAAGGTTTGGATCTTGAGGGCTTGGGGGTACCTTGGGAGGACTCCTTGGGAGGTAAGGAGACCAGAACTTCGTTGGGGGAGAGTTGGGAGTGAAAACTAAAGGAGGAAAGGGTGGGTATTTATAGGGAAAGTGAGGGGACAAGGCAATAATGGCCAAGGGACACCTCACTAGTGGTTTTGGCAAAACCATGGGCTTGCCCATGGTATTTGCCCATGGTATTGGCCACTTGGGACACCTCATACCTTATCTTACTATTCATAATTCGACCATATTGAATATATACTTAATACATCATTTAATGATGTCATTAAACACCCATAACTTAAAAACTATATTTTCACTATTCATCAAAAATTAAGTTGATCTTATTAGACTCCAAATTCCTTACTGAACACTTTTGTAGAAGACCATTTTTTGAAAATCATTACACATCATTAGTTATTTAAGGTTTTCATAAATATTTTAAAATATCATTTTTTCAAAAATTCATCAATAAAATATATCCTAAAATTATCCGGACAAAAGAAAATCCACAAACATCACTAAAGGAAGAAATCTCAATTTATTCACCCGAAAGGATTACACAAGGAAGCTAGGGTCTCGTCACATAGCCCCTTATAACACCGGCATAAGACCTAAGTGTAAGGTGTGCTATGGTGAGAGAATCTGAGGGAGGCTCAGATAACATTGCCCTAGTAATAATCTCTACTAACTTGAACTTCTCCCGTAGGCGTTTCCGTTCAAGCTTGACATGCTGGAGTTCGGCTTGGGCTTGGTCCAAAGCGAAGCCCACAGATGCTACCTCCTTCCCAAGCTCTGATAAGTGGGCTTCATAAGGGTCGAGTCTACTGGATGAAGCCATTGACTCCTCTTTCTGCATTAACCATTAACATCTTATTAAATCATTAAGAGTAAGTTAATATACTACTCAAAAAGATTGGGTCGTTACACGCACTATCCAGGTGCTGGAGGAGATACTGAGAGCTTGCGTGTTAAACTTCAGCCGAAGCTAGGAGGACCACCTGCCCTTGATAGAGTTTGCGTACAACAATAGTTATCACTCTACCATCGGCACGACACCTTTTGAGGCCCTATACGGGAGACCATGCAGGTCACCCTTGTGTTGGACGGAGATTGGCGAGTCATCTCTTGTGGGCCCATAGTTGGTGCAGGCGACAACGGAGAAAGTGCAGGCCATCCGTGAGCGGATGAGGACGGCCCAGAGCAGACAAAAATCGTACGCAGATCGTCGTCGACCCTTGGAGTTCGAGCAGGGAGACCATGTTTTCCTGAGAGTCTCCCCACGAAGAGGAATGCGGAGGTTCGGTCAAGGAGGCACGTTATCCCCGAGGTTCATCGGATCGTTCGAGATCGTGCAGAGGGTTGGCGAGGTTGTCTATCGCCTCGCCCTACCCCCACAGCTAGAGCGGATGCACAACGTATTTCACATGTCGCAGTTGAGGAAATACGTGCATGATCTCACGCCCGTCATTGACTGGGGCGAGCTGGACATCGAGGATGGAGCCACATTTGTCGAGCACCCGTTGGCGATTGAGGACCAACAAAAGCGGACCTTGTGTGGACGAACCATCCTTTGATTTGCGTGTTGTGGCGGCACAGAAACGTGCAGGAGAGTTCCTGGGAACGAAAGAGCCAAATGCGGACTCAGTATCCTGAGTTGTTTTCTTAGTTTGCTTTTCGAGGACGAAAAACTTGAACGAGGGAATGATGTAGAGACCCGATTTTTGCCTTGTAAAACTTTGAAATATTTCTAAATATATTTCCAAAGCTAAGTGTTGAGACGGCGTGCGATTCCGAGACCCGGTGTGCCCGAAATTAATTTTATAAAAATATTAAATATATTTTATATTACGCGCGCGCAGTTAATTAAAGAAAACGGGATAACTCGCAAATGGTTGATCGGATCGGAAATCTAAGACCACGGTTAGGTCCGGAACGCGGTATTTACCCTAAACACGGCATAAAATGAGTCGGTGCGGGATGTTCGAACCTCTCACTCGTTGACAGTGCGTTTAAGTGGATTGATTAATTATTTAATTAATTAATTAATCCATTTTTAACCTAAACTAAAATGGTTATAAAAGTATTGTCATTACAAACGATTCCAGGGTTAGCTCATAATTTCTGGAATCCGCCAAGGAGAGCTCCTCCCTCCTCCCTTTGGCAAGCAACAACGAACCACTGGATCAAGGCGAATCGAAACACGACGAACACAATGGCTCCTCCCGAAATCGTTGGCGAACGCGTTCTTCACCAACGATCGATCCAAACAAATGTATTACTTGTCTTTTTGTGTTTTTCGCCCTTAAATTAAATGATTGAGCAGATCTAGCCTTTTTCTTGGATCTGCGCTAATTATAACCTTTGCATGTGCCCGGGTATTGAAATTTAATTATTTTCTTAATTGTTCATCTAACCTCGACGCTCCGTTCTTGATCGTCGGCCAAAAACGCTTGGTCGGTGATGTTTAAACCCTTGTTTTGATGCTTTTTTCCCATAATTCTTTGCATTCTTCACCGTTGGAAACCCCGTGGTTCCTGGTTCGACAATTGTCGGGCGACCCGAGCTCGATCAGGCACCCGAATACGCGGCGGATCGACGAAATGTCAACGGTTTTGTGAGCGAAGCACAGATCTAGACTCGCCACGATTCAAGGATGATAGATCCATTGGTTTGAGATCAAGAAAACGGTGGAGAAAAGAATGACGGCGTGCGGAACGCATGGCCAAACACTTCCCGACGAGCAGAGCCGATTCGCGACGAGCAACGGCCGAGATCCGAAATCCACAGCCAAATCCGGGAGTTTTGGAACGATTCCAGGCATTATCTAAGGCGGCGTGGACAGATTCAGTCGCGAGAGATCAGATCGAGAGTTTCTGGAAAAATTGTGACTACACGTCGTGTATAATGAAGAACACACAGCGTGTAGCCCTTTCCAGCGGTTGCGCTAGGGTTTTGGAAACCCATAAGGATGGCACGGCGTGTACTCCCCTTGACACGCCGTGTACCGCCTTTCCGTGTGAGTGAGTCGTGTGACGGATCACACGGTCAGGCACCCGCCATGTGTCAAATACACACACGGCTTGACCACACGGGCGGCATCTCGTGTAAAGCCACACTCCGCGTACCAGAGTACACGGACACGGGGTCCGAGTACACGAATACGGCTACAAGACACGGCCTCGGTCCCGGTTAGTCAGGACACGGCGGGTAGTCCCCTTGACACGCCGTGTACCGCCTTTCCGTGTGAGTGAGTCGTGCGACGGATCACACGGTCAGGCACATGCCATGTGCCAAATACACGGACACGGTTTGACCACATGGGCAACATCTCATGTGAGCCCACACTCAGTGTACCAAAGTACACGAACACGGGGTCCGAGTACACGAATAAGGTCACAGGACACGGCCCCAGTCCCGATTAGTCAGGACACGGCGGGTAGTCCACCTACACAGCGTGTTCAACTACATGGGGTGGAGCCGTGTGCCGACCAAGAACACAACCAGGCTGTGGAGCGGGACCACACGTCATGTGGATCCCCTCACACGTCATGTTCCCCTTGAGCTCTTCTGAGCAATCTTCAAATGTCCATATCTCCCTCATTTGAACTCGGATTTTGACCAACGGGTGGCCTATCTGGAGTGTTTTTCCGCGTAGAACGCGATGGTGCCCTTGGAAGCAGCTTTTGAGATACGATGTGAAATGTTCCGGGTTTGGCACGCGCTGAGGCGACACCCGATGACGGTAGAAATCATACAGAATTATCAGAGCATCCCCGAGTTACCCTCCAGTAGGACTAAGTGGTGGAGTTCCTCGACGTTCCGGGCTTACCCTCCAGCAGGGCTGAGCAGTGGCGTTCCCTGATGACAGTTCTGGGCTTACCCTCCAGCAGGCTGGGCAGTGGCGTTCCCCAATGACATCTTTCAGGCGTAACCCTTCAGCAGGGTTGGGCAGTGGAGTTCCCTGACGACTCATCGGGCTTACCCTCCAGTAGGACTGGGCAGTGGCATTCCCCAATGACTTTCCCGAGCGTAACCCCTTCAGTCGGGCTGGGCAGTGGAGTTACTCGGTGACTATCAGAGTAGGACCCTCCTGTCGTACCAGGGCATGGGATCCTCACCTAGAATTTATAGCCCCTCGATTGTGCAATACAGTGATGAGACGTGGTTTGACATAGCTTTGGATCCCCAAGGAAGAGGGACGTTTTCCCCACCGAGACGCGTTCTTGTGACGCGATCTAAAACCGTGCGGGAGAGTCAGTGTCGCCCAAAACGGATAGTATCAAGGTGTGGTGATTGAATCCCTTAGACTTGTGTGTTCAAGGCAGACGCGTGAAATGTTGGGCATCGTTGACGGACTTCTTTTTGGAACTGTTGGTTACTCTTCTTCTTGGACTGAGTTGTGAGATAAAGATCCTCTTACTCTCTCGTTTGGCCTTTTTTGACTGAGCATATATATATCTTTCTTCAGTACCCACTCCTTAAGTTTTGATTACTCTCCTTCCAGGAGAGGCGATGATGTGTGGAATATGCCACGTGTTTTTCATGTTTAGCTTTTCGTGGTTGGACGGGTCTACTCTCCTGCTATAGGTAGCGAAGACTCGACGAGAAGTTCATTTTCTTACTGTGCCGAGCTTCTTGTGTTTGGACGAGTTTACTTTCACTCACTTGTTGGGTTGAGTTCTTTTATCGTACCTTGTTCTATCTACTGCTTTCCCCTTGGGTTGTATCTCTTACTGCTCCTCCTTCACCCTTTTCGGGGCGTTCTGATAGATATGTATATACTCACCCCTGCATAGGTTTTGCCCACGCATGTCGTGTCTTTTGCAGACGGCGGACAGGTCGATCATGACTTCGGAAGAGCGTAGGCATACGGGGTGCTTGGACCACGTATGGTGGTCGTAGCTTGGGATCCAGGAGCTGGGCTCTCTCAGTTGTTTTACTTTTCCAGTTTTCGGTCAGGTTGGGACACATTTCTAGTTTGGTGTGTATTTTGCCCCTTTTCTTTTCAGTTTACATTATCGTGCTTCGTACTGTTTAGAGGTTCGTGCATGTTTGGTTTATTTATAGCAGTGTTGCATCTTTTATTCCTTTCCCTCTGCACTTTTGCACTGGATTGGCAGTGTGTGTACGTACAGGTACTTAGGCAAAGGTCTTCCCGAGTTTAGTTGTGTCTTCGGTGCTTGTCGCCACCCCCTGGCCTATGAAGGCGGGCCTGGGGTGGTTGCGGCTCAAGCCCCCGCTTGGGTCGAGTCGTGACAGTCTGGTTGCCCAAGCCGCCGCCTAAGTCTCCACCAAGGGCGCGGCCTTCATGGAGTTTTCAGACAGAAATGTACACTAGCAAAGACAAGTTGTTTCAACCCACAATTCAAGTAGATGTCCAACCTATGGCTCAAGATTGTGTTACTGGTATTCCCAAATTTTGTGAAGGTGTAATACATATGTGAATCCGAGACAAGAGTATTTGATGTTAAGGGACGCTAAGGGGAATTATATTGGAAACGTTGTCCACCAACTTCAATTGGTGCGGTGAGGGGATTGAAGAGGATTGGCGGGAATGGGACATTTTATAAAAAGCCAACCGCTGATGGGAGGAGAGTCACCGATCCAATGCTAAGGAAGTCGTGCCACGTTTTGGAGGTTCACCTTGAAAACAAGATGGTTTTTCAAGAGGGCATTAATATGAGGAACATGAGGCATGTGCCGGAGGGGCTGTCTATAGGAAGTAGAGAATAACCGCCAAGGGGCAGTGATGTCATTTACCTTTTATTTGTCTGTTGTGTTAGTTGTGATGTCAACTGTAGTAGGTTGGGGGGTGGTTGGTTGTCAAGTTGGGTATTAAAGAGGGGAGCAGCTAGTTTTGAGGGGTACGATTCATTCTGGATTGCAGCCGGGAGGTCAGCCTTGGCCCTTCGGGAAGTGGTCTTCCAGGAGGGATTTCTTTGTCTTCCTCTCTCTCCCTCTCTTCTACTTCTCTCTACTGTAACTCTCTTTCTTGTTGTTATAAAAAAGTGTAATCAGTGTTTCACTTCCCATTCTCCCCCGTAGTCCTAACAAAATAAAAATAAAAAACTCCATGAAAACTAGCTACAAATTATTGTTGTTAACACCATTAAATATTACGTCCTGATAACTCATGAAGAAACCTTGGGCTTCCAAAATCAATTATACAATGAAAATGCAGTTAAACCATACAAACATTAAACAAAATACTCAATTTCACAAGATACAAGAGATACATGATCAAACTATTAAATCTAGGAAACAACTAGAATTACAACATATTGAATACAAAATCTTACATTTTCTTGATGGGTAAGGAATCAAGCAGCTCTTTAACAGATGAAAAAGGCACAACAGTTTGTTGTGCAGGTTTATTCATTCCACTTGCTAGCTTGGCCAACATCTACTAACATATATGTACATGAGCGCATGACCCCAAAATTATTTAAGAAAATATTTTCATTGTAAAATAAAGATCATAAAATAAAAAACAAAAAGTTGAATCCTACATCTACCTTATTATGAGCAATGCCAGCTGAACAAGTAAACTCTGTCTCTTTCAAAACTTGCATTCTGAGTTCTGCAACAATGACAGCCCCACATGCAAGCAACTTGTCACGATGATCAGCATTGCTCCTAGAGAGCCACTCCTTCACAATTGGGCTAATATCATGTCCATCCTAACACAATGGTGAAAAGAGTGATTGTGAACATGAATGCAAAATAAACAAATACAGCAATGAGCAAAAAAACAAACACATGTTCTAGGCAGTATTAAAGTCCACAGTGAATAAATTTGTGCAAGATAGAATAGCATTGAAGTATTATGCATTCAATCTAATGCATTCAGATATTTGGCTAAGACAATGAGAAAATGATCATAAAAACAAAAACAGAGTAAGGAGAAAAATAGCATCTTCCGAGTGAAAGCTATGCAAAATATTTCAGGGTTGCTTATCCCCATTTTTTTTCTTCTCCGAATTTCTGTCTATAGGACTCAGCCTTTCATCTACAGGATTCTGCCCTTGGCTTCGCTCCTTAAAAAATGACTTAGCTCAAGAACAACTTCACCTCCCCAACCCGCCAAAATCAACAAATAAATTCCATCTTAAGTTTCATATCTGTTGTTCTTGACACACTACAACCAATAAAGGGACAGATACAAACATCTTAAACAAAACTCACAAAAATAGAGCAGAATGGCCAAATGATTGCAATTTTTCACAACCATATGCTAACCTATAGAACTAAATTATGTGACTTGACTCAAATCAGTCGGTCCTTGCTCCACTGGGACAACAGGTGAAAAAGGAAGTTTTCCTACAAATCCAGCTCTGCCCAGATGCACTTGTTGAATGCCTGTGCCGAATTATAAAATTAAAAGAAAATAAAAGGGGAAAGGGAAAAAATGTACAAATGGCGAGGAAATATGTAGGCTTCTTCTTTCGAACTTCTAAAATTGTCTCCGATCATGTTTTTTTGGAAATTCAAGTTCTCTAAAGAATATTTAACTGAGATCGTTACCTATCGAGTTCTCAGTAAGAACTACATGCAGGGTGAAGCCACCAAGAAAAGCAAGAATATCTCAAATTGAAATTTGTCTCCTTACCATGTCAAGCCCCAAAACATGAGATTTAAGAGCCTCTTCATCAATTGCTTCCAGACTCTCAGGAGGAGTTTCATCAAGCATTGCTTCTGCTGCATCAGTAAGGTCAAGATAAACTTCATCAATTGAAGCTCGCTCACATTGACCCCGCCTTGCAAGAATAGACACCACCTAAATGCTTAAATAAACCATTGTTAAATTCTATCTTTCTGAATACACCAAACCCAACAAATCTTAAAGGCATGATAAGCAATTCTTAAATTCATTCACCTCTGAGCCTGCATTGCGGTATACACTCAAGTCTGCTTTACTGCGAGAAACAGGGACCTGAACCAGCTGAATATCTGGGCAAGCTTCTCTTGCCTCTTCTCCTCTCATAGAGCTAGAGACAGAGAATTGGCATTGATGCTATTAAGAAAATATGAGGGAAACATAAAAATACCAACAGGAAAATGTAAGCTTTGCACTTGCCGCTTCACACCATATTTCCGAGCTTCGTAGCTAACAGCGATTAAGCCTCCACCTTTCCAGGAGTTGTATTGTACAACAGCAGTTGGTAGACCCTTTAAATGTGGTTTTTTCCGCTGCTCCACTTCATAAACATGAAATGTAACCGTGTTGAGGAAACTAATCCACAAAAAGTTGAGCAATGTTGTTAAAAAAAACCATGAGTGCCCTTAGGGCTTCAAGCAACCATAATTGAAAGGGATCATTCAGTATAAAGTCCGGTAAAATCCATCAAGTGATACAATAGTATCGCTATAGGTAGCAATGTACTGCATGTGCAGCGGTAAACCGCAACGCCCGTCACACAAAAACAAACTTGCTCCAGGAATCCAAGGAATGGTGAAAGCTATGATCATAACAAAACCATGTGATGTTTAATTAACCAATACAAACATGCACATGTGAACTTGGTTAGTTTGCGTCCCTGGTCAGAACAACAGGCATGTTCCTATTGAACTCTGTTAGATGAGCTTTCCATAGATATGTCAATGAAATGATTCAAAAATCATGACAAACGTCCCAATTAAGACTCAAACGAATTCCTGCAATGCCCAAGCACAACAATAAAAGTTGGCTCCTGCTTGAAAAATAAAAAGGGAGATGTAATCAGGATTCAAAAACGAAAACAAAACTACAGATTCGACTGTAGGAGAAAATGTTTTAATTGCTTGAACCACAATTCGCTCGAGCTGCAGCATGTATCATTTTTCAATACCATGCCAGTCAACATAAACCAAAATCAAAAAATATAGGGAGAGGGGAGCACCCTGAACGTAGAAACAGTCCATGTCGATGTGAGCGATGATCCTAGAATTGGACGATACGTGTTTTGCCACTGGCATTTTGGATCCCCTGCTTGTTCTCACCAAAACCCAAATCTCAGGACGCAGCGCCGAACAATGGCCGGTGGAAGCGCGGTCGCACCGGCAATTATTTAAAATACGTCTTTGGGAGAATTGGTTTTGCTATTCAGAAAAATCTCATCACGCATTCGGTTGCACGCTTACCCTTCATTTGATGCATTTATATTATATAAATTAGAAATGAAATCTATTATCTATTATCTATTATATCTATTGTATTTACTGAAGTTGTATTCATGCTAACGTGTCACCACCATAGAGCTCCACGCCTTCTCTTACATTGTTTCCTAATCTTGTTGAGTCCTCTCATTTCGACGACTTCAAGTTCTGTTCTCCCTCGTTTCGTCGTCAATATTAGGTTTCCTTGCCTCCATCTTCATCTGCCTGCTTTCATTTTCATCTTCTACCCTACCATCCCACGGTTACCTAGATATTCCAATTATGCTCTCCCCCGACCTGTCGCCGACATTAGGTTTCCTCACTTCTTCTACAACTATTCTTTGTCTCCATCTTCATCTGTCTGCTTCGATCTCCATCTTCTACCCTACCATCTTAGGGTTATCGCGCATCGTTCACCTCTGGTCATCCACCGCTACAATATCTTCTAATCTACCGTCGTTTACCAGTATGTCTAACAATTACGGATATTCGATTTCTTCTACTGCTCCGCCGACTGCCGATAGCGTTTACGTTCCACGGCTCCGCCATTTACTGTAAATCTTCAACTGCCTCTGAGTCGTTGTGGTCGTCGCTTGGAATCGGCTTCAGAAAACCCTAACCACTACAACTCCGTCTTCCACATCCGAAAACCCTAAACTGCTCCTACAACTGATGGCGATGAAATGGTGCTACAAACTCACGCACTATCCTCCATTTCTTTGCAAGTTCGTTCAACTACATACTGGTGTCAGGTCATCTCTCTGTAACGGTAACATTACTTTTAATGTCAACCAAACTTTGCGACCCAGGGCCGCCCTAGAGACTGCATCCTTAAAGTTTGACATCGAAGCTGCGAGTTGGATGATTCTGCCCCTGTTTTTCATCAAGCTCACAAACCCCCCGAATTCTTGATTGAAAGGGCTTCTTCTTAGATTGAGGGCTGGAAATACTACAGTGATCACTTTATGCCAGGAGCTTCCCTCACCTCCCCCTCTCATTGAAATCCCCCAACGGAAGGGATTCTTAAAATTAACGTGGACGCGTCTCTCCCAGAGGATGGGTTTGTTGCCCTCGGTCTTCTGGCCCGTAATCATTTGGGGCAAATCTTTGCTGCAAAATATAATCCACATCAAGCTTTCTGGGAACCGACGATTGCTGAGGCTATGGCCATCCTTGCTGGTTTGTCGCTCGCAATGGAATGTGGATGGAGCGATATTATTGTTGAGTTGGACTGCCTTACCATTATTAATGCTATTAACCACAACGATGGTGGGCTCCAGCCTTTTGGCATCATCATTAGGAGAATTCTCTCACTTGGCTAGTGCTTCTCTTCTTGCACCTTCTTCTTTACAAAAAGGGAAGGAAACAACGCGACCCATCAGTTTGCGACCTCAGGCCATTTCGACTCCACCCAGTTCTGGTTGGACAATTTTCCTTCTTGGCTTTGTGCTTGTACTTCTGCTGATATTCGTCATTAATGATTTCTGTTTTAATCAAAAAAAACTTTGCGACCCACGATAGTCAACTAACTCTGCATATTACAGTTACCAGGATCCGCGCAACCCATTGCTCTTGAAAAGGGATCATCTTCTTCTCCGGGACAACTACTACTCGTGGAATTCAGGCTCAACTATTCATTTGATTATATTGGAAGACAAAACTATTCCTGTATTGAGGTGGTCTAATTTTTAATCGCCTATTAGAGGAATGTTTTCAAAATAAAGTATTCATCATCAATAGGTATGTTGTTTCAGGTTACCATATATATGCTACTAAATTGGCGGTACTTTGGCTCATACAACATCATTGAACTCTAATCTGACTGCTTACACAACTACTTGCAGTTACATAACTGTTAGGTTTCTAATACACCGGATCATATCATACAACCCGGGTATGCCTATCTAATTTTATTCAATACATAACTTCCATTGTTTCTTAGTTGCAGATTCTATTGTTTCCTAGATGCAGATTTCGCGTATCACTTTATAACAGTAGTATAAAGCTATGCAATTACATCTTTAGTCAGTTTGGTGTTTGCCTTCACAATGTATATTATATTTCATTTACTGCCCACTTTGCATAAAATGGTTTCATTGCACACCTTGACATTTATATATAAAGAAAACCAATCCAAACATGCATTGCCCGTCAGCCTCTAGAGATGCAAGGTTTAAAAGGAGACTACTAATGAAGGAATGACAAAACAATTGTTAGTTTACTATTATGTTCAGTTCAAAATGTTTTATTTGTTAACATTCTTTCAGTAATTGTATAACTTACTACTATCGCAATAACAATGTCGACATCTATTGAAAATTCATCAATGACATCTACAAATTTGTCTGGTACTCCAATAAGTGAACCACTATCTACAAATGGTAGAGCAAATGGAGTCACACGCATGTCATTAACACAATTATCTATCAATGGTCAATTCTTTTTAAATTTTCCTGTAAAAAGCCTTATACTTCTAATTACATTACAGACTAACACGAGGTATTCATTTTTAACTACTTCGTCTACAGTGCATCAACAATCTGCAACTCGGACAACATTTACTGCAGGAGAAAACAAGCGAAAGCAAAGATTGGATGCTTTTAGACACTCTCTTATTTATTTCTGTAAGCATGATGTCATTGTTCTACTCTGAACAAAATGTAGGCCGCACAACCGAGCTAATCATTGTCTAACAGTTTCCTTGATAATTTCGACAGCTATCATGAATGATGAAAAAAATCTATCAGATTCATCACCTGCCTCCTCAATAATGTAAGCATGACTCATGCTTTTACATATTTCTATGGCTGTTAATAGTGTCATTTCTTACAGATTCCTCTGCCAGCTGAGACAGATTTACTCGTACTGTTTATGGGGACTATAATACTTTATCATGGACAAGTATGCTGTCAAATTTAACACAAGTATATAACATCACACACACACTTTAATATATATATATATATATAATATAGAATACTAAACTGTTTTATACAAATACTTCCAGATTCTAGACAACAATTGTTTGCTCATGAAGCATCAAATTTTGAGAATTTAGAGACACATGAGTACATAAATGGTGTCATACATCATATATAAAACTATATAGGTATGTTGATGTAGAAGTTTAAATACAAACATTAATCACTTCCGTATTATTTATGGCACTATAAATTTACATTCGGTTGGCCACTGCAGGCAACTCAGTACAATAACAAATTGTAGACAACACAAGTTAGTGTAGTTACTGAATCAACATTAATGCTACAACAAAAAGGCAACAACTACCCACTACTAATAGTGGTTCCTGGATAATAAATTCTATATTTCTTTAATGTTCACTCAGGATATTCAGATATTGGAGACCCTTCTAACGTCTGTTAATATTGTTAAGCTTTAACGTGGTTTGATGAGAGAAATATGAAACGTAGCAACAGAAAAAACCCATGTTTTTCTCTATGCTGCTCTATGGGAAAGATTGCTTTGAACTTACTATCGTCGTGTCCCCAATACCTAAAAATGTTTCTCTTCAATCCAACTTCTACCGAGGCCGGAACATTCCAAGAACACATGCATATTTACAATTCTATGTTTTCTTTCACACCAATGGGTGGGAAGGTCGATAGGTCATTTAACAAGGGTCAAGCTCCATGTATATTCAAATTAAATGGACAAAACTACCATCACATGGGTAGTTTATGTCCACCTGATGGACAACCACCAAGGTTCACACAACTATACGTGTATGACATTGCACATGAGTGTCAAAATAGGGTTCACGAGTTTAGGTATCTCTAAAGTTAATTGTTATGGACTTCATTGTTAAACCTTTCCTAAATTTGTACTAACATAAATACTACCTGCAGCTTGGATGACCAAAATGTACAATCAAATATTGACTACAATATAGTTGAGAACCTGCAATAAATGCTTCATGAAAACAATGCTTTAGCTTGACAATTTAGAATTGCAAGGGATGTTCTTGATCATTAAGAAGATCCAAATTTAAAACTACATCTTCTTAAAAGAAGACAAATAAATGCTGTGACATATAACTTACCAAATAATTTTGAGATTGCAATGATTAATGTCGGTGATATTGAAGATCTCAACCAAGAGCGGGATATAATCATTCAAACCAAAACTGGTGATTTGTAAAGAATTGACGAGCTACACCCATTGGATCTTCCATTACAATATCCCTTGATTTTCACATGTGGCAATGATGGATATGTTGACAACATATTGTATCACCCAACTCCTTTCACAGTAAGTTATAAACTAAAGAAGTTTACAATGAGAGAGTACTTATCTTTTCACTTGCAATTCTGTGAAAATGATGCTTCAACTCTGCTACATTCAAGAAGACTTTTGCAACATTTTATTGTCGATGCTTATATGATGATTGAGTCTCAAAGACTATCATTCTTTCGCTTCAATCAAAAGCGAATGAGGGTAGATATGTACAATGGGTTGCAAGATGCATTTCTTAGAGGTGACCGAGAAGGGTATTCCTATGGGAAGCGCATCATTTTACCTTCAACATTTATTGGTGGTCCAAGGTATATGGTTAAAAATTACCAAGATGCAATGTCTATTTGTAATTGGGTATTTGATCTTTACATATAACCCTATGTGGCTTGAGATTACTAGGTATCTTAGAAATAATAATCTTCATCCACTAGACTCCCTTCAAATATTATCTTGAGTTTTCAATATTAAGGTTTATCATCTAATGAAAGATTTAAGAGAAGGTTGTTTCTTTGGAAAGTCAAGGGCATGTAACAATATTTGTAATTACTACTAAGATTGTTTACCAAATTCTTTGAAATTATATCATCCTTTACTAACTACAACCCTTTTCTTCCAATGTAGTTATTTAAACTGTTGAGTTTCAAAAACACGACATTCCTCATGTGCACGTCCTATTATTCCTTTGTCATGAAAACAAAGTTAACACTCCAACAACTATTAACAACTATGTTTGCGCTGAAATTCCAAATCAAGTTGCATACCCAAGACTACATGAAGTTGTCAAATGTTTTATGATCCACAGCCCTTGTGGTGTTGCCAACTTCTCTTCACCTTGTATGAGAGATGGAAAATGTACAAAATATTTTCAAAAAAATGTTGAAAATATGACATTTTATTATTACAATTATGTCATTTATCATAGAAGGGATGACAACAAAATTGTTCTAAAAAATAACATGCCTTTGGATAATCGCTTTGTGGTACCATACAATCCACCTTTTCTATTAAGGTATCAAGATCATCTCAACATTGAAGTTTGTAATCAGTAATCTTCAATCAAATACTTATTTAAGTATATTATCAAGGGAAACAATCTTGTAACAGTAGCACTCTATTAGAGGAACAACATACACTTTTTAGACAATAATGTAGATGAGATAAAGATGTGTTAAGATTGTCGGTACATATCTCCCTGTGAGGCATCTTGGAGGTTTTTTTCACATGATATCCATTATAGATATCCACCAGTTGAGAGGTTACATTTCCATTTACCAGGACAGAATTGTGTGACCTACTCTGATAATGATAACATTGAAGATGTATTAAATCATAGAAATAGTTCTGAAATAATGTTTACCTCTTAGTTTTAAGAAAATATAATATACCCAGAAGGTGGAGGTTTAACTTTTGTAGAGTACCCAACTAGATTTGTATTCCACTCTCAAGACAAGAAATGACATCCCCAAAAGCAATGATTTTGTATTGTAAGACTATACTACATGCCTCAAACCACTGGCGAGCTCTATTACTTGAAGATACTTCTAACAAAAATCAAAGGTGCAACTTTGTATGAAGATATCAAGATAATAAACAACATCACTCATGGTATATTTAAAGAGGAATTTTGTGCTATGGGACTACTGACATATGATAGAGAGTTTATTGAAGCTATAAAAGAAGTCCCAGCTTGGGGAATGGGATAACATCGCAAGCATGTTAATCTTCAATAACATTTCTCACCGAGACATTATCTGGGATGAAACCAAAGACATACTATCAGAAGACATTTTATATGCCCAAAGAAGGACCCTAAAAATACCAGGTCCACACTTTCTTTTATAACTGCTTAATTCCCCTACATTTATGTAATGATTGCGTTTTATTTCCGCTCTATGATATTTAGTGTATTTCAGTCAAAGAAATTGTAGCAGTTCAATTAGCATAAAATTACTATTTCCCATGCAATATGCTGCTGCTCCTGCATTTATACTTTTTTTGATAATGTATGTTTTGTATATATTCCACTACCTGAATATTTACTACTGGGTTATATCTACTGTGTTAATTTTCTACCATAAATAATACCTTTTAATTAATGTAAATTATTGAAATGACTTCATTTATTTTATTCTATAATCCTCTATAACAGTTTTCCACAGTTTTATAGATCTGTTAGTCACATAACACTTCAATCTGCAATGTACTTGCTATCATTTGAACTTACTGTAATATATTTCTCTGCTATGATATTTACTATATTTCAGTACAAAAATATCCCACCATTTCTATTCACATATTAATACTAAATTCCATTGAATTTTCACTTCTTTATAAAACTACATGAACACAAACACTACAAACAGTAGCTGCTCCTGTATTGATATTTTTTTGCTAATGTTATTACAATGTTTTATATAAAACAGTCACTTACTATATATACTTTTTCTACAATATAACTATCACCGGGTTAATAAAACCTTATAATGTTGACTAAAAAACATAATTATTACTTGGTTCTCTCTATTATGTTCATTCTCCACTGTACTCGCTATCTTTAAATTACTCTAAACTGTTGTAATGACAACGTTGATGTTATTTTGTACTGCTATGTAATAATATTCCACAACATTATAGATTTTACACTCACAGATCACTAGAGACATACATATTCTTTGATATAAATAGACCACATTTTACAGAGCAATGGAAGAGCGCTTTAGTTATATCCTCATATGTCAATTCCAGATTATGCATTTGATACTCTTCCAAATCGTTTAGTTGCAGAAGAACTAAATTACAATAAATAATCACTTCTAAAAGAGTACACTAGTTTACATCGTATGCTTATAGTTGAACAGAAAGAGGTGATGGCTGTCATTTTGTCTACATTGTCTACTGATTCGAGGGGGGGGGGTTCTTCTTCTTACATGGATATATAGGCACAAGTAAAACCTTCATTTGGAGAGTACTAACATCATTTCTGTGGGCACAAGGAACTATTTTACTTAAAATTTCTTTGAGTGTAATAACATCACTACTACTTCCTAGTGGAAAAACAACACATTCTAAATTCTGTATTCCAATCTCCATTACTGAGCAGTCAGTTTACAATATTCAACAAGGGAGTGATGTTGCAGAACTTTTAAACTTGACAAATATTATTATTTGGGATGAAGCATCTATGATTCATAAGTACTTCTTTGAGGCTCTAGACCGTACTCTAAGGGACATTATGATAGTTAAAAATGATAATCCTCAGAATTTACCATTCAGTGGCGTAACATTAGTATTGGGCGGAGAATTCAGAAAAATACTACTTGTTATACCAGGTGGTAACATAAATGAAATTGTCTTTGCAAGTGTTAAGTCATCATATCTGTGGAAATGCTATTGGGTGTTATCTCTTACAAGGAACATGATATTGCATTCTACTTCTTCCAACCATGATGCAACTGCAGTACATTAGTTTGCTAAATGGAATTTAGATATTGGCAAAGGTTGAATTGGAGAGACTAATGATGGTGAAGCACTCATTAAAATTCTGCCAGCATATCTTCTTACCGACACCGATAATGTCGTGGCTGCAATTATCAACCATACATATTTGAGTTTTAGTGACAAACATGGTGAACTTACCTATCTGAAAGAGCATGCAATTTTAGCTCCAATCCGTGATGTGGTTCAAGAAGTAAATGAATATATGTTGTCTCTCACAGGCTCTAAAAATAGAGATTACTTCAGCTCAGACTCTGTTTGCAATGAAATTTATGATACAAATAGGCCATAAAACATTTACACATCTGATATGTTAAATGGTATCAACGTCTCTGGGTTATCTACCCACAAAATTACTCTACAACTTGGTGTTCCAATTATGTTACTAAGAAATGTAGATCAATATGTTGGTTTGTGTAATGAGACTCGTACGATAGTTACACACTTGGATGAACATGTCATTGGAGCACAAGTTTTAAGTGACTGTCATTCGGGATATTTTGCATTCATTCCAAGACTGACTATGACACACTCTGATGTTAAATGGTCATTCAAATTAGAAACAAGATAATATCCTTTGACAGTTTCTTATGAGATAACTATTAATAAAAGTTAAGTCCAATCATTGTCTTTAGTTGGGTTATATCTTTGAAAACATGTTTTCTCTCATGGTCAATTATATGTTGCAGTATCTAGGGCCACATCAGCAAATGGTTTAAAAATTTTAGTTCATGGTAACAATAACACATCCTCTAATTACACAGAGAATATTGTGTACAAGGAAATATTTTATAATCTGTCTTAGGTATCATTTAAATTGAATTTTATATATTCTAATGTGGTATGGATTCCCAATATGTTTAGTTTCATTACTTATTTACCTGCTTAATATGTTTTCTTTGTACACTAATTGAATATTTAGAGTAAAAAATGTCATGCTCAATAATCCTGTTGAATGAGATCACCCTAGAGGATGATGAAACACCAAGGATACAAGTTCGCGTCTTGAATCTGTGGTTCAATTTGTCTTCCAAATACTCTAATGAAGTCGTTGTTGTTAATCTCATACTATGCGATATTTAGGTGGGTTTATGTTACAACAACAATTCTTGAATGTTTTTTTTCATTGTTGATCAACTATGGTCTATACATGTTAGAGTATATATATATATATTGTCTACGTCATTTGTGATCTGTTTTGTTTGCATATTATCCAATATTTTAACATACTATCTACACAGAACAATTTCTGAGTGTTTTTTTCCTTTATTTCTCAACTTTTTTCTATACATGTTACAATGCATACATACACACACACACACACACACACACACACACACACAGATATATATATATATTATCTACGTCATCTATGATCTGTTTTCTTTGAGTATTATCCAATATTTTAACATACTATCTTCAGGGAACAAATTATGAGTGTTTTTTTTCATTATTGCTCAAATATGTACTGTACATGTAACAATATATTTATATATATATATAGTCTATGTCATCTATCATTGGTATCCTTTGAATATTATCCAACTTCTTAATATACTATATGCAGGGGACAAATTATAAGTGTTTTTTATGTTATTTCTCAACTTTGTTTTGTACATATTATATTATATATAAAAATATATTATCTATGTCATCTGTCATTTGTTTTATTTGCCTATTTTCCAACATTTTAACATACTATATGCAAGGAAAAAATTCTGAGTGTTTTCTTTCATTAATGTTGAATTATGTTATGTACAAGTTGTAGTATGTGTGTGTGTGTGTGTGTGTATGTGTATATATATATTGTCTTCATTGTCTATCATCTATTTTCTTTGCGTATTATCCAACATTTTAACACAATATCTGCAGGGAACCAAGATTCAATGTACGATTATGAATTGTCAGCTTATCTCCAAGTACAAACAACTCTTGCGTGAATGACTCTGTTATCTTATACAAAACTTCAAAATAACTTTAAACCAAGGAAGTTACTTGGAAACTAGACATCCATGTTGAATCATGTTCACATCCACGATGTTTGTTCTCCCATGTGAAGTAAAACTACCTCTTTTTAGTTTTCATTTTACTTTATCCATCCAATGTCCTGAAGGCCTTAATTTTTTATTGATTTTGATAATACACCTTTCAAGGGGTGGGGTGGAACCCTTACAAGAACCACATGCATAAGTATTACATGGCCCATGGGCCTTAGATGAATTCATTGCCTGTTGGATTCAAACATTACATACAACCCATACTAACTACTTCGAACTGCTCCTCCCCGACATCTTCATCATGAAATCAGCTCTCCACCTTCGCATGACTGTTTGATTGGGATATCTCGTGCAAGCACAGGCTTGTCCCGATGGCAGTTTCTATACCCTCTCATTCTTGTAATCCGTGTAGTTTATGCTGTAGTGAAAGCTCCTTGATCACCCTCCTTATAGAGCTTGTTCCTTGTAGGTTGTCTGGTTTGCATCTGCACTTAATGTGGCCTAAAGGCCTTGAGGTGGCCCGAAGGCCTTACTGGCCCAAAGGCTTGGGTGGATCGAAGGCCTTAAAGAACTCAGGGACCAAATCGGTGTCCCGAAGGCCCAAACAAGGGAAAATTCCCAGCTGCTAAAGTGCCAAACAATGCCTGCTACATCTCCCATTACAGTACATGCTACAGTGCCAAACAATGCCTACTATAGTCTCACTACAGTACCACTACAGTACCACTACAGTACCCCCAGAAATTATGCCTTCTCCTAGATTTGATCCTGGGTCACCTGGATGCACTTAAGAGTCCTCACCAACTGGGCTGAGTCTCATGTGTAGTTTTCATTTTACTTCATTTGATGACATCATTCAGGAAAAAGTTCCAGAAGAACATCTAACATGTACATCTGAATAATACCTCAAAGTTATAGTTTTGTGTACCAAATTGTAGTAAATTAATGCGTAAAATGTCTTTTAATTCATCCTCATCATCATCTTCAAATTAACTTTGTATATGTCTTCTATGTTTTAGAACTAATTAGAGTTCTACATTACACACATCCACTACAATCTATGGGTAATTCCAACCACAAGATGTAGATTATTCTAGAAGATGATAGGTTATTTATGTTGTTTTATTACATTATGCGACTGTAACAAAAAACATTTACGCGTAGTCTTAGTTTCTCTCTCTACAGAGGGTTGCAAGTTACCTGCAATTTATGAGATGACTTTGCAAGTGAAATGTCACGTTACTTAGAAAATAACAATGACTCATCTACCATATTGATATTACAACTCGTACAAGTGAAGTGATTGACCAATATGGTTTCTATCTACATTTAACATTTTTTTATCTTTCTACTATGTTATTTGAATATATTTCTTCAACAGTACACTCTCTAATAATGACTTGAAACTTCTTTCAGCCTCTGTTATTGTCACAACTACTATTAATGCAACAAAAATTATTTAAAACCAAGATATTCTAGTAGTTGACAACTTCAGAAGCAGGTGTCATTGTAACTACTAATACTTATGTAGTTCTATTATTTAGTTATCTGTAAGTCAAAAATGTATTATCCACATGTTGTTACTGTTTATTTTTATGTATGTTATTCTGTATTTATCAGGCATGGGTTGATAATAGAATCATAGTTGCATAATCCATCACCAAAAAATCTCAACCCCTCAACATAAATACTATTTTGGAATAACAAGAAATCCATTTCAGATGTGAAAAGATCTCAACAGGTCGACAATATATCCTTATTTTTCAGATGTCATTATGCAATGTTATTCACTATTCACTTATATCCTGTAATAATTTATATATTAGTATGTAATCAATATACTATAGCCTACAAGTTGATTAATTTTGGATACAATTCAAAAAATTCAAAGCACACATAACTGGTTCTATGAATCATTCAACTTGTTCACAAAGAAAGTGTAGATTTTAGATGGAAGCATTTGGTGCCAGTCCTGCAATTTTTCTCCTACTAGCATTACTCTGAGGTGAAAATATATTTGTTGCTTTTTAAATTAGTTATTATCACTTTGTTACTTCCTCACCATTGATACGAAATATTCTATAAGATCGATAGTGTGATCATAATATCAATTTCAATAGATTTAGAGTTCAACTAATGGTTACTAACAAGACATGCTCATTTTTAGTTGTCTTATTTGAAAAACAAGTTATGCAATATATACATAAAACACCTGCACAACTGAGAGCTGCTTTGATGCAAGTAAATCCAACTTATTATATCTTTCGAAGAAATATTTTTGAAATATTACAACTAAAATTACTTATTGTTTTGTAATTAGGATGATGATGAGCTCAATTTCCCTCCAGAATTGAACTACTTAAAATCAAGGAAATTTCTATTAGCAATTGATGTAACAAATTACAATATTCAGAACTGTCATTGTTCTTCTGAACAAAATATCTACAAAATGGTTCTTATCAATGATAATGACAGGTACTTAAATATATTTACTGACACCTTAGAACATAATCTGGAAACTGTGTAATTATTACTGATTTTCTCTGAAAATAAAAAATCAGAAAGCATTACAGTTTTCTTTGTTACTATACATGCATATCAAAGTAGTGGGTCTTCAAGAGTAAGCAGTGGCGATGATTATATCCAGGTACAATATCTTTCAATTTTTTCAATATGTTTTTCTAACAAATGAATATCACTTTACTGATATATTATTTTTAACATTTCACAATAGGATCATCAAACTGTTAGGTCTTCTCCTGGGACTTTAAAACATTGGCACCAAATTTGATACTTAAACCTCGATCATGTGTTCTACTCGGGTATATGACTGTTATCTTTAATGAATTATAAATTATTTCCATTATTATAATAACACATGCTATAATTACATGGATATTTTTTATTTTAAATATTTCAAAAAAACATTTATGTTAATCTACAACTCTGTACTGTTAAATAACAATCTACTATTAAAGCCATGATCTGTGTTTCAATGATTTCAACTGCTGCAGTTTCTAACTTCAAATTCTTCTAACAATAATCTCTCTATATAAAAATATGTCACATTATTTTGATAATGAGGATGTTCTGCAAGATAATGTCTAGACATGTCCAGACAGTGCGGCTACAACGAGTCAATCTACTGGATTACACACCAGAATGAAGGGAAATATAAACAGGAAAACTGAAAAAACAGACTGAAATTCGATGCTGCAAACACATGGTAAACATACATCTTCACTGTTAAATTTGTTTTCATTATTGTTTTCTAAATTACTATTTGTAGTGAAATGTGTATTATATTATATACAGTACATACACTTTATTTGAAATTTATTCTGCTCCTCAATTGGTTTTTGGATATGATTACTATATCGTTTGTCATTGTAGAAACCATTTACCCATGTATATTTCATGTTTTCTACCTATTCAATTTACATTGCCTAATTTTTTATACTATAAAAAAATTACATGTTTTCTACCTCATTTCATTTCTATTTCATGTTTGTATACTATACAAAAACTCCCTATTAGGATGTAATATAGAAACCCCAGATTAGTCACTTTTATTAGACCAAAATGTTTAAATGGTAATAGTTTATAAAACGATGCAGTGATGAAATAGGTCACAATATCTTCCTATTCTATGTTCGGTGGATAGTGAAAATACAAAACAATCAGTTTTAGTAGAAATACAATGTTGTAGTTCATTGTTAGCATGTATCAAATCCTGGGATAATGTTCTGTTTAATTGTTAGGGTATATCAAATATTGTGCCAATGACTTGTTCCAAAGTTCTGTTTCATTGATAGGATGTATCAAATAGGTGACTTTTATATTTCATGTTATCTAACTCCTTTTTACATTCCCTATTTTTTTATATTGTAAAAAACACCATGTTCTATACCACTTTTCGTTTATGTTTCCTATTTGTATACTTTACAAAAATGCCATTTTTTCGTATTGTACAAAAATGCCATAATAGTTGGTTTTATTACAACATAATGTATGAATTTTTTATAGTTTATTATACTGTCCAATGATGAAATCGGTCACAATATATTACAATCTTATGATCCATATACTGTGCATTTCCAGAACATTCATTTTTATTACTACTACCATGTTCTGTTTAACTGTTAGATCAGATTTTCATATTTAAATATTCATTACTATTTATTAATCTATATAATTTTATTTTCATCTACAGGATGCATTTTCTGGATGATGATAAAGCTGAAGACATATTGCAACCACACCTTTTTCCTCCATATTTTGCAACTTCATTTAGCTAAAACACTTCTACAAACATGAACTTCATAAACTATTGTGCAATTAAAGATTGGTTTTTGTCATTTTGTATTCAAATGAATCCTCTGCCCGATTCACTTTTTTTTATCATTACTACCACTCCTACAATGATTATGTATTTCTGTTTAAATTACACTACACACATTACTCTTTCTATAGAGCTTGTTTGCATTGTTGGTTGGATGAAGCCTCTAATGGCGTGTAGTTTATGCTCTTGAGCCACTATGGCCAACAAGCATGACTTGAATGCTTTTGAAAATGATTTGAAATCTCCCTACAAAATTAGAAATTACTTTTTATATTTCCTTTATTTATTCAATTATTTTATTGGTGTGTCCATAATTTATCCACTTCTATTCTATTTTAATGTATTAATACTTTGTGACTAGAAATTTATAAACATTAATATTACTGGGTAACTTTTATAAATAACATTCTCTTTTCAAATAAAAACCATTAATCCAATATGTTGTGCGTATGCACGAGTGAGTACTGGTATTTATTTATTTCTCTTATGTGCTCATTTCCATCAATGGAAGAAGATGTGTTAAAAAAACAAACTATACGATTCATTTTTTAACTAACAATATCAACATTTATATAAACACTACAAACACAAGCAATGAAATGATTATTCAAACCAATACCATCACAGAGGATTTACAATCAAAGCATTGGATTTCAATGATGGAAAATAATGTTGCTTATGCACTAAAAAAGTACATAATACACATGACATAATATGTTTCACCCAATGTTTTAGGCTAAGAGAAAATGCCTATAACATCACGGGGTGAGTGCATGCATCTGCCACATATGCACAACTTTAGGTGCATGCATCTTTCCATGAAGTTTCATTAGTTGTGATCCATTATGAATGGATTAAATGGTTTGAATTCATTAAAGGAATTCAATGAATGACTCTAGTGATAATAAACATGCATCAATACATTGGATATGGCCAACACATTTCATTAAATGAAACACATTGAAGATGGTTATATAAAGGGGCGAGAACCCTCCTGTTGGGGATGACCAATTGTATGCAAGCCTCCTGACACTCTCTTCCCACTAAAACATAGCTTATCACTTGGTGAAGGTACTAACACCCCTTTTGTGTTTTGAGATCCTCAAGAAACATCCTGGAATCCTTTGGTCGATGTAATCCCTCAAAGGGAGAAAGCTTTCATTTGTTGCTTTTACGGTCTTCATCAAACATGAGTCGAAGAATAAAAGATGGATTCATCACTTCAAGTGTGCACGTCATGTTATTTATTTAAACTATATATGTTGATTTTGATGAGGATAGATTTCATAAATATGTGTTTGCTTCAGCTACCAAGATCATTTGATGATACCTTGAAACCCATCTGTAATGTCTTTGCCCCAGTTCACCATGAACAGTAACCAAATTAGGTTGCTCCTATACCTCAGGCACGTCTCTCCACATGTCAAAGGTTGTAGACTAGCGGTGAGGATCTATGATGATGTTACGGGGTGAAGATACTAACACCCCTTTTGCATTTAGGGATCCTCAAGAAAAGTCTTGGATTCCTTGTGCTGATTTAATCCCTTGAAGGCATAAAGATTTCATTTGATAAACATACATCGAAGAATAAAAGATGGATTCATCAATTTAGGTACACATGTTATGTTATTTATTTAAACTATACATGTTGATTTTGTCGAGGTTAGATCACATAAATAAGTGTTTCCTTTCACTACCAAGATCATTTGATGATCCCCTAAAACCCACCTATAACATCCCTACCCCGATTCACCATGAATGGTAACTGGAATGGGTCGTTACTATACCTAAGGCATGTCTCCATGCATGTCAAAGGCTTCCAAATAGTGGCAAGGTCTATGAGGATACTATTGAGAGACTACACCCTCTGTGAGAGTAGCAACAACAACAGAAATAACAAAAACATATGACCAGGCCAAATAAGAATCACATATAATATAGGCCAAGTACCAATAAATAAGTAAATATATCACATGCCATAACAGGTTATATGTAGTACATGTCTCAACAGATCCCCTGTGGGTGGATCATATACAAAGGATAAAAAAAGAATAAAATAAAAGTAAACTAAACCACAACTCACCTCGAACGGGTTCCAAGTCCGACCTGGAACCATCACCCATGCTCTCCACTCTAACATGTCATGCAAGACCTATTACAACGAGTCGTTGACCTAGACCCATCCCCACGACAAATAACAGTGTCTGATCGGGTACCCAAGTGTCATGACAACTTAAGAAGGGTGTGAATACAACTTAGTAGGTTACCACCAATAACGTTTATAAAATAACCAGTCTATAATAACAATGAATGAAGTAGTGCTCAAAGTAAACAATTACTATTACAACTTTTAAAACATTTAGATTGAAATACATAAACAAACGCCAAACTCAGGATCCTATGATGACACCCAGTAATGGTACATACCTTCTTCATCCAGTGTTGGGGTGTCTCTGAGCACATCGCGGTGACTATGACAACCCATCTCCCACTAGGGGTAATATACCCATCCCTGACCAAACAAATGGCACCCAGGGATAATAAACTCATCCCCGAGACCCCAACGTCCACCCGGGGGCCATGTTCACCCCGAGTTTAACCATAAATCTCAATTTCCACCTAAGGTCCATATTAACTTCGGGATTAACCATCATGCACAACCAAGTCCACATTTTGTATACTTCAAAGGTAGAACTTACACACATTATTGAAGGAACCCGGGGCACATTTGAAGCATAAAAAATGCACAATTTAATTTTTTGGATTTGTATTCATGTCAAAAACATTGAATCCACAAAACACATTGCCCATATTTTTTGAAGGATTGTGTGTAATTCAATCTAAGTATGAAAAATAAAATAAAACAAGAGTGTAAACGATGCATTGTTCGTTTGAAGTCGTCGATTTTATTCGCTCACCGTCAACATGTTGTGACTCAAAGGAATAATTATAGGTGTCCTATAGACTGTCTACACATGAACCATAACTCTTGAATCATTGATCTATGATTACCGGGTTCTACCATAGGAAATCAAAGATCTTTACGATATCACTTTGATTGCGTGAAGAACACATACTCAATCAAGAATATGAGATTGATTCAACCTTGTTATTTCTTCAGTATCTCTATATAAGAACTTGAGAGAAGATGATAAGAGATATTATCTCAATAAATTCTTCCAAATGTTAGTGCTTACTATTCAAGAGGATAGAATTAGCTTTTATATTTTCTCATATTCACTTTTATGATCAAATAATTTATGAATACCTTGATAAATAAATTCAATCATCATTATTCTAAACTTGAATAATATAATTGAATTATTTTTACTTATGATCGATCATACTTGGATGTTCATCGACCCCCATAAATGGGTCCCACTTCATCATAAAATTTTATTCACTAGAGAAAGTGTAAATTGTGGATACACTTATTATGTGACCCTTTAGGTCCTTATCTCGATAGTAGTGAGTCCAACCCATAAACCAAAAGTGGAGTCTAGAAACCCATCATGACCCCTAAGGAGATAAGGAATGTCATGGCTATGAATACCTCCTACGAACACATTCTGTGTAATATAATCTCTCTGTCTCGTGATATCTCATAGAGTAGGATGCACACTTGTGTCATCGTCATTTTTTCCTTTATATATTTCATGAACTTACCAGACATACTTACCTTCTTGTACCATAGCCATGGATTTAATGAAGGTACTATTATCCTGGTCAACCTGGGTCCACAATACATCTCTTCCTCAACTCATAAGTGAAAAATTATATCTTGATCACTCAACTAATGTCTTACCACAAATGACACACCAAACACAAGCTAATTCACCACAACTTCAATGTCATGGTTTTTTCCTTGCATCAAAGTACGCGATTAAATGATACACGTTGATAATGATATCAATTTTGGAGATCAATAAACATGTTTTTAAATAGGAACAACCAATAACACCTGAAACATGTGGTGTTTTTATTGGCGGGTATGTCCTCGTGATCTCATCTACTTGAGATCACCAAGTGTGAACTTCATGAAAAGAAGTCTCAATGCTTATGATCCCTTAACACCTGATTGTCAGACATCATCTACATCCCATCAATATGATGTATCTTGACCATAGGACATATGTTTAAGATTATTGTCATAGTATCTTGAGGTTATCATTATGGATGGTAACTATTATAACCTTTTGATACGACATGTAATCTAAGGACATCACCATGTAAATAGTGGATGAAAAAGTATCAACACTATTATGGTAAAAATAAACACATTTATATATCAATATGTATACATGTAATGGTAATCAAAAGTATATAAAGGAGTTGGGTCCAGGGCACCCACTCATGACACTCCCACTCACACCAGAGCCAACTGCTAACAATTCTCAACCTGCTAACTCTCACATAAGTATCATGTTTCTACTGAGATATGAATTTAGTTAGAGGGTCTGCCATATTATCCTTTGTGGCTAATTTACTAACTGAGACTTAACCTATCTGAGTAAAATCCATCAATAGATGAAACTTTCAAAGTATATGCTTTGTCCTATGGTGTGACTTGGGCTCCTTAGCAAGCACCACTAATTGTAATAGGGTCTGCACTACTAGGTACAATGTCAAGCTAAAAAATAAAGTTGTGTATCCAAAATGCTTCCTTAGCTGTATTGGAAGCCACTGCATACTCAGACTCTGAAGTAGAATCAGCAACCACATACTTCTTTGAGCTCCTCCAGCTCACTACACCACCATTCAGGCAAAAGACATAGCCTAACTATGATTTTAGATCATCATGATCTGCCTATAATCTAGCATTAGTGTATCCCCTCGTGACTATCTTCTCATCTACCCCATACACCAGGAACATATCCTTCGTGTGTCGTAGTTACTTTAGGATGGGTTTTACACCCGCCTAATGCATCTCTCCTAGATTGGCTTAATATCTACCCACCATGCTTAAAGAAAAGGAAACATCAAAACTAGTACATAGAATTAAATACATGATAGATCCCACTGCTAGAGCATAAAGGATTCTATTCATTTTTTTAATCTTTTACTATGTTTGTGGATACATCTTCTTGGAGAGATTAATGCCATGTAACATTGGAAACAATCCTCTCTTGGTTTTTTCTATATTATACCTTTTGAGTTCCTTATCAATATATATACTTTGACTTAGCCCAAGCGGCCTCTGAGATCTATCTTGATAGATTTTGATCCCTATAATATAGGATGCTCCACTTAAGTTTTTCACGGAGAAACATTCATTTAACCAAGTCTTCGCTGACTGTAAGACTTGCACTTCATTTCCCATTAATAACATGTCATCAACATATAATACTAAGAAAATGATGGTACTTCCACTGACCTTCTTATATACATTTGGCTCACTTTCATTCTTAATGAAACTAAATTCTATTATGGCCTCGTCAAATCGAATATTCCACGACCGTGATGCCTGCTTCAATCCATAAATGGATCTCTGCAGCTTGCACACTTTATTGGCACTCTTTGATATAATTAACCCTCCAGGTTGTTCTATATAAACATCTTCAACTAACTTCCCATTTATAAAAGAAGTTTTGACATCCATTTTCCAAATTTCATAATCATGGAAGGATGTTATTGAAAGTAATATTCTAATATATTTTAGTATAGCAACTGACAAGAATGTTTCATCATAGTTGATGCCTTGACATTGCATGAAACCCTTTGCCACTAGTTGTGACTTATAGGTGCTCACTTAATCACCCATGTCTAACTTTTTATTTAATACCCATTTACACCCAATATAATTTACATTTACTGGTGGGTCTACCAAAATCCAAACTTAATTTTGGTACATGGAATACATTTCAGAATGCATGGATTCTTTATATTTAGCAACATCCTTACCATCCACTTATTCCTTGTAGGTCATAGGTTCATCATTCTATAGGAGTAATGTGTCACTTGACTCAGTGACAATAAAATCACATCTCTATGGTTCTCTAACCTCTCTAGTAGATCTACATAATACTTGTGTCTCAAAAACATATTTCTCTACCACTGTCTCTTATGAAGATTATTCCCGTACCAACTTTTGTGAATTTGGAGCATCAACTTCATCAAAGTAAATCTTACCCCCACTATTTCTATTGGAAATGTGTCCCCTTTCTATAAACTTAGCATGTCTTACTACAACCAATTTTATATCTAAAGGGTTATATAGGTAATATCCCTTAGTCTCCTTAGGATAACCTATAAATATGAACTTCATGATTGGAGATGATAATTTGTCACTAGGTATAGTCTTGACAAAATCCTCACATCCCCATATATGTGTGTGTGACAGACTGGATTTATTTCCATACCACAACTCATATGGAATCTCATCTACTACTTTTGGGCAAAAATCCCTCAAGGTAACATTGGAGTATTTTTGGGTTGATTGCGTTTGTTGACAAAGCAGGTTTCCATGGATAATTGTCGAGTTCCTGAGAATTTGTTGACAAAGGAAAGGACGATCTGGAGGCAGTACAAAAGAGCAGTACAAGGTGGCGCCATTTCCCAGTGTTTGCCAAATTTTTGGGGTCCAAAATTTGGAGTTTGGTGAGCATCGCGAAAAGTGGATTTCCATGAAGATCATAATTAAATATGGAAAAGGCATGAATTTTGCGAAGTGAAGCTTCATGGTTTGGATTTCGCGAAGACCCGAAAAATGGAGGCGGTGATTCTTCGCGATTACAACGAGCTTCGCGAATGGCAGAGGCTGAAGCGCATCGCGGAGGTGAAGGGATTTGCAAGGGAGCTTCGTGGCGATGAAGGGCATTGCGAGGGAGCTTCGCGGCGAAGGCGCGAAGGAATTGACGGGATGATCTGTGATTGTGACGAGCTCCGCGATCCAAAAATTTCCAAGGTGCTTCACGATTTGGACAGAATTCCGGTGAAAACTTCGGAGCTTCGCGATTGGTGATGGCGTGGCGTTGACTTCGCGCGGAAGGGTCAAGGGTCGGTGGAATCGCCTATAAATAGAGGCCAACCCCCTCAAAAGAAGTAGAGAGAATTTTCTGAGAAAATCATTTGATCTCAGTTCGCGAAGGTAGTTCGCGTAGCCTGTGTGCTTCGCGAAAGAGGAGCTTCGCGGCGACTATTTTTGCTCCGCGAAAGTTGCGCGCTCCGTATTGGCTCAGTGAGCTTCGCGAGGGAAGTTGCTCTGCAACGAATTGAGCTTCATGGTAGTGCTTCGCGGTAGTGCTTCGCGAGAGTGCTTCGCGAAAAGGCAGGAGCTTCGCGAAGGCTTGTTTGAGCTTCGCAAAATTGGGAGCCTCGCGAAGTAGGGTGCTTTGAGAAGGTGTTTCCAAAGGTAGTTGCCTAGTGTTCAGAGGCAAAGTGGTATTCATCTACGAGTGAAAGTTGTACTTCAACAGAGCATCTACATACAGAGGAAGATGAATTCATTCATGCAAATGAAGAGACCTACAGGTCTATAAACTGTGAGTGGGTTCCCTTCTAGAGCAGTGAGCTTAGGAAGAGGAAGAACGTGATCCTCTCCACCGGCAGTGATCCAGAGAGAGAGAAACAAGGAGTGACCCTTGGGAAGCAGTGATCTAACCCTAAACTTTGTAAAGGCAGTGAGCCTGTGTATAGAAGTGATCTAGCCCGAACATTATTGGCAGTGAGCCTTAGTGGATTTGGTACAGCGGCACATCGCCGTTGTATGCTCCTTGGACGTAGCCCAGTGAGGGTGAACCAAGTAAAAATCTTTGTGTCTGCCTGGTTGCATCCCTGTATTGCATCTAAAGAATAACCATCAGATAAAGATAAAGATAAGTGATCAAGATAAACACATAAGAACAAATGAAGTGACCCTTGTAATAAAGAGGTCAAGATCCAGTGGGGTAGAAAGACTTTTGAAAAAGAATATTCATACCCTGATTCACCCCCCATTAGGGTATATAGGCCCCTATTGGTCCTAAAAACTACTTTAGTCGGTACTCAGTTTAGTTTATATGCCACATTCTATAGTACATATCCCCAAAAGGGTAATGGTAGGGTTACATGACTCATCATCGATCTGACCACGTCAAGTGGGGTTTGATTTCTTCTTTCACTAACACCATTCCACTGAGGTGTATAAGGAGGATTGTGTTGGGAAATTGTCTCACACTCCTTTAAATGATCGATGAAAGCTTGGTTAATATTCTCTGCAACGGTTTGAGTGGGGTTTCTTAATCTTCTAACCGAGTTGATTCTGTACTTCATTATGATATTCCTTACATATTCTAAAGGAATATGAATTATACCTCATTAAGTATATATATCCATATCTACTATAGTCATCAGGGTAAAATAACAAAGTAAGAAAAACTACCCCCGCCTCTGCTATAAATGGACCACACGCATCAGTATAAACCAATTCTAATGGTTCTTTGTCTCTTTCTCCCTTCCCACTGAAAGTGCTTTGGCCATTTTACCTTGTAAACAAGCATGAAATACATCCAAGGGTTTTAACTCCAAGGAGTCTAAATACCCTACTTGATGTAGTTTGTATAAATGCTTCTCGTTTACATGACCTAGCTCGAAGTTCCATAGGCAGGTAGGATATGAGTCATTCTCGCTGGATTTGTCATTGATTGCCAATACTATATTTTCTAGTTCAATTATATACAACTCAATGTTAAGATGTTCTATACCATAACATATGTTATCCTCATACATAGAACAATATTTATTTCCAAACTTGAAATAAAATCCCATAGTGTCTAAACTCAACACTGAGATAATGTTTCTGGTAATATATGGCATGTAATAACAATTATTTAGTATAAGAACCATCCCGCTGAGAAAAATAAGATGATAATCTCCCACTACCAAGGCTGCTAGATTCGTACCATTTGCAGCACAGAGATCAACTTCACATTTTGCAATTGTCTTGAATCTACTTGGTTCCTATATTTGAATAAAAATGTGTGAGCTACATGAAGTATTCAATACTTTACTTGTAGAAATGGATGGATTGTATTCAATGAAAAAAATACTTGAAGTAGAAGTGTCAACTTTCTTCTTCTTCCCAACTTTGCAATTGACATGGCCCAAAGGGCGTCGTTATTTCTCTATAGGACTAATTAAAATATTTTTTTTTATAAAAACTCAAACTATGCCAATTAATTAATTAAAATATAGTTTTAGTCAAGTTCAAGATCGAAACCATAGACACATTATGGGAAAAATGAATATTTGTGACGAGCTATTTGCGACGGGGAGGGGTCTTGTTACAAAAAGTTCGTCGGGAGGGATTGTTTGTGACGGGACCCAATCCCCGTCGCAAAAGGTTTGGCGCGAGTTGCGCGCCAAACTGCAGGAAGGGTATTTGCGGTGACTTTTTGTACCCGTCGCAAATACCCGACATCGTTTTTTAGTATTTGTGACGGGTTTATCTCTCATCGTAAATACCTTTTTAACCGTTGCCCCTAATTAATAACGGGGTTGGTATTTGCGACGGTATCCATCGCAAATACTCTAACTTATATATACCCACATCCGCCAATGAGCTCGTACCCGAGTGGTAAGGGCTCCTGCTTGGCATCTAAGTGTCCCAGGTTCAAAACCGGGTGGAGGCAAATTTTTGGGGGGTACTGTAGCAGTTATTGTTCAGTACTGTAGCAGCCAGAACTATTCACTCGATTTGGGTCTTCGGGCCACCGGTTTGGCCTACGGGTCTCAGGGCCTTCGGGTCATAGGGCCTTCGGGCCACAGAGACCATGGAGTAGCCCAGTTCACACAGAATAGGCCCCAGAAGAGGATCAGAGCAACAAGAATAGCAGCCACCAGAAGCAGAGCTAACCGGATAGGAAGAATGAGAGAGTATGACAGCCGCCATCGAGACCAGACACTGTGCATCTTTGTACGGGGCAATGCTAGTCGATCAACAATGCAAGGTGGGGAGCTAGGTGACCAATAACGCAGAAGCTGGGGAGGGGCAGTTATAGTGGGTTGGGCCTACGGGTCATGTAATTGGCATGGTATGCCTCTGGGCCTTCGGGTCATGTATTGCGGGTCAGTCAGGCCTTGTGCCTTGGGCCTACGGGTCATGTACGGGTTCCCCTTCAACCCTTAAAAGGGGGATTATCCATAATAAAATAAAAAAGAAGGCCTTCGGGCCATTCATGCTATATATACCCCACATCCGATTTTTTCTCATTCCACTCATTTCTCTACCCCTCTTTCCCTCTCCACTTATATTTTTCCTCTCAAAAATTTTCAAAGTTTAAGATTCTACATCAGATCAATATCCAAGTCTTACATCCTACGTAAGATTTAGTTTTAAGGTATTTATCTTTATCTTTTATTTTTTAGTTAATTCATTTTATTTTATATTAGTTATATTATTGTCAATTAGCTGTAATTAAATCACATTAGAATTAGATCGTTTTATTTTGCATTATTTATTATTATAAATAATTATGTGTGATTAGTATTGATTCGTATTAATTAATAGTTATTATATTAATTATTATTAATTAGTGGTCATTAGTATTAATTGGAAAAATTATTAATAATTAGTCATAATTAATAGTAATTAGCGATAATTAGCGATAATTAGTAATAATTAGTAATAATTAGTGATAATTAGAAATAATTAGTAATAATCAGCGATAATTATTAGTAATTAGTAATAATTAGTAATAATTAGCGGAAATAAGTAATAATTAGCGGTAATTAGTAATAAATTGTAATAATTAGTATTAATTACTAATAAATTGTAATAATCAGTCATAATTGGTAATAATTAGTAATAAATATGAATAATTAGTAATAATTTGTAATAATTAGTAATAAATAGTAATAAATAGTAATAAATAATAATAATTAGTAATAAATAGTAATAATTAGTAATAAATAGGAATAATTAAGAATAATTCAAAATAATTAGAAATAATTAGTAATAATTAGGAATAATTAGGAATAATTAGGAATAATTAGTAATAATTTGGAATAATTAGGAATAATTAGAAATAATTAGTAATAATTAGTAATAATTAGTAATAATTAGTAATAAATAGTAATAATTAGTAATAATCAAGAATAATCAGGAATAATCAGGAATAATTAGGAATAAATAGGAATAATTAGTAATAATTAGTAATAAATATCAATAATTAGTAATAATTAGTAATAATTAGTAATAATCAGGAATAATTAGGAATAATTAGGAATAATTAGAAATAATTAGGAATAATTAGGAATAATTAGGAATAAATAGAAATAAATAATAATAAATAGTAATAAATAGTAATAAACAGTAACAAATAGTAATAAATAATAATAAATAATAATAAATAGTAATAAATAGTAATAAATACTAATAAAAATGAATAAATACGAATAATTAGTAATAAATAGTAATAATTAGGAATAATTAGGAATAATTAGTAATAAATAGTAATAAATAGTAGTAAATAGTAATAAATAGTAATAAATAGTAATAATTAGTAATAATTAGGAATAATTAGGAATAATTAGGAATAATTAGGAATAATTAGAAATAATTAGGAATAAATAGTAATAAATAGTAATAAATAGTAATAAATAGTAATAAATAGTAATAAATAGTAATAAAGGGTAATATATAGTAATAAATAGTAATAAATAACAATAAATACAAATAATTAGTAATAATTGGTAATAGTTAGTTATAATTAGTAATAATTAGCAATAAATAGTAATAAATATGAATAATTTGGAATAAATAGTAATAAATATGAATAATTAGTAATAATTAGTAATAATTAGTAATAAATAGTAATAAATAGTAATAAATATGAATAATTAGTAATAATTAGTAATAATTAGTAATAAATATGAATAATTTGTAATAATTGGTAATAATTAGTAATAATTAGTAATAATTAGTAATAAATATAAATAATTAGTAATAATTAGTAATAATTAGCAATAATTAGTAATAAATAATAATAATTAGTAATAAATACTAATAATTAGCAATAATTAGCAACAATTAGCAACAATTAGCAATAATTAGCAATAATTAGTAATAAATCGACACAATTTCCAACAGAGTAATAATTACTAATAAATTGACACAATTTTCAACGGATTGGTGACAACTCATTTTCTTAACGGCTAATCTCCTTGCAACTTTCTTCCATAGAAATCACTATGAAAAATCCCCTCCCACGTACAGATATCCATTTTCTTATACACGAGAATGGAGAGCAGTACAACAAGGCCTCTCTACTCTTCATTCTCATGCATACAAAAATTGATATGTGTACGTCAGAGTAGATTTTTCATATTGATTTTAGTCGGAGAAAGTTTCAAGGAGATGAACCATCGAGCAAAAGAAGCTCTTTTTCGCGACACCTCATCTCCTTGCAACTTTCTTCGACTAAAATCACTATGAAAAATTTGATTCGATATACGAATATCCATTTTCGTATGCACGAGAATGGATATGCGTACATCTGAGAATATTTTTCATAGTGATTTCAGTTAGAGAAAGTTGCAAGGAGATGAGACATCAGGAAAAAGAGGTCTCGCCAATTCGTTGGAAATTATGTCGCCCATAATTAGTATAAATTAGTTGTAATTACTGATAATTTGTGGTAATTAGTATAAATTATTATAAATTAGTGTAATTAATATAAATTTTACAAAAATACTACAAACAACTATCTAATAATTGAAATTATTATAAATTGATATAAAAGTGAATTTAATTTTCTTCTTTTTTTGGATAATATTTTCCATATATCAAATTATTAAAAAAAATTATTATTTTATATTTTTTAGAGAAATATGGAACAAGGAAGTCGATAAAAAACATTATTAGATGATCGCACTTGGATAAATCATCGCAAAAATCCAAACAGTTTTGGTTTAAATCCTGTATATATTGAGAGTGTTAAAGCATTCTTATCATTTGCATCATCAACACCAGAATTTGTTTCAGAAGGGAAAATTAAGTTTCCTTATAAAAGATGGGCTCTGAGTATATTTGACACATTTGACAATGTTGGGGGTCATCTATTGCGTTTTGGTTTTCAACCAATTTATGTTTTTTGGTATCAACATGGTGAATGTAGTTCTAGGGAAGATACTAATAATTTGGTTCCGGATCCATCACAATTTCAAAATTTAATACATGTTGTGGCAAGTCCATCTTTTCAACAGACTGAAACTTAGGATGATATTGATTTAACTCCTGAGTTAGAAATATCACAATTTTATGATTTGTTGAGGTTCACTGAAGATGCCTTATATCCTGGTTACAAGAAAAGAAAATTTGAAGTGATTGAAAAATTTATGGAAAATAAATCAGATAATGGAATGTCAAATAGATATTTTGATTAGATATTCTCTTTGGTTAAAAAATTGTTACCTAAAGTAAACGTGTTTCATATAAATTTATATGAGAGCAAGAGGCTAGTTCGTAATATGGGTATTGGTTATCAAAAGATTCATGCATGTTCAAATGATTGCATATTATATTATAGTGAAAACGAGTCATTGGATAATTGTCCCACTTGTGGAAAATCGAGGTATAAAGAGGCTCAACTAGGGAAGTCTCGATTGATTCCTATAAAACAATTGAGATATTTTCCACTTACACCCAGATTATAGCATCTATTTATATCTTAAAACACAGTGACATTGATGTCATGACACAAAACCAATATTTCAACCGTTAAAATATTAAATCATACCTATGATGGTGATTCATGGAAACATTTTGACCAAGTACATTCATCTTTTGCTTTGGAAGCCCAAAATGTGTGATTGGATCTTTCTACTGACATTTTTTATCCATTTGGTTCTTATGGTAGTCAGTATTCATGTTGGTTTGTCTTTATAACTCCATACAATTTACCTCCTTAGATATTGATGAAGGAGTCACGTATCTTTTTGACCTTATTAATTCTAGGAAATTTGAAAAAGAATATTGATGTTTATTTGAAACCATTGATTGATGAGATAAATTCATTGAGGAGTAATGATGTCAGTACATATAATGTTGTTGTGAAATAAAATTTCCTATTGAAAGATATATTGATGTGGAAAATTAATGACTTCCGATCATATGACATGTTATCTGGCTAGAGTACACATGGTCTAAAATCATGTCCATATTGTATGAGAGACGACAAAACATTTGTGCTCATTAATGGAAAAAAACCTTATTTTTTGACTGTCATCGCAAATTCCTTCCAACAAATCATCCTTTTCAGAGGAACAAATAACATTTAAGAAAAGTCACAATTGAAAGAGATGGACCTACAAAAATTATCTTAGGTATAGAGTTAAAATCAATTGTCTCTTCATTACCACCCATCACATTTAGACCAACAATAAACCAACATAAAATTGATAGCTTTGGGAAAGAACACAATTGGATAAAACAGAGCATTTTTGGGGATTTACCATATTAGTATGATTTATTGGTGCCTTACATGTTAGATGTCATTAATATTAAGAAGAAATATTTTGATAATTTATTTCATACAATTTTGGATACACTAGGTAAGACCAAAGATAATGTAAAGCCATGATTAGATCTTGCCCAAATTTATAGGCGACCAGAACTTGAACCGTTTGAAAATGTCAGATCATAGAAGTTAATAAAGCCAAACGAAGTTTATACACTATCCAAATAAAATCAATTATTATTTTGTTAGTGGATTGCAGATTTGAGACTTCCAATTTGGGAAGATGTGTCAGAAATGGTCATATTACCGGATTAAAAAGGCATGACTGTCATGTTATAATGGAAAAACTTTTGTCAATTAGATTAAGTAGTTTATTGAAATCTATGATTTGGGATACGATAAAAGACACATCATATTTTTCTGAGACATTTGTGTGGTGCCAACATACTACAATGCACTAAGCAGACTATAAGAAGATATTGTTTTAATTTTATGTAAACTGGAAAAAATCTCCCCGCTGACTTTATTTGACTCAATGGAACATTTTATATTACATTTGTCGCATGAATAAAAATGTAGAGGTCCATTATAGTTTCAATGGATGTACCCATTTGAGATATGAATGCATAAATTTAAGAAAAAAGTATGTAATAAAGCATCGGTTGAAGGCTCAATTGTAGAAACTTATTTGTAGGAGGATATTTCTTTTTTATGCTCTCATTATTTTCAATATGAATATCTCTTAAAACACAACCGCATGGTCCGTAATTAGGAAAATGTTGATGATGAAATGATCAATCAATTATCAGTTTTTAATCATCCCGAACTTTACTTCAGTGGAGTTTATGAATGATGAATTTCAGATGATGAATATCACAATGCTCATATATATGTTCGGCTCAACTGTGAAGAAATGACAATATTTGTACTGTGAGTGATCCTATCACTTATTATATAATATTTTTATAGTAAATTAATCTTATTTTATTTGTAGGTTATATGATAATCATATCAAGAAACAATTTCCGCAAATTACAATAACTACTCTTGAAGAATGTCGACAGAATAATTTTTCCTACTAGTTTCAAAAACTGGAAACACAAATTATTTATGGTTTAACATATAATATCAATTTATTACTTTTAATATTGATAATTATTTTACAAAATTTCAAGTATCTCAACATGTTGATAAAATTGATAATTGATTGTGTGTATTGAGTAACCCACCATCCAAAATAGATAAATCTTATAATGAATATGTGGTGAATGGTTTTCAATTTCATACACATGAATATGTGAAATAAAAGAACAATGAATAGTGGTGTTTTCTTGAGAGGATCTCATCATAGAGAAACTGAAGTTGAATTTTACAGCATGCTGGAAGAAATTATTGAACTGTGTTATCTAGGACATAATTACATAATGATGTTTAAATGTGAGTGTTTGGATACTGAGAGAATCTTGTGTGTTCATCCGAGCCATGGAGACATTTATATTAAATATAAAAGTTTTCTTACAATAAATAGACCATTTTTATTATCTCATAAGGCACATCAAATTTATTATGAAAATTATTGTGCTACTTCATGAGAGTTAGGTGATTGGTGGAGCGTAATAAAAATGAAATCTCAGAAAAATCAGTTTACTCAATGTGAATGTGGTTCTGCTGAAGTGAAAGGAATTGAAATTTTTCAAGAGACTGCTCCAAATATATCTTTTTCATGAAGAGACATGAATATCAATGATGAAACCCTACAGTTAATGGTCTATGGTGACGATGATGTTAATGATGTTACAAATTAATTTGAAATGAAAAGAGATGATGAAACTAAAACTTATATAAAAATTGATGATACTGAGGAGGAATATGAAGACATTGACATCGTCAGATATGAATATGAGGATGCAGATGAAGATTAACATGGTTAAATGTTGGTTATAATCATATATAATATATATCTATATATAATAGTTATTTTTAACTATTTTTCAACAATAGTCATTTCATTTTTTAGATGGATGAGGACCTGTTTCGTTAGTTACAGGAGGCTGATCTACATTTGGATGAGTATGATGTTGGATCATCTAAGCCTTAAACTACTAGCGGTTCAGGGAAGACTCGGAGGGGGCGTGGTCTTTCCCGATTGATGATTCTTGACCCTATCCTGAAGTGACGTCCACATATTGGCTTCGATCCATGCATGCAGAGGTATGTTTACCTATGTATTTTAGTTAGTTTTCATCGATTTATTTATATAATAATTATTTGATTATTTGTTATTTTTTTACATATTTTCACATATAGATATTGGATAGGGGAGTGCTATATTTCACAACTATTTTTCTAAAGCATGAGTCACATGGGATCAGATTCCCGTTGATGTTCAACACCACATGTTTGATCATTGGTTGGTACATAAATAAATAATATTTATTTTGAATTTTATTTAATTAATAACTTTATATTATAATATA
The DNA here is from genome assembly GCA_963277665.1 of Viscum album. NCBI lineage: Eukaryota > Viridiplantae > Streptophyta > Magnoliopsida > Santalales > Viscaceae > Viscum > Viscum album. The sequence goes on along the minus strand of OY728151.1, from coordinate 831,849,647 downwards.
TTTATAGGGTTTATGGTATCCCATCGATGAGAGCATGCATGATGCTATCTGGAAGGCATGGGAGGAGTTCATGCATGAGCATTGCCGTCAGTTTTTACACAATTTGAGAAGGAAATCAATTATGAAAGCATGAGTGATAGAGTTTGATGAGTTTTGTCACACCCACTGACCTGATTACATTTCATCTCAGGTTTGCGATGTATTATATTCACACTAGATGCATCATTTTTTCAGAGGAGATCATCAGTAAGTCGACAAAACCGGGGGAGATAGGAGGTGAACATCGAGCTAGTAGTCGTACATTCAGTATGCATATGGAATATATAGTAAGTACTTTTTTAAAATAATTTATATAACTTTAAATGTAAACTATTTATTTTATATTCATATAGGTAGTAGAAAATCATAATATTATGGAGTTTGATGTTTATAGGAGGATGTACAACGATCCGGTGATTGGAGAGATTAGAGGTGATTATCGACGTCAAATTGTGGTCGGTGTAATTTCTTTTTGAGTTTTAAAATTAACTACAAATGGTATTTCAACTATTTTAATTTTAAATTGTAATTGAAGGAGTAATATGAGGTCATGATGTCTCAGACACAAACTGAGAGTCAGGCCGAGATCGAGGGCCATACCAGTTCCCACCAATTTGATGAGGCAACATGGATGTATGCGACCCAGTATGGCTTCAAGAAAGGACGAGTTGTTGGTATCAACTCTCGATTGACGCTTGAGAGTTATTATGGGACCACTGCAATGTCAGCGTCCAGCTTGAGAGGAGCTCGTGGAGAGTCATTGTCATCCGCTGCACATTATCAGGAGCAACTGCAAGCTCAGAGTGAGTTTATAGAGAGTTTACATAGGGAGTAGAAAAAGCTCCATCAATAGTAACAGCAGCAGTAGGAGGAGATGTGTCGATGGAAGCAACAAAAACACGAGCAGACGATAGAGTACATGCATCGTCTGACTCATGGTTTAGGGATGAAGTTCCCTCCACCATCTCCTCCAGAAGACCCCCCAGTGATGTCAACTCCTCTAGAAGACCCCCTCAATGATGCTAACTCCTCCAGAAGACCCCCTAGTGATATATTTACATTTTACAATAAAACATTTGAATGTTATTTTGTTTTGTAATATTATACATTTACATTTCTACATAGTGCATTTTTTATATTGTTGTGAATATTGCGTTTTTTTTTTTTTTTATTATTTTATTACTATATATATTTTTTACTTATTTTATTATTTTATTAAAATTATTATTATTATTATTATTATTTTGTTATTATTTTTTTATATTTTTTTGAATATTACGGTTTTTATTATTTTATAATTTTTTATTATTTTACTATTATCATTATTCCTATTCCTATTAATATTATTAATATTATTTTATTATTATTATTATTATCATTATTATTATTTATATTATTAGTATTATTCATATTTTTTTATTTATAATAGTAATAATATTATTATTTTATTAATGTAATTTTGTTATTATTATTATTTAATATTATTTTTATTTTTTTAAAGTTTTTGCGATAGACTCATCACAAATAAGTATTTTTTAAATACCATGGGTTAGCTATTTTCGATGCGATTTTCTACAACGAGTCATTTATGATGGGATCCCATCGCAAATAACTAAATTTTCATTAGTGATGGTGAATTAGTTTAATTAGGTTTTCAAAAGAATTTATTTATTTAAATTAAAGAAATAAGTGAATAAAAAATGGGTTTGATTGATTTGAAGAAAGCGAAAGATGAAAGCAAAGCAGATTGGTTGTTTTGTAATCATATTTGAAAGTATTCTAGGGTTTTATAGTTTCAGGGTTCAGATGAACTTGGATTTTAGAAAATAAATTGATTAATCCATGTTTGGTGTTAGAGTCGAGATGAGGTGGATCTAATGGTCATGTTATCCTCTCCTAAATATGGAAATCCCTTATTTCCCTTGGTCTAGTAATTTAGGGTTTCGCAGAATCAAGTTTGTCTCGATACCATTTTTAAACTTGGGTTCCCTAAATATAATAATGGTTATGCCTAATTTACCCCTTATATTCATTAACAAAAGTTAATATCTCAAGACTTTTGATGTAAATGATACAACCTAATTATATCCATGGCCACGATGTCCTATAGGCAATTTTTATTTCCAGAAAGTCAAAGAAAGAGATATCAAACACATAAGTTTATGGCACTAACATGCAACCTGCTCGATTAGAGATATTGTGATAAAGAGATTATAATACATGGTAAACGTTCATATGAGGTGACATGTTGTTGTGACATTAACTTATTTCTCTATGGGTGCCTTGGCGTGTTGCTAGATGCCAACCTTGGACTTTGGGTTGCTTCGCCTAGTGCTACTGAGAAAGAGGCATAGAGGGTCACACACTAAGTGTGTCCATAATATCAGTTAAATAATATATTATTATTTATTATTTAATAGGTTGAATAAATATTATTCCCATATGTGGTTTAATAATTATTCATGTATGCTTGATCACATTTATTCCATCACTAGTTATTTGAGAGAATATATTGTGAGCAGAATATTTAATAAATATTTATTTACTATTTAGTAAATATAATATTTATTTATTTATTAAAGAATAATGCAGTGATATTCATTTAATAAATAAATAGACATTATTCAAGGCCCGATAAATATTATGGAAGAATGACAAACCAAGTTTAATGGCTTGGTGAGAAATGATAATACTGAATATTATTTAGTTAAATAATATTTAATTAAATAATATTTAATTATAATTTTAAAGTTCAATGCATGTCAAAAAATAATAATAATATTACTATTATTATTTGGCATGAGGTTTTTCTAGGATTAAATAAATAATAAGGGCACTTCTGCAATTATTTTATTTTAACCCTAGCTATAAAATACCCAATTATGTTATTTTCTCATTAGTATATTCGATTGTGCACAACAATCTTGTAGAATCATCTCAAGCCTATAGAACTCCCTTCTCCAAGAATGCTCCCAAGAACGGCGAGCAGCCCTCCTCCACCAGATTAAGGAGAACACTTTGGAAGTGATTCTCGAGGCGATCAAGGTGGACGATGAAAACGCAAGGATCTTCTGTGATAGCACCCGAAGACTCCTTTAGAAATGTATAGAGATTATTGAAACATGTGTGGATCACCGCTAGAGTAAATCTATGCTTGGTTTCTATAACGCAATGATGGTGCACCGCAGATCTGTCTTCAGATTCATTAATGAAGAAAGAATTCCTTAGAGGCAATTCTTAATCTAATTAAATTAAGTATAAACAATATATGTTGATCTCCTCTCTCTGTTTCTGGCATGGTTAATGTTGTTCATCTTTGATTCGATTCCATTGATCACGGTGATTAAACATTGTATAGATCTTGGATTGATCATCGATTATGGAAAAAATAAAAGTTGGGCACCACCCATCACACGATTCCACTATGCCCGAAACCTACAAGTGGTATCAGAGGGAGGTTCATAATTGTTTATAATTATTTAAATATTGTTGGTGATTTATTCATTTTAATTTAGTTTTTCAATTCAAGTTTAATCATTCTTTTAATCTGAATTGTGAGATATATTTCTCCCTCCTTCATTTCTCATAGATCTAATCGAGACATTTAATTTTATGATTAAAATAAAATTGAGGCACTCATCGGAAGGTTCCAAGGATTCTACCCAGATAACACAACAGTACACACCATATAACTAGAGTTACATGTCATTTAGTTGTGTTTAATGCACCAAGAGTTAATTCAGCAATTACTCAAATCATGTGCATTGATGACACGTAGTGTAGTTAATTCTTACACCACGTGTTGACTAGGACAAACTGGCACACTATTAGCTAGACTACACACTATATGGCCCATTAGACATGGCGTGTAGTCCCTTTTGGTCAGAAATGGGCCGTGTATTCCATACACGACCTACCCTACCGATGAACATGTAACACAGAGTCAACATATTGTGTGGCCCATTGGACACGCCATGCACTCCAATTTTTCAAGGCACGGACTACACGTTGTGTCCCTAGGCACGTGTCTCGGATAGATGGTGAGAGGTGTACACTCCATGTAGATCAGATCTACATGTCGTGTACTTATACCAAGTTACGTAGATTTAAAATTTATTTATTTTACTATGTAAACCTTGAGATATGTACTTGCGTGTTGTCATAAAGATAGGACACACCATGTGATAGGTTTTAATATACATAAATATTTAAATGTTTAATTAATATCTGTGTAATGTTCAGATCTTCATATCATGTATAAGTCGTATTACAAGTTGTTACTCTACATGCATTGAAGAATAACACTTGACCTAAAAATCATGTAATTCATTTAATCATCTATTAAGTACATGTTGTGAAAGTACATGATAAGTCATGTACTCTATATGCCACAAGAGTAAAAAAGTATATGAGTATAATATATGTTGGGTAGAATCAGACGAGTATTCACTATGTTACCTCCAGGTTACAAGTTATGTAAACAATTAATTTTAAATGAATTTATTTAATTTGTTTAAAATTATAATGGATGATAATCACAAGGAAATTCAGACAATAATTAAGATAAAAGGATTGATTAATTAAAGACAACAATTTATCAATTTGAGCATGATTTATCTTAAATAAGAATGATTAAAGAATTGAATGCTAGTTTTATTAGATGCGTAATTCGTTGCATACATGTGGATGATCACGAGTTGGACCAAACCTTTTGTATGTGATTGGTTTCATTTAATTTATTATTAAATTAAATTGTTGGTCTGCGTGCATTCTCTCCTCATTATTGTGTAGGGCCTACAGGCCCATGGTTTATTTTATGTAAACCCCTTTTCCCCTCACCCGCGTGTGAGTAAAAGGTATATATAATGGATAGAGCTCCCAAGCTAGTGGTGGCGGTTCAAGTTTGGATCCAAGATAAAACCAAACTAAGGAGATACAAAAGTGGACAAGTAGAAAGATGTAAACATGAACCTCAATTGGTTCAAGGTGTTTCTCCCCTAGGTCAACGGTTAGTTTATCAACCACTAGATAAACTAACCATTAGTATAAGCTCACGATCATACACATTATTTTATTTTTTTTAGTTGCATGGTTATTTCATTATGGATGTATTGTCACGATAACATAATTAATGAATTAACAAGCATGCAACATAGAACTAAAATAAACCATCTTATCTGTAAATATTATCTAAGACATAGTTAATCACTTAAGTAATCCCACTTAATATTAATAATCATGTGATAAAGATAATAATTGAAAATTTACACATAAAAGTATAAAATCCATCAATAAAATATTAAGTTGGTACAACCTTTCATTACTTCGGTTAGAATCAAACCATATTTCAAAGTGCTTGACCAACCAAAGTTGGGGTGCTTTCAATTATTGGGGAATTCTAACTTGAGGTTTTGGATTGACTTAACTTAGTTGTCATCAAGGGTTGATTGCCAAAGTAAGACTTGGTGTAACTAAGAGTAAAAGGTTGAGGAAATATAAATTAATGATTTTAGGATTGGGGAGCCCACTTAGTAGATCAAGGAACTGCGAGTTAATGCAGTTGACATTTGGAATTCCTACCTAAAACCATTCAAGTTGCTTGACCAACCAAATTTGGGGTAATGAGAAGGGTAATATGGATCCTTTCCACTTGAATGTCCAATCAACATGATATTTTGAAGCCAATGGTGAGGGCTATTGGGTTTTGATAAAATAGTGGGAGACTAATAAATATAATATTTATTTATTTGTGTAAATTTATCATATAAAGTAATAAAATTATACTCATCTTATTTTGTAGAAAGAGAAATAAGATGATATCAAACATATCATCGTGATCCATAATTGAGAAGAAAAACCTTCTCACCATCACAAATCTCCAAGAGTGATAAAGGCATCTACATGTCATCCTTATCCATGAAAGAAAATTGTATGTACTAGAAGAACCTTTACTAGTTTCTCCTAGAAATGAGGCAAGTGATGAAGAACTATCTCTTTATGAGAAACATCTGAATGATGCTACATATATTCAGTGATTTATTCTATCATCCATGTCCAATGAACTTTTGAAGCAACATGAGGATATGGATTCCTATAACATGATGTCTCACCTTCAGGATCTCTATCAAGAGAAGGTGATACAAGAGAGGTACGATATCTCTAATGCTTTGTTCACAACTAAGCTTGGAGAGTCTATACCAACTGGTCCTCATATAGTCAAGCTTATCAGCTATATTTACTGCTTGAACATCTTAGGGATTAAATTCCCAGATGAGTTGCGTATATATCTCATACTTTCATCACTTACCAAGAACTTCTCCAGCTTTATTATGAATTATAATATGAGAAATAATTAGAAGAATATTTTAGAACTTCTGACCTTGATTCTTCAAGTGGATAAGGACATGGGGCGTGATAAAACCGCGATCCTTATGGTGAACAATAAAAGTAAGAACAAGGAAAAGGGGCCCAAGACTTATAAATAGTCTAAAACTCATGAGCACCATCATTCCAAGAAGAAGAAGATCTAGAGGCTGTGCAAAGAAAAGGAAGTGGTATGTTTTTCATGTGGAAATCTAGGCCACTGGAAGAATAATTGCACCCATAAGTAAGGGGAAACTAAACGTGCATTTATTATTGAGTGAAATATTTCAATTTATACACATTGGGTATTAGATATAGCTTGTAGCGATCACATCTATATCTAAATGTAGGAACTAAGTAGATTTTAGAAAATTTCTAGAGGAGAGGTAGATCTGTAAGCTGCCAATAGTGCGAGGCTAGCTGCTCTGGCCATTGGTGACTAACACCTTTCATTTACAACATTAATGATTTTGGTTTTAAGAGTTTGTTATTATGTACCTACAATTACCAAGAACATAATTTCTATTTCATGTTTAGATACATATGGATTTATCTTCAAATTTGGAAATATAAGTTGTTTATTTTATAAGAACAACATATTTTATGGTATGAAACATTTAAATAATGGTATATATGTATTAAATTACAAAAACCAAGTGTTGGAAATTGATAAAAAATCATGTTTACATGACTCATATAACACCTAGTTGTGGAATCAACATCTTGGTTATATAAACAAGAAGCATTTGAAAAAGCTATATCAAGATGGTTATTTAGAATCTTCTGAGATAAAACCACTTGATATATGTCATGCTTGTTTATAAGGAAAAATGACCAAACCACTATTTTGTGGATAAGGTGAAAGGGACACAAAGCTTCTAGGATTAGTACACACTGATGTGTGTGGACCATTTCCAGTAGAATCTAAAGGTGGATATTTTTTTAGAAATATGGAGGTTGGGCCCCTTTTATTGAAAGCAAGTAAAAGAAAGTAGCTAAAAAGAGAATGGGAACACAAGAAAAAATACAAAGAAAAGACTACTTGTTAATCTTTTTCAACAGTAGTGCAGTTAGCTTCCTTTATTCTTCTTTAATTGCATCACAGGCAGCCCTTGCATGACCGTTCCCTTGACCTCTTGATATCCCCTTACTTGAAGGAAGAGATTGAAGCCTTTCGTAAAGTGTCTCAGCATCAATGCTTTCAGAATCATATCTATTTTCTTATTGTTCCTTTCATTTTTTAGAGGATACATCTCTTTTCACCAGTGTCATCATCTTCTCAACCTCCATTTCTTCATCCAGATCCAAAGTAGCACCATCAATAATCTGATCAGAGAGAGTAGCAGTGATCTCTGCAATCAATTGCTCTACCACCACTGGAGTGACAATCAGGGACTTTGTCTTCTTTTAAGAGACAATATGAAATCCCTCATTATCCACAAAAGACTTTGAGGAAGCATGACAAGTATTAGCAGTGACTGGAGAGTTAGATTCTAAAATTTTCTTACCCTTTCAGTCACCTAAAGTAGCCACCCCATCCTGTGAAATTTGCACTTCCTCTCTAGACACTTGTTCAGCAATGATAAAACAAGATTGAGTTTGTTTTGATATATCACATTTATATTTTCTAGAAGTATCAACATTATGATCATTCACCTCCTAAAAAAAGATTTCATACCAAGACTTCATCTTATTCTTAGAAGCAAGGTGATGATCACCTTTCCCATCAACTTTTAGCATGGATGCCTCCCCAGGAATGACATCCTGCACCTCATTACTCTGGTTGAAAGTGTTAGCAAAAATTTCTAGTCCATCATCACACTTACAAAAGTCTTTGATATCCTCATGTAGCTTCGACCGAGGAACATCAGCTTTCTGAGCAGGAGCACTTTTTCTCTTCTTGAGACATTTGATCACATCATGTCCACACAAAGCACAAAAGATGAAAACTATATAATGTATATAGGTAGATGATTCATGACCAATAACATTGCATTCCTTGAAAAATTTAGGAATTTTTTCATAAGTGATCTTTAGTTCAATGATATCATCATCAGTTTCAAGCATTACCTTGTCAACAAGAGTCGATCCCAGTTCAACCTCAACCAAGAACCTGAAAAAATACTCAAAACGTGTCACTTCCATTTCCTTGTTAATTTTGATCAGGATGCCGATGGACAAAGCAATATCATACAATATTTTGGGATTCCAGAGTATCCAATTCAACCCATATACTCTTACCCAAATTTGAGTAGTGTTGTGACCAACCTCAAATGGATTGAATTTCTTATCCCATTGTCGCAAGTGAATAATCCTAGGTTTGAGTGCAATGGAACCAAAACCCCATGCTCAGATTTTCAATTCATATGTGGGGAAGAGAATATTAAAGTATCCCCATCCTATAAATACGCACTTCCATGATGAAAAACCCCAAATCAACGAATTTCGCTCCTTGAGTTCCTCAATTTTCAGAGGCTAAGAGCCCTTCAGAATAAATAATCGAGCAATGATTGAAAACTCGCCCATTTTTAGCCATTCAAAAACTATGGAAGGATCAGATTTAATATTCACAATGATCCCCTTTCTTCAAATGGAAGAATTAGATGCTCCTTTGAAGCAGGAAAAAGAACAATTAACTAAGCTTCCCTCATCAGCAACGCTATGACTCACCTAGATTCAGATCCTTGAAGTATGATCATGAGTGACAACCACATCAACCCCAAAATTCATTCTTGGCACAACCAATGGATGGAAATTCTTAGAATCCTTCACCATAATACCCACACTACTCTTCCTGACCACCCTATCATCAGATCTGGACAACCCATCCACGGAACACAGAGAATCACACCTCGCAGCTGAAGCAAGATCGAACAAAGCAACTTCCTCTACCCCCAAAGTTGCCTACGGCACAACCCCCTATTGAAGAGGCCAATAAACCTTCACCATATTCACATAACTCTTTCCGGTCGCCCTGTCATTAGGTCTAGGAAACCCAATCTCAGAACGCGAAGGAACGCACATCACGACCAAAGCATGCTCGGGCGAAACAACCTCCTCAATCGCCGATACATCTGAGGAATATATCTCTTCCTAAGCCACATATGAAGATCACAACACCTTCTTGTGGCCGAGGAAGAAGGAAACCATCATGGATCTAGGAGCAAAACCCTAGTCTGTTGCGGCGCCATCGGAGGTGGCCACCCGAACTCTCATCTCACCGTCCAAAAATGACTCTAGAGGTAGATATTCTTACTTAATAACTTTTACTAATGAATTGAGTAGATATGAATATATATACTTGATGAGGTATAAGTTCGAGTCCTTAGAGAAATCCAAGTAATTCAAGAATTAAGTAGAGAATCAGCTTGGTAAGAAGATAAAGAAGCTTCAATCAGATCAAGGTGGTGAATATCTTAACCAAGAGTTCATCGAATTTATACAAGAGTTTTAGATTCTATCTCAACTCACTCCACCTTATACACCATAGTGTAATGGTGTCAGTGAAAGTAGGAACCATACCTTATTAGACATGGTAAAGTAGATGATGAGTCATGCAGATCTTCTATTATCCTTTTGGGGATATGCATTACAAACTATGGCATACACATTAAACCGAGTACTAACTAAAGTGGATAATGGAATTTCCTTTGAGTTATGGAGTGTAAAAAAACCCATTTTGTCGTATACATGTGTATGGGGTTGTGAGACATTTGTTAAGGCCTTATCGAGCAAAAAAATAGCACCCTGAGGCACGAAGTGTATCTTTATAGGGTATCCCAAGGAAACAATGGGATACTACCTATACGACCCCTTAGATAAGAAAGTCACTGTTTCCAAACACGTCGTCTTTCTTTAGAGGGAGAACATCCTCAAAAAGGATAGTGGGAGAAAGATTGACTTCAATGAAATTAATGCTCAAGATACACAAGAGTTGGTATAGGAACAGATTCC